>JACDJE010000403.1:1471149-1499167 GCA_016647715.1 Pavo muticus | reverse complement strand
AAAAAAAAAAAAAAAAAAAAAGGGAATAAAATAGATCTTCGCCAGCTAAAAATGAAAAGCCATTCAAAATGGATGAATCAGATTAGATCTGAAGCCTCTAAAAATTCTGGGCAGTGCTTAAACATCACTGTGCAGAGAGAAATAAAGCAAAGCAGCACGTCAAAATGCAGCTGCAGGAATATAATCTGCTCAGCCTTGAAGTAATCATTTTGATAAAAAGACCAGCTAAAAGAGTTTTCATGGAAGCTAACTTTAGTCCAGTGAGGCTAATCACCTCTACAGCCAGTGGAGAGAAACAGGATCTTGTAGTGCTCCTGCATGCTCTGCTGCTCTGCTCTGGCTAAAGAGACAGTCTGGGAACACAAGGTGGAGTGGGCTAAGTCAGCCTTTATGAATGCCCTACAGAAACACGGACATGGAGTTAGGTAAGCAGCAGCCACTAATGGCAGCTTTTCCTAGCAGCCCACTGGGCTGAAAATCATCTGCAGCAGAAGCTCTATCTTCAGCAGAGCCACTTCCTTTCACAAGTGCAGAGTTAGATGCCTGCAGCCGCTTTACTTCATTTCCTATCTCAAACATAGGCGAGGTGGATTGCGGGTAGGAGAAGCTGTATTGCAGGCATCTCTTCCCACATGCCACTATTCAGAGGAGACTGTGGAGAGAGTGCAGGCACCATATTGAGATGGTTAAGAGAGCCAAGGGAGCTAAAAGCAGATTGCCCAAACCTGCTATACCACAAGCCAGGCAAATATATAAGCAAATGAGTAGTGTCCAGGCAGCATCTGAGAAATCCCTGGCTCCTTTTCAGACATACTTTTTCATGGTGCTACTGCTCCATATACAAGCTCTGACAGCACAGGCAAAGTAACTTGATGTCAAATAAAAACTAAATGAACTTGCAGCAGCATCAGCAGCAGGTCTTTCATCAGTGTCAACACACAAACCCTACTGTAATGAGGTCAGACATGCCTTGGCTTTGCTACAGCACTATTGACTGGCGTTCTATTTTAATTAAATAAATGCAATACACAGAGAGAATTAGCTTCCTGTAAAACCATGAACTAACATGAAAAAATCCTTCTGCCCTAACCCCCAAAATCACAGTGATAAGCTGCCAGTTCCTTTCTGATAAAACAGTGTGCAAAGAGTGCACACTCAGTATTTATTTAATGGCAGAGGATTTCACATGCTTTAGCTTAATGACAATAATAGAGTTGGCACAGGCTTTGATATTTAGCTCTCTTTTTCTAGCCATGTTCGGAAGATTTGTGCGTATTTGTAAGTAGGTAGGCAAGCAGGTGCATGAGTAAGTAAAGAGACACTAAGCAAACGAGGATAGACAAAGGATTTCCATGTTCTACACTTGAAAGAAATATTAGCCATCACACATTTAGACACACTGTTTACATCCATACGAGCATGAACAGAGCACAGCAGAGTTGATTCGGATACTGTTCTGCTCTTTAAGTGTTTCCTTTCTAGTGTGTCACCTACTGTTGCTTACATACCAAAGCATGGTATCTAAAACATACTTAAAACACTCTTTTTCCTTTTACTTATTTTCTTGTCTATTGCTCCTTGAGGGTTTTTGCACAGCAGCATTTGTGCAGCATTTGTCAGCTGAATCAGCCCACAGCAGTGGAGGTCTTTGCTGGTTCACTTACACACACTGCTCTTCCTGAGTTGCTTGGTTGTGTGACGTCAGCTCCCTGGAGGCTAGCGATGTCATTATCATTACCAGACAAAGACAGTTAGGTAATTTTGTCTGATGGGAGTGCAGATATTGACCTGAACTAATGTATTCTTATTTCCCAGAGAGATGCTGATTGTAGCAATGTGACATAGCAGGGTTTGCTAATATTAATCTACAGGCTGTGTTCTTTATAGCAGAGAAAAGCTTTTACATTCACATTCGATTTCATCACTTGACATGTCTCTACTCTTCTTGCTAGATTCAAGGCTCTTTGGCTTTTTAGACATAAGTACAAGGTCTGAATCTATGTGTGCCTGTAAAATATTTTTGGCAACCTCTAATTTGCACATTTTCTGACCCTGAAGAGAAAATTACCGAGACTATTCAGTAGGCTTTCTTTCTTCAGGACAGTCCAAGAAGAAATTCCTCTAGGGAAAGGAGACTCGTGGCAGTGATCACATCTGATGTGCCTTGTGACCACACACTATACATATCTTGCTGTGTTTTTTCATCGCTAACCGCTAGCAATGCTTTTGGAATGAAAAGTCTTTGCCTTAAAGAGATTACAATTTGCACATTTTATTGCAATTTCCTTGAAAAGCAGATATGTGCTGTCCAGATCTTAAGCATTACATAAACAGATTGTGAAAACATGCAAGTTTAATAGCCCTTCTGGAACTTTCTGCAATTATTATAGCAAATACATATATATGTCAGAAGTACAACTCCTCCTTTTGAATATACAACTAAGTTGTTGTCAGCATAAAACTGGTTAATAAATACTGTAGTGTAACTGTTTAGTGATGCAGGCTGGGATTTTGTGCAATATCCTAAAATCTAAGCTTTCGTACTTAGATAAAAATCACTACAAGCACACTGCAATAAATCTGATTTATGCTGAAGTCAGAATCATAAAACGCTCTCTCCAGATGTTAAGAAAGCAAAACTAGCCAGCCCTGAAAAGGCAATCAGGCTTCACTGAGTCATGGAGCTTAGACTGTGCTATCATCCTCTACTAGGTATGGTAGAAAAATAACCATGGAGACTGCTCAGCTGAAAAATCCAGACAAGCAGCCATTGGCATCAGTGGAAAACACAAGTTTCCAAACACCGGTAAACTTGTTATGACTCCATGACAGCCTTCCATAGCAAAACCTTTCAGTTGTAATGTCATATTCTCCATTTGCAGAGGGAAGCCTTAAAAAAGCTGAGGTCTTTTTTGAAGAAAGTTCAAACCATTTTATGCCTATTTCAGCCAATGCCAGGCTGTATAAGTATACAGAGAACGTTGTCTGACAGTAAGCATTACAGGCAGGAGGCAATTAGAAAGTGTGTGTAAATAGCATACTGCCTCAAGTCATCAAGCTCTATTTCTTTTACTGAAATTCTTCTTAATGAAAGGTACATGCAAAGTACATTTTCAAAGGAAAGGATACTGTCTTTGTTTTCCTTTATCTAGAAAACTGCAGAAATAAACCTGTAGATCAGTGGATGACCTAATACAGGAGACTCAACCTCAAATGTCTTTTCAACCCAGGCAATAAAAAATCATGAAGCCATGTTCACCTGTGGCTTCATTTGAGCCTTTCTTCCTGTACAAAAGCAAGAAGACAATACATTTGCAATCCCTATCTTAAAAAAAAAAAAAGCAGCAGGACAGCCACAACCTTGCTGAGTAACTGCAGTTCCCCATTGCTGCGTTGCTTCTATAGCACAGCCCCATCTCATTTATGTGTGCATAATAAATAAATAAAAAGGTATAATTTCTTCATTGTTCTTCTCAAGGAATCTGAGAATTCTCTATATCAAGCTGCTTTCTTCAACTTAACAAAAAGGATATTTTATTTAGCAAAGATAAATTTCTTATTAATCTGATAAAGTAATGCTTGTTGGAACTACACATACACAGTTTATAATAGTTTCCTATCTCCAAATCAGTGTATACTCGTATCAAGTAGACTATTGTTCAATAGTCAAACCTATGATCAAAGCATTACTCCAATTTTGGAAGAGGATTTTTTTTTTTTTTTCTGGGATTTACATTCATGATGTTTTCGTATTATCTGCATTCTTTTCAAACCCCCTAAGCAAGAATTGTCCTTTTGAACACTAACGTAAAGTTTAATACAGCATTTCACGCTACTATATTCCTCATCCTTCCCTTACATTCTCCCAACTATAACAACATTGTACTTATTATAACCAACAATGGTGACTGTGTAGCCATTATGCCAAAAGCACTGAATCTTCAGTCCATTTATCAGCCTCATGCAGGTTTAACTTGACATTTGAAATGAGGAAAGGTTTCACCAAGTGTATTTTTTTTTCCTTCGCAGTTAATACAGAAACCATAATGAATGATTATGTAGCTGAGCCTCTGTAGCATCTTACAATTGATTCTCTATTACACTGGAAAAATAAGAGGATAATGTCAACAGCATTTACAGAGTTGGCGGTAAAATACTTGGCACTTCATCCCACTTGGGCTTCATTTGATAGAATTTACTAAAATGGCCTTGTTTAGGGCATGAGCTGGTAGAATTATCTGGTTCAATTAAAACAAATTCACACTCTTTTCTTTGGTCTTTAATACGGTTAAATATAATCATATTGCTCCTTTTCTGTTGCTGCCATATTTTAGGAAAATCCACAGGCTAATATGACCAGAAGAAAAATGCAGAAATGTAATATGCACTGAAACTAGCATCCTATCCTAGTAACTTACCTGATAGGAGAAAATTGTCATTGACAATTTTGAAAGAAAACCATTTCTCTGCTGTGAAATTAGTAGACCTTTCTATCCAAGTTTTTCATGGAGTAGAATAATAAGAATTGTATCAGTATGTCACTGTTTCTTTGGAGGTAGTTTTTCAATAATTTTCAACCTAAGATTCACAAGCATGCATACTCACACAATAAATACTGCTAGTAAACTATTCATGTAGAATTGCAGTCTCCCAGACTATGGTTTTTTACTCCAGTTGACCTTTGTCAATCATGCAACAAAAAAGTGGAGCTAGTGTTAACTTTCACTTTTGAAGTCTATGCATGTCAATGCTTCCCTGAAGACTGTCACCAAAATCTGTAGTTTGGGAGTTGCAAAACCTCTAACCATGCTCCGTTGCTGTGGCAGAGCTTTTTGTGGCAAGTTGCTTGGGGTTACCTAGATCCACTACCTCTCAGCACCTTTCAAATCCATAGACTCCAGCTGAAAACAACAGTTTGAGGTGTACACACTTAGCTGAAGGTAGCTGTGTGATAGAGGGATTCACCGTAGCAATTATGCAGGGCTGGCACTATGTATGAGGAAGTAGGGTTATAGTCACATTATCCTTTTGCAGCCTGAATCTTACTGTCCAGGTGCTGGCAGGTTGTAAAACAGGAGTTTTCCAAAACCAACATGTCCAAGGTTACTGCTGGAGCCCTAAAGACCAGCCCCTTTGTGCAGCTTTTTAATACAGGCACAGGACTCTATGGGCACTGCTACCTACTATGTGAGCTTTCCTTTAGGGCTGTCTGAAAGCTTGTTCCATGGGAGTGACCAGGCTTTTCATGGTGTATGCTGCGCTCTGTAGGGTGTGTTACAAGGGGACAGCAGGGTTCTCTGGCTGCACAAGACAGTCAGTAAGAAGGCGGGGTGGCAAAATAAACAGGGACAGCAGATTTAACCTGTGAAAAGGTTGGGAAAAGTGTTCCTTTTCTTGCAGTTCTTGGAGTAGCTGAGTGGCCCAAGTGCAGGCAGAGTGGAGGCCAAATTTGCCACTCAAGACAACCGATAAGCATACTGGTTGTTCCTCAGCAAGGGAAATGTGACTCCATTCTGCTGTGGACATGTGCTTTGCTTTCTGCCACATCAAGTGCTAATATGTATTTTATGGGCGCTGTAATTCACAAAGTGGAGAGAAGGGCTATGGCTGTGTTAACATGCAGACTGTACAGCCCCTAAGTGCCTCAAGGCTTTAATGTGCACCTTCTGGAGGTATATAAGCAATCCCTTCACAATGGCAAATTAGTGCCAATGCAGTTATCCATCTCTGTTGCTCCTGGTTCCCTGCTCATGATTGCAGCATTCACACAACACTTACTGGGCCAGCTTTACTCACTGATCTCCTCCGTACAACTTACAGCTGCTTTTCCTGCGCTCCCTTCCCCAGCTGTCCCCTTTACCACATGATTCTGTGATTCTGTATAGCCCTTCACTATGTTATTGCTTATGCTCTGATTTTCCAAGTTTGAGAAAGTATCACAACCAGAATCAACTTGTGTATAAGCAGCATGTATTTTCTTTCAGTAAAGAGATTTTCCTCTAACTCAGGAAATGCCATTTTCAACAGGAAAAGCTACATAAATTCTTAGCAGAGGCAGACAGGAGAAAGAATACTCCGTATCATTCAGATTTCTATGAGGGGTTGAGCTTCAGAGCGCCTGTGGCAATATAGCGTTAGTCACAAGGATACACCCACTGAACTACCATGAAAGTTTCCATCACTCTTCCCACAAAATGTTTATGATGCAGTTTTCAGGCTCTTTGCAAGGATATGTTTCCTTCAGTGGCATTTCTGTCACTGGTTCACACATGAGTGGATATAAGGCAGCTACTGAAATAAACTCTCATTGAGCATCCAAGAATATACAGGAAACAAGAGGACAAGAGTTTCAGAGACAGTATTAGAAAGATCTTACTTCTAATGCTGTTTTCATTCCAAATGTTTAAAAGAAGAAATAGATCTGTTTTGATTCAATGGTTTCCTAATTTTCTTTTTCTCACCTATTACTTACTTTTGAAACTTCATTTAAAAAAACAACCTGTGACAGAAAAAGAAGAAAAAAGAAAAGGAAAAGGGCAAAGGAGAAGGAGGAGATGGAAAAGGAGGAATAGGAGGAGGAGGAGAAAGAGGAGAAGGAGAAGGAGAAGGAGAAGGAGGAGGAGGAGAAAGAGGAGAAGGAGAAGGAGAAGGAGAAGGAGAAGGAGAAGGAGAAGGAGAAGGAGAAGGAAAAGGAAAAGGAAAAGGAAAAGGAAAAGGAAAAGGAAAAGGAAAAGGAAAAGGAAAAGGAAAAGGAAAAGGAAAAGGAAAAGGAAAAGGAAANAAAGAAAGAAAGAAAGAAAGAAAGAAAGAAAGAAAGAAAGAAAGAAAGAAAGAAAGAAAGAAAGAAAGAAAGAAAGAAAGAAAGAAAGAAAGAAAAAAGAAAAAGCGTAAGCGTCATCATAGAAATAAACATAGCATCTGGTAATGATGACTTTCTGCTGTGCCTTTATACCATCCTGCCTAGGACTTTCTTTCCAGAAATCTCTGTTCAGCTGTTGCGTCCACCTACTAGCAGTTACCTTAATTCAAAGAAGCCTTCAGGGTTTTGAGACTGACCTATTTTTCTCTTTAAACACAACAGATTCCTGAGAGAAGACCTAAGGCATCCCAAGGGGAGCAAATGACATAAATTCATTGCAGCAGCTTGCAGTATATGGGCAATGTGATATTCTCTCAGGGTACCTAGAGTTTGAACTGATGGATACTTCATGCCATAAGAGGTAAAGATGTATCCCCTAGAAGATGTAAACACTTATATATGTCACTCTGAAATGTCCTGTCCGTGAATGTTTGTGTCAATAAAGCAGGTCTCTGAAAAATCTACACAAAGAAGATGGGAGCAGGACCAGACCGCTGTTGAAATGAAGACAACCAGTAATATCTTATACTTCTTTTCCCACAACAAAACTTTTTTTTCAATTGAAAGGGGAGATTTATCCTAAGACAGTGAAAATATAGAGCAACATGCTTCTGACTTTTTTGTATCTACACTAGCTCTGAAATTCTGTGTTTTACACAGCTGGGCTCTAACAGAGCTTTGAGTTTGGTTGGTTAAGGGTCTTTTATTGTTGTTGGTTGTTGTTCATATGTTTGTTTTAATGACAAGTTTTTCTGTCCCATGTGGGTTTGCTATTTCAATAATTTCTCTCCTTTGCCAGGTTGCAGATTCATCAGAGCAGTACTTATGTTAAGCAAACAAACAAAAAAATCAGAGCACTAGTTCACGTGCTCAACTGGGATGTGGATTTCAGTGGAAGAATAAAGTTAGCACAGGTATCTAACAGTTGAATAATATGTCCCTTCAACTGTGTACTTAATTAGCTTCTTTGCTCATGATTACAAAGATCAGTACCCAGGAAGACAGGAGCTTTTAGGTCTCAGCAGGTTAACTCCACACCAGAGGATTAGACAGGACCCAAACTGTGATGCTTAGTGCTCTCATTTCCAGGACAGTGATGGCATCCAGGGCTCACCTCCTGTGCTCTGCAGTGAGGTGAAGCATTCATGGGACTGAAAGCTCTCTGCTAATCCCCAAAAAGAATCATTCTGGATGGATTTTGGCAGATTGTTGATTTTTTTTTAAACAAACATGAATATGTAATAAATTATAAATTCTTTCCTCCTCCTGTGTTATCAGTGATGAGTATATTGCTTTGTCATACAACTGCCACAAAGGCTAATCCTCCACACTTGCAAAATCTTCTTATTCTAACTGCTATGGCCCTGCTGAAGCCAGGGCTTATGTCCCTAAAAATAGGAGCAGGATTACTTAGGTTGCAGTCCACTGAAGTAGTTTAAAAGGTTTTCGGACATGGAGTGAGAAAAGAAAAAAATATGATATTCTAAGAGCCAAAAATTACCATTTTAATCAACTTTAATTAAAGGCTTCGTACATTCTCAGTCCAAACACTTCCACTATGAATGAATGCCTACTCCCTTACGAAAATAAAATACCCAATAAGGCACATATCGAATTCCTTACCTCACGCATTTCATATCTGTCTCTTAACCTCTTGGCTTTAGTCAATTTATTTCAACCTTACAGCAGCTCAGTAGGGACTTCTTTAAGGAGGATTTAGGCACTTGCAGCTATAATTGTAATCCTGGCAATGCCTACTCAACTGTGGCCTAACCCAGGGCCTTTTGGGAAAAATCAGGACATTGTGAGCTTAAGTGCAGCTAAGGCAAAAGGCTCACCATACTCCTGGGCAGGCAGGAATCTGGAACTCGGCTGAATTTAGAGGGCAAATAATAAATAACAAACAGGGACAGAAGTGAGACCAAAGGTTTGACAGAAGGCATTTAGATATGAAAACAGAGCAACAAGGCCTAGATCATATTTTCTAGCATTTGGAACTATTTTGGAGGTTAAGAGATGTTGCTGAGTATAACCCAACTTTGAGAAATGAAGAAGGAAGACAACAAAATTTGTGCAGGTCCAAAACACTCTCAGTCTTGGCAGGCCTCTGAAGCTCATGTCAAAGCTCTGTAAGTTCAGAAACTATGACTTTCTATGAAACCTACACTGGGAAGTTTGGTTGGAGTGTTCCTAAAATAATTTAATGGGAACCAGCTCCTTCCAAAACACGGCAGAAACCACTCTTTCTTGCACAGAACAAATGTTCCTTCGTCTATTATTGTCACACTGCGAGATTTTCAACTGGGAAGCAGGACCTATGGCTCAATTAGATTGTCTTTTGTTTTGTTTCTATTCCATCACATTCTAACCCCTTACGCCACAGTATAGGTCATGCCATCTAAAAAAAAAAAAAAAAAAAAAAAAAAAAGTGAAATAATGTGACTTTTTTTTTTTAATGTTATGTTTGGTAATAGATTCGGGGCTCTTGAGAGCCTTAAGTTGAAGGTTCAGAAGCAGGAATGAGCTGTCTTCAGACTTCTTTTCTCATTGCCTTGGTCAAATACCACTGTAGGCTTTATCTAAGAGAAGATTTTGGTGGCAGGCTATATTGGATAGGAATACCTAAACTTACTGAATTGTTGCAAGTAGGCTTATTCAGGAGATTTTTTTTCCCACTGGAAAGAGTAAAGGCACTGTGCTCTAACCATATCCTGGACATTTACTGTTCTTTCTAAATGGACCTTGTCAACTGGAATAGCTGCTAAACCTAATCTCCCTTTGATGGTTCTCTCCTGCTCTCCTGCTGGATGGACTCTGCCCTTCCACAGCCAATGTTTCCAAATTCCTCTTGACTGTGTTGTCTTTCTCCCACGTTTGCATAATTTGATTCCCACCATAACTGACAGAGGAATATGGGAGATCTCAGTCACAGTGGAGACTGACTGGAAAATGTAACTCATGGCTTGGCAACCAGGCAGGAATTCTCAACTGGGAACCCAGTAGACATCAAGATATAAATAGTCTCATGCTCTTGTCCAGGTCAGGTTCTCCTTGGGAACCCTATACTTGAACAGCAAAGAAGTGCATGGCTTTGGTTTCTAAACTTTCTTTGCCTGGCAACTACAAAGAGCATTGTCTATGTAGTAAAATCATATATAATCTACTAGAGACAAAGCTAACTTATTTACAGAAGTGATACGAGGTGCTACTATAAAAAGAAAATGTTAAGTACAATAGGAAAATTTCTTTTTATTGTTCATTTTGTCCATACGCTTCGTATATATTGTAGATCTTACTGTTTGGGGTTTTTGTCTATCACTGAGTAGAAGAGATGTTCTTCATCTGTTTCCTATTGCAGATATCTCTTCCTGTCTTCACAAAGAAGATTATGTTGGTTTGACTAAATGCAAAAATCCTCAGCTAATAATATTTACTACATGTTTTGTGATTACAGGAAACACCTTAGGTCTTGTCGCACTTCCCTCTCCATTTGGTCTTTCTTTTCTTTTTATCATTTAATATTGTTCCCAGTTGTGTCAGCCATGCTAAATATTCTGGGATCTGCTGATATCATGGTAATTTATGACCTTGTAAAATGACAAATTACAGATTCACATGCAATGACTGGGTGCCTACAGTTTAAGCTTGTAAAGTTTTTCACATCAAAAATTTTTGACAAAAATATAACAGCAGATCCTTGTTTTCTTCCTGACAAACCTCCTAAATGGGGCTTGTAGTTCTTTAAATATTCTGCACTGACTTCTAGAGACAGTACTTAAGATATCTGATACAGAAATCTCCCCTCATATCTACTAAACTTTTTTTTCTCTGTCTAACAGCCTTCTACTTCAATTACTCACTTTTTTCACATCAACACACTGCATTGTTGATACTGTTCTGACAGTGGCACTAAGTAACTTTACATCACATAAACAGTAACTCAATTTCAGGTGCATACAGCAAGGTATATAAACAAACATACACGTATAAATTCACTCTTAGTGACTCCTAAATGGTTTACAGAGAGTATGGACCTGCCATTGGATCCCTTCAGGCGACCTTTTGCAGTTTGTACATCTGATTGTAGAATTAGTGTCTTCTTTTAATTAAATGATTGTGAATTCTAAAGAGTGGAGATTATCCCCCTAGGCAAGAGTGTTTGGCAGATATGGAATCTGACATGAGACACCCCATCAAATTCCTGTGTGACATAAAAAAAAAGAAGTTTAAAAAAAGAAAAAAAGAAAGAAATTTTCTGGGGGATTTCCTGGCTTTTCTAATTAGATTGCAAACTCTTTGGGAAAGGCATTGCTTCTGAGAGTTGTAAGTATGCACTTATTTACAAGGCCAAAATTCCATTAGAGTCTCCAGGTGCTGCTGTAGTACAGACAGTAATTTTTAATGCATATAAAGGATCTAGAACTTGTAAAATCATATAGAATTCTCAGTGTTTGCAGGCTATTGGAAAAGGAGTGAAAAACGAATGTTCTAATAAATTCTCCAGCTGTTTCTGATTATTATTATTCTTCACTCCTAAGAACTTAGTACTATGCTAAATACTATGTGGCTTTTTGCCTCTCAAACTACTGGCAAGAATGGCAAAAAATATGTTTCTGAGTACTTAAAATGTCTTTCATCCCACCCCAAATGAGTGGTTAAAATGGATTCTTTCACCAGTTTTTCATCTCTTTGAGACATCTCAGGCTACATGCTGGGATAAAGAGTTATTTCTTGGATTCTCAGACGATAGAATGTCTTATGTTCTCCATCTATTCAGCATATTCCCCATAAGGGTTTATTCAACATCCACCTATAAATTCTCTTACTTTGTTTTTTTAACACTGCCACTCTGCTGAGAAGTGACCATCTGGTCAGTAGGGTCAATCTACAGTCTGATTCAAAATCTCCACATGCCAAAAATCATATTATATGCTCTGTTTCAGGAAACATGATCTAATTATAGGATTGGAAGGGATGCTAGGGGCAATCTAATTCATCACACTGTCCAAAAGGAACATTAATTTGTTTTATGGTACTCTAAATAGATGTTATTCTAGCAAGTTCTAAGAGATCTCCAATGATGGAGCAGCTACAATCTTGCCAAGAAATCTCTCCTGCTGTTTTAGTGGATACTAATGAAAAAATGTAAAGCAAAACTCTGAGGCTGATGATTTCTAAGAGAATGATTGGGTTGTTAGGCAATCCTATGTATATAAATTCCAGTCCTCTCTGACAGCACGAAAACATTCATGTATTTCACAAGTGTGCAGACCCATCGCACAATATAACTGAAAATAGAGAGGCCACACTTGTTTGTTTGAGAGGAATTTAAATGAAATGTTTGCCAGAGTTTTCTTTGAAAAAGTTATTTACTTGTATTCCATTAATTATATGATAGACAAAGGGGGGATGGCTTAAAACTAAGGAGGGGAGATTTAGACTAGATGTCAGGGAGAAGTTTTTTACTGAGAGTGGTGAGGTGCTGGAACAGGCTGCACAAAGAGGTTGTGGATGCCCCAGCCCTGGAGGTGTTTAAGGCCAGGTTGAGTGGGAACCTGGGTAATCTGATCTAGTACTTGATCTAGCAGTTGGCAACCCTGTCTATGGCATTGCGGTTGCGACTTGATGATCCTTCGGGTCCCTTCCAACCCAATTCTATGATTCTATGATCCTATGATATGCTTCTATGAACTCTCTTCAAAATGATTTTTATGACATACAGATAACGCTATGGACAAATACAAGCTATGCAAAGAAAAGAAAGGTAGAAAATCACCCTTTTGCCTTTATTCACAATATCAAAATATCTGTCTGAGCTAAAGATCACATGCAATGCACTACCACTGTTGTTTAGGTTTGTCTGAAAGAGATTTGAACTTGAAAGAAGAAGAAATTAAGCAAAGCGCAAAATCATGCAGAGAAGTATCAGTCACAGGTTATGCTTACCATTCTGCAGTAGTTTAACAATAATGCAACATTTACTTGTCAGTTCCATGAACATCACTTTTCCCAGAACAGAAGGACAGATGGGGAAAGTTCTCACAATCAGGCATATTACAAGAGACAAGGAAATATAAATTTTCCTCTGCGATTCAATCCATTCTTCATCCACATCTCTTGCCCTTAATATACCCATGTATTGTAATGTATGTTTGTATGAGCATCAACATACCTTCACTGTCACAATACTGTGCACTAAAAGCTTAACAGGCTTTGGAGAGCAGTGCAATTTGGCGTTTTAAGTTTTATGGTTTATGTACTGATCTGAAGCCTAAGAAGCATATATCAGTAGGGCTGCAAAAATATATCTGAGTGACTTATGAATATAAACAATTCAAGAACAAATGCTTAGACATAAAAGCTTTTCCTTGTCATATAAAAAATTAACGTGTACAGTAAGATATTGCTTTTATTTCTTATTCCTTTTCTTTGTTTGGAAATATTTAATTGATTTTCTTCTCTAATTCTTTACATTTCATTTGAAATATAATGAGATGTCTTCAGATCTAAAGTCCTAAAACTGAAGATAGCTCTTGCCCACCTAGGCAGTTTTTTCATAGTAAGAGCTGTCTGCCTTCTCTCAACTTTAAGTGAGCTTGACTTTACACTGCCCTCTGAAAATAGCAATTATTTCTAAAATTCATCTAGTAGACTGTTCTTGAATTTGAAAAACATATTTAAGATACTTTTCTGGGCAGAAGGAGTTTAGCAGAGAGTAATAAAAATGCCAAATTGATTTGAGAAATATGCTTATAAAGCTGAAGTGTAAGACTGATGAAGAGTGGAGTAGATCCACTCTTAGAAAGAAAAGTACAACGTTCTTTTATGATAAAAAATGTAAATTTGTTAATACTTTTGAGAAGAGTAAGTGTAAATAATAGGCTAGTTGGATATAGCAGCTGCTTGTAATAACCACTGTTTTGTATCTGTTATTCCAGGTATGAAGAACAATAAACTCAATGAAGAGCAAACTAATTATTTCTGGTGCACTTAATACTTTAGTGCATTTCTTCTTGCCCTTTAAATTATATTTCATTGGCAATAATTTAGTTTTCAGCAGCTCTTTATGATTTCCCTGAAAAAAAATCTTGTTGCTGTTGTAAATTCTAAAGCACAGTTTATAAATCCTGAACACTATCAGATTGTTCCAGTGGTCTGATAAAAACATGAAAGTTTTGGACATTTCAGAAAGAAAAAGAAAAGTTAAAAATTGACATTTTTGGCCAATTTTTGGCCAAAGAATCAACTCATAAAAGTCTCTGGTTACTGCTCTTAAACTACACTGTTTCTTCTCCTGTGCTTATACAGCTACTTCAATCTTCATACGTTTTTAGAAAATATGAAGGTGACAAGGTGACAACTCTATTCCTGTCATTTCGCTTGAGAACTTATAGAATTCCTTCTTCTTATCACTGACTAAAGCCATGAATGCTGATGAATAAAGACTGATCAGAATATTTTTAAAGTAACTTATAGAAGATGCTGTTCGTATCTTCCCTGTTACTGCAAAACATCTCCATACAATATTTACTCCCTTGTAATCAAATCTAGTGCCCTACAGTGCCTTATGGGGTGACCTAAGCATTGCAAATATCCTTATCTTTTTGAACTATTCCCTTTCTCACCCCCAGCCATAGCCTTGAGCCAGGAATAGATTCCAGGGCTCATTGTGGTTCAAACAGCTGATGAGTTGTGTAGTGCACTGCAGCAGTGTGAGTCAAATCCTTCTCTAGGGGCTGAACTGTGCAGGGATGTGTTGCAGTCACTTTGGTAGGGTTCAGTAGACCTTATTGTTAAAAACAATTCCAGTTACTTTATGCTCAGTTTGGTGTGTAGGTGATTCTTCTTCCCACTATTTCTCTTATCTTTTATTTTTAAGTTCACAAGAGATCTTGCTCTGCCCATGTTCTCCAAACCTCAAACCCAATCTGAACACTCAAGGGGAAGCCTGTGCTTAAGGCTCTAAGCTTCCAGGATCCAAAAATTAAGAAATTAAAGACTAGTTGAAACATTTCCACTGGAAAAAGCAACACAACCTGTTTTCTGCAGGAATATGCAATTCCATCAAAGCTTTCGAATAAAATGAGACAGCCAAGGAGATCTGCTCCACTCACCCAAGTCTTTGCCTTCCTGCCAGCTTCCCTGGGTTCCCCAACTGAATGCTATGGACTTCAAGGCTTCAGAAATCAACCAGTTTCCCAAATTGCCCAGCTGACCTCTTCCTGCAACAGTCACACTTTCCACACTTTCAGCTCCCCACTCTCCAAAAGGTGCTTGAGTAACAGCGGATTCATTGGGCTCCCAGTTCCTCCACATAACTGCTCCTCCCACAGCAAATGCCCCACTGCTTTTCAGTCCTTGGCACAGGTTGCGGCAGCCACCTGGCCAAAATTGCACTTAAGGGTACCTAAATTCAATTTTTGGAGAATTAGTTCCCTTGAAAATGTAAACTAAAATAGAACATTTTTCCTCATTTAAAAAGAGCTGAGATGTTTACAATTAAGTTCTATTCTTTTTCCTGACCAGTTATAGTTTTGTCTCTATTGCTAATCTAGAGGGAGGACTGGTTTGGTGATTCATAGCAGGAGAATAACACTTAAACATACATTTTGTCCTGAAAAGGAATAGGATAACCTTTAAAATAAAGTATGAATCACCAAAAGACATATTTCACAGTTAATGCATCACACTTCTCCTGTGTGATCACTGGACTGGAGGTGTGTCTTGTGCCCCCATCAGTAGGTCTGCATTCACAGCGCATTGTGATCACAGCAATCTTGAGGGATGTGCCAGTCTGGGACTGACCTCCTGCTCTCCCTGAAGCACAGACAAGCTTCTGCAATCACCGCCACCATGGTGGAGGCTGACCACTTTGCTCCAAGCCACCTAAGGGAAGGAGAAGCTGCATGGGTTCCTTCTGTCTTGAGACTGTTCCAGTTTGCATGGCACAATGAAATGTAAATGTATGCATGAGCAAGGACCAAAAGAGGAGCCTTCATCCAGTTCACCAGAGAGAAGGAAATCACGCACCAGCTCTTGCACCGGCCTCCTCTGCCTCCCCATGTCTGAGGCTCTTGGCTTTAAACACCTCCAAAGACAGGTGACAGCTGAAAATAAAAGGGTGTGAGGATCACAGATTTACAGGCTGGCCCCTAGAAGTCAGAGTTAGTGGAGGTTTCGCTCTCTTGTGAATCTAACCCTGAGGGATCACTGCACAGCACACCTGTTACAGCAGCTGCTGTTGGCTATATCCAGTTTCTAGAAGTCCTTGAAAGCCTCTGTAGTGTTGTGAGAAGTGAGTGATGACATGGGCTCCTTCGGGGAAGTCCCCTCCAGCTGGAAGGCTCTATCATCACCAGGCCTGACTTTGCACAGTGTGACTTGTACAGTTACACAGCCCTGTACTTAAAAGACCTCTGCAGGGGTATCACGTTTTACCAGACAGTCTGGGAACGGAGGATCCTTTTTCCTATATTAGGTTAGCACTCAATGCAATCTCCAAATGTTTATGAATGATTATTTTTTTCCACTATACCTTTCCCTGGGGTCTTTCTCCAACATGCAGAAGGTATTCCTGCTGTGCATTGCTCTTCTGTTGACATAGGTTGTAGTGCTCCTGGGTACATCACAAAACATCAGTTATTTATATTTTAAATTATTGTAAATCGAGATAAAATATGATAGATATGGAAAGAACTTAAAAAAATTATTTTAGCTTCATTAGGTAATCTGTTCATTGCTATGCATCATATCCTTCCCGACAGCACCAGACAAAGGCTGAGCAGGCATTCTGATTTATAAGGGCGTTGCTGTAGTTTTAGCCTACTTGCCTAGCAGCTGCACCATGTTCTTCAAAGTGTTACATGACACTTGTGGAAAAAATAAACAAGCTTAAATCATGAGTTTTCCACATTTTGAGTCTGAAAGAGCTTCATTCACTGCAGGATATAGGGAGAAGATGGGAGAATTTTTCAGCGTCACTCGTACATAGATTCAAGTTCTGTTACTCAAGTATTGCTGCACTGGTTTGAGGTGGTTTTAAATACTTCTTTGTTTTGTTTTGTTTTTTTTGTCTCTCTCGAAGCCACTAAACAACCAAACTTCAACATTTCCAAAGTTCTGCCTTTGCCATATTATACAGTGATAGCATGGCCACAGCATCTCCTGCCGTACAGTTCAAAGTAAGACCAATTCTAGTTATCAAACCCCAGCAAACCAATTGGTAGTTTATGTGATCCTGTTCCCTCTTCAGTATCCAGAATAATACACTGCAAAGACAACTGCTCTCTACGAGCCTTTGGGAAGTCATTCTTAAGGTACAGAAAGTTAGAAATAGCCAAAAACACAAATGAAATTGGCCTTTAATTGTCAGCACTCCAATCTAAACAAAGTTCAAGAGCATCAAGGACTACCTGCTCTTATCTGCAATTTTAGCCCAAAGATTTGCACTTACGGAACAGAAAAATATTTTACCTAAATCTTCCACGAACCCTTTATTTTTGCCCAGCACAAGCACTTTAGCTGGCCTTCTAGGTTTCCAGATAAATCCCTGTGGTTTTCACTGTTGACAATAGCGTATAATACTCCTAGCAGAACAACTGCTTACCTGGTTAAAAATCATTTCTGTGATGCTTATTTGCAATAATTCAGCTGCAGGAGGATTGCACGCATTCAAGGCGATGCAAGACTCTGGAAAGAACTGAAAAGGAAAGAAAACACGGTATGAATAAACAGCTAGAATATGAGCAACATCTAAGTTTGATGCAGTTTGGGGACTGCTAAATTCAGCTGTATTTCTAGAAGGTCCTATGTATGAGAATCTACATATAAGATGTAAGCACTCTCTGGACCTATATCTTGTCCTCAAAAAGTGAACTAAGGCAAAAATTCACGTGCCCTTAGAAGGGTGTTTAGTAACATGGGAAACACTCTGGGGTGTTCTGCCCAGCTCCAGCAGTGCATGGATCTCCTGCAGATCCTGTTGTGACTGTCAGTTCCCTGCAAATAATCCAGGGCATTGCAAATAGTACTAAGTGCCAAAGTGTGGGCAGCATAACTGAGCCTAAACGATAATCGTGGTTCTATAGAAAGGGACACCAGAATTAAGAAATTACAATATTAATTAAAGGTTGTCTCATCAACTTTAATTCAGTTCTTCATGTACATACTTGGAGATGTAGTCTTAAATTATATTTCCTGTTTCTGCTCTCTTTCCTCCTTGTCCGTGCTCCAAATTCCTTTCTATGCGCCAAGTTCTGCAGTTTCCTCTTCTTCCGTATCTTCCTTATGCCCAGCATCAAACTGAACTGTGGTAGGCAGCTGCAATACCTGCATTTACACAGGCAGAAAATTTTCTGGCAGCTCAGTGGATTTCTAGCTTGTTGCTGCAGATGGCATGGGGGAGGAATGGGGCTTGTTCATTAAAGTCTCTGTAGACTCTACTGAACAAACAGAAATTTTTCTGAAGCCTTCCAGCTTGGCAAAGATCACGGACAGCTGAAAGTATATTCTTCACACAAAGATTCCCTGCTGTATCATACCTTGTCCTTGCCTCAAGGATAAGAAGCCTAATGCTGCTGAGGAAGAACCTTTCTGACTTGGTCTACACAACCTTATTTCCTGCAGATATTTCCCTTTCTCAAACATCTGGATAGAGAAACAAAAAAACAAAGCAAAAACAAAACAAGCAAACAAACAAACAAAATCAGCTCATGGTAGTTTTGAATATGAGAAGTCACATCTCCAGTTAATACCCTCAGGTGAGTAGCAAAATCTGGAACTTTCTGGATGTATCACACAAGTTTCAACTGTAATTGTTGCCCTAGACAAGCCTCTAAGAATGCAAGCAAATATTATCCAGTAATAATGACACAACTAAACTTTCTAATATACAGATATGCCCCATTTGCATGATTTTCACACCAAGCAACTAGAATATTAAAATTTCTTTCCATATATCTTTGCCACCACATCATTTGTCAGCTATGATTCTTACGTTCAATTACACATCTCCAGCTCTCATCCATGCCTTCATTCTCTCAGGCCTTATTTACTACCACCATCTTCTTTCTTACTAGATTTTGTCCATAGGTACACTTTTCTGAATCTGTTGCTTTAACCATGTTAGCTCTTTTTCTGCTTCGCTCCCTTTTGATCAGTCAGGGCAAATACCTTTTCTATGTTCACTGTTAAAGCCCCAGGCAGATTGTTCTATTGTCATTCACTCTTTATCAGGACAGCATCAATCTTCAACCAGCCCAGCTTCCAGTTCCTTAGGTGATAACAACAGTGAGAACTGTGAGATCCATTATAACACCAGAGTGTGCCAGGGAACAAGGCGATGGAAAAATAAAGAACATAAGCCAAAAAATAAAAATAAAAATAAAAATAAATAAATAAATAAAAAAATTAAAAAAAAGAGAGAGAAGGAGAAGAAAAGCACTTACCATCCCTTATGCTTTCACAATACAGTCTGTGTTACTTTCCACTATAGATTATAGTGGAAATATAGTTGTTTTTTAACTACCTGTTTTCTAACACTGAAAGACAAAGGGAGCTATCAGTCGAAGCTTTGATCTTTCTCAGATCTAAGATGGTTTTCTAGTATTTATCCTACAGACTGCTGAAATCTGAACAAAAATTGCACCTTATAAATACAGTAATATTTGCTGTCTTGAAGTAATAGCAAATTTTGCCAGCAAGTGTAAAAAAGTGTTCCAAAGCAGTTGGTTCTTTCAAAATATATAATACAGTATCTATTGAAAGACCTTTGTCAACCTCTAAAACATACTGTCCTGCTTAGTGCTGCTTTGACCCTTGATTTTAAGGACCCATTCCAGCCTCCTTATGAACCTGGCTAATCTTTCTCTCCAGAGAACCATATGAATAAATTATTATATTCCTCTCTTTCATTTTTGCAGTCTTCCTTCTATAGGACATGCTCACTGAAATGCTGAGTTAGGTTCTTAAGAAACATAAATGAACATTGCTTTATGAGATTGCAAGGTGCAAGGCTAATTTATGCAAGATGAGGATACGGGGCATGGTTTTTAATTTTATTCCATTATAGAAGCAACATATATCAACACTTTATTGCTTAATACTTCATAGACTACAATAATGAGAACTTCTGCATTTCAACCTCATTTGATTACCACAAGATATTATTAGCATATAAATGGTAATTATCTCTGCAAAAGGGAAGATACCTGTTCACAGAGTATATCCAGCTATCACTGGAATCTTTCCTCGGCCTGGATTTTCCCCTCTGAACCAGACGCAATTCCTTTTCAGTGATTTAATTGCTTCCTTTCCATTTAATTATTTTGAGGATTAACTGCAGGCAAGTGTATTCCAATAATAGGCTCATCTACAAAGAACAGGAAGCTTTCCCTGTGGTCGAGGGAATTCACCACTTCCGACTGCAGCTCAGCCATACAGCTATCAGGTTTCTCATTGCCCCTGGGCTTTATGTGTCACCTTGTCTGTTTGAGTATGAGGAAACGTCATGGGATGAACTGCTTGTGCCTGGATTCCCACACAGAGCAGGAAACAACAAAATCCCTCCTCTAACCTCAGAAAAAGTTGTAAAGAATCCAGACTGGAGAAATAAATTATTAACTATAGATAATTAATACTCATTATATTTAGAATAGTTTCCAGATCAAACAAGATTTCTGACAGTAGTGTCTAAACGCTTCTTGAACTCCGGCAGCTTGGTGCCCACTGCCCTGGGGAGCCCATTCCAGTGCCCACCGCCCTCTGGTGAATAACCTGCTCCTAACACCCAGCCTGCCCCTTAACACCCAGCCTGCCCCTCTCCTGACGCAGCTCCATGCCGTTCCCTCGGGCCCTGTCGCTGTCACATAGTGCGGAGCTCAGCGCTGCCCCTCTGCTCCCTGTGAGGAGCTGCAGCCACCATGAGGCCTCCCCTCAGCTCCTCTGCTCTGGGCTGAGCTAACCAGGGACTTCAGCCACTTCTCACACATTTTCCCCTCTAGACCCTTTGCCATCTTTGTAGTCCTCCCTTGGACACTCTCTAATAGTTTTATGCCCTTTTTGTACTGTGGCACCCAAACCTGAATGCAGTATTCATGGTGAGGGTGCACCAGTGCAGTGTAGAGTGGGACAATCATTTCCCTCAACCAGCTGACTACAAACCTGTGAGCAAACGTACCTCCCCACTCATCCCCACTCAAGCAAACAGAGAGGCATTTTATAGTGAACCAGTGTGCTTCAAATGCCTGACTGGTTCCTCACACCCCCTCCCTTGCAAGAATCAAATATAATCCACATATGCAGGATGGCACCATGGCCTCTCATGCACCCATGATGGAAGCTCTTGGGATCCAGGTGGGAGAAAGGGGCCAGGAAGCACCCACAACAGGAACAGCAGAAATATCCAGATAGAAGAGACACTCTAGCCCCTTCCCTATTGTATAACATGATGCTCCCTAGTTTATCTGCCAAGAAGGGTACAGTGAAACAGTTCTGTACCTAACAGTAAGGCAAATCACGCTGGCTTGGGTTCTTTCTGTCACTCAAATTCTAAGAACGTTTCTGTTTATAAACTGAAGGCTGAGAACTCATTAAGTAATAGACATCGGGTGAAGAATGCTTTATTTTCTTTCCTTTTTTTTTTTTTTCTTTTTTTCCTTTTAATTGAATTTCCACCAAAGAAATAAGCTCTCCAGTTAGTCCTCATTGGTAGAAAAATACTCATCTTAAGTTCAGTAGGTCTGGCAGTGAGCCAGGAGGTGATTTTTGCTGTCTCCTTTAATCTCAGATTTAGTTTCTACATTTGCATTTCTACTGCTTGTGTTTTGTGGAAGGAGACTTCTCCTTGTCCTACTCAGCAGAGGCACTGCTTATTTGTTAAGATGTGCAGCAGTGGAGGCATGGAAAGTACAGTAGGAAACACACTGTGATCTTTGTCCAGTCTCGGGGAGGGGGATGTCTACCTGCCAGCCCCACCCAAAAACTTCTCAGACCCTGAGCGACTTTTTAAGTTTATATCTACAGATGTGGCTATGGTCACAGTCAGTGCTCACTGGTGGGCCAGATCTGAGGCTGACTCTGTGTCAGATATCCTTAGTGAAGAGGCAGCAGAATTTAGCCAGGCAGGGGAAGCACCAAGCTAACCATTTCACAAGCACATGGGTCTGGTCTAGCCCAGCAGATATCATCTCTTGGCCAGCCTCCAGACTAAACAGGCATAGGTAGTGAATGCAGGAAGGAACAAGGAGTATTATGATAGGAAATAGAGGAAAAGAGAACTAAGGTTAATCTGTACAGGAACAGAAGTGAGATGCTCAGGATCTTTTGATAGGATGGTATAGAGGGCTTGGGGGTAATTGTTGTAACACTGGGAAGTTTACAATCTAATAATATAGAGAATTACATAGTGCATTCTGATATATATTTGACTTACATGTCTTGTCCTGTCAGTTTGGAGACAGAAAGAAACAAAAGGCCTGATTAACAGGAATTCTGATAGCACCTCTCTGAGGGAAAGGTTGCAGTACTAGTTTGCACCACTTCAGCCCAACTATCTCCTCACTCATCCCCACATCAGCAAACAAAGGTGCATTACATGAGAGGGCCCAAAGGAGGGAAAACTTTCTGGACACCCCAGCATCGGGAAAGCCTCAGCTGGAAAGTGTGCCCTATAGAGATTTCAAGAACCTGTTTTTTCCTGTCACTCTCCCATGTGGGACAGCCTGAAATTCCACTGCAGTCTCAGTACGAATTTGCTTTAAAAGGCAACACAAGATACAGGTCCCTGACTACATTAATTCTGGACACCATGGATCAAGTCTGTTACATGCTGCAGCTGTAGAACAAAGTGGGATTATAATGCTTTTTATGCAGGCTTACCTGTAAATCAGAGAAATGTTGCTAAAGTCATCAGTCACTTATGCCCATTCCAGTGTAGAAAAAATTCTTACCAATTCTGTCAATTTTTAACAAATTTTAGCTGATACCTTAGCAGTTACATAAACACTGATTTTCATAAGATTACGTTTCTTTTTTTAATTACTCCTGTTCTTTGGTCACCATATTTGGATACTGCATAAACAATTCAAATAAACTTAAAAAACAGCTGACCAAATACAGCAGTATCTACTACTGTTAACAGCCATACTTACACAAAAACACTGGTAAGAGTGTAGTCATGAAGTAGGAGTGATGGGCAGCTGCTGCTGCTGCTGAGATGAACTATAATGCACAGTTTCAGTTTTATCTCATTAGGTAAGCAAAGGCAGAATTTCAGAAGGCAAATATAGCAAAACATAAAAAGCAAGCAGCCAGCTTTGCTGAAATGAGGCATTGATGTCCAATATTGACTCGATAGATAAGTAAAATTCAGATTTACAGTAATGCACATGAGAAAAAAAAAAAATTATCCTGATTTTACCTACTATGCTGTGTTCTCCCAGCTGACTCAGGAACGCAAACCAATTTGAGCCATCCCATTGCTTTAAAGAAGATTAGCAATACTGATTTCATTTCTGAAACACGTATGTCTGACTAAATTTTCATTAAAAACTTCCAGAGACAGAATATGCAGTCCTCCCAATCTATGCTTTTCCATGCTCAATTAGATTTGCAGTGAAAAAAAACATGTATAATGAATTTGTAGTGAATGAATACATTCCAATCTTTCTTTCTTTAAACATCTCGCTTTTGTCCTATTCATGGTGGATACAGAGAAAAGTATTCTTCCCTTTTAAAACAACAGAATGACTTAATATTATCAACCTTCCTTGCCACAAGTTTCCCTTTTTGTCTTTGATTTTCATCCTTTAAATCTTAACTCCTAGCTCAAGTTTTCTACAGTGTGCATCTGTCAAGTTATACTTCTGCTTGTATACCATGAGTAAATGATTGCCTTCTCAAAATAATGTCACATTGTTGATTCAGAAACTATCTGTGATCCACTATAATCCTAAAAACTTTTTGAAGCACTGCTCCCTAATGCGTCCCATACAGAATTAGTTCCATTATTTTTTCCTGTAGTATCTTGCCCTTGTCTCCTAACCTTGCCTCAGCCCCTCTTCTAGGATAAGTTACATCCTACCTTTCCGGTCTCTTTCTCCAGGTTTTTATTTTTGCTGTCATCTTCCAACACATTTGGGGTCTTTCCTAGTACTGTGTCATATGCAAAACTAATGAGCATTCTGACTATTCGACCATCTGTTTTGCTAATGAAAACCTTGAACAGAAGCAGATCTAAGGCAGACCCCCCACAGAACCCTGAGTGTAATTAGACTTTATTAACTACTGTATGGTGTGGTTATCTAATCAGTTTTGTGCCCACAGAATAATGGCTGTTTTTTTCCTTGCTTGGATGTAAGAATGGCAGCTGAGACTCTGTTAAAAGCTTTGCTTGAATAAAGATACACAAACTCTTGTGCTTGCTGTCTAAACACAACACTTATTACCTGATCATTGAAGGAGTGTTCACTTGTTCAGATTTGATCTTTACAAATCTGCATGTAGGCTGCTTCTCCTCTCCATGTTGTTTTTCACATACTGCAGACTGTTCCAGCTGTATTATGGGTACTGAATTCTAATGATCAATCTGCAATTCTCTGTCCTTTATTTTTTTCACTCTTCTTATGAATAGACACTAACTTTCCCTACTAAGTAGAAGCATCAATAGATGCACTTTAAGGTCCCTACATGAAAAGTGATCTGCACTTAACAACAGTACTAGGTGTCTATCAAACCAGTATTTATTTATTGCAGTATTTATGATAGCCTGAGAGCATTTGATAACCTTTAGTTAAGGAAGATTTATAACTCTATCATTTCATCCCAGTGACACCTTGAAAATGCTAACAGAATGAAATAACATATTTAAAGATACCTGGAAAGCTTTGGAGGTCACTGTTTATGATGTCTCTAGAGCAGAAGTTTTGATTGCAGTTTTGATTATGGTGTCTCAAAGACAGAAGAATTTACAGAAATATTTTATGGGTGTCAGGGGTCCAAGATTTTCATTATGTCCAATCACAGCTTTAAACTCCAGATTTCCAATTTTATCTTCACAATAGTAACTGAGGACAAGACCCGCACAGCCTAACTTTGGAAACAGGAGATTTAGTTGCCTGGGCTACAGTAACTATGCAGGCTCTCTTTCTGGGCAATGGAGACAAATTGACACCTCCTTCTCAACTGTGGTACAAAACAGACGAGATGTCCTTTTCATTCTCTCTCAGCTGTACTTACACGAACATTGCAGATGGGTTGCACTAATTGCTTTAGGGAGAAGTTGCAGAACGCAAACGATGGCTCCACCATGAAAGCTGGTGGCTCTTCACTGGAGTTGCTACTGTTATCTCAAGTGTGAATCTTCTAACTACACTGAAATCCTATTGGATATGTCAAAAGTTAGGTGAACATGCCAGTAAAATGAACAGGCTCATAGTAGCCTGACATATCTGAGTTTGAGCAAATGATAAATGCATTTCTGTTGCTATATATGTTAGATCTGCATCTAAGTATTTACACATTGGAGTTGTCAAAGCTGTTTACTGGGATGAGTGAAAAATTTCTATTTTTTTGCCTCAGTAGTGAAGAAGATTATATATCCCAGAAAAGGAAAATTTAAAAAGGTACTTATAAGTATGGATCATACAGGTGGAATCATGGCACTGCCCAGGTTGGAAAGAACAGCAGGAGGTCTCTGATCTCCTGCTCAAAGTAGCAGGAGCCTACAAGTAGCTAAAAAATCTAAGAGTAAAAGAAACAAACGCAAGGTGAGGGACAACATTAATGTTTTTGGAGATAAACTAGTGTCTGGAAAATGTGAACTAAGAAAAAAATATCTCTCTGTGGACAGATAATTCTACAACTCTTTCTGGGGGGAGCATTCATAAAGATGGATAAACACAGAAAAAATGTCCACATATATTGCACACATATGGAATTATTTTGGAATAATTTGCTGCTCTATCACACAATTGATTGCATTTTTGTTGAAGAGAACATTGTTTAATTGGTCTGAATTTTTAATGAAATTTATTGTCCTTTATTATTCCTTTTGTTCAGGTAGTTGCGAAAGAACATAGTAAGCATTTTGTTTTGATTCTTTTATATAAAATGCTATTTTTCATATAAAAAAAACTAAAAAAAAAATCTGAAAATGAAGCACAGCATTTGATACATATCCCTTAAATATTTCAAGCAAAATAAAAATTTGTTATACTTGTTTTCTCTTCTTTTTTGTTTTTTATTGCTTTGACTTCAACTTTAGCTGGCCTGAATTTTAATCCTTTATTTTTTGTGGCTCAAGCATGAACCATAACTCCACTGATTAATCAGATCTAATGAGTGACATCAGCCACGCTGGGAGAAAGATTTTGGACTAGATCAACAGTGAGATTAATGCATAAATTAAGGCCACGGTCTAAACGGTGTCAGCTCATCATTGTATTTCACACTTCCATGAACACTTCTCAACTGTTAGCATTGCTTTACTGGATCCAGGATTTTTAGGAGACAAGTCACTTAGTCAAAATTAATGATACAGCAGTATTCTCCAACAAAACCCTCATTTTCATGACAGGAGGGATTTCCCACTCACCATGAGTAGTAACAGTAAGTCAAATTTGAATTAATGCTTTCTTTTTCCAAGAATCAGCTGGACAAATCCCAGACAGACCCTTACAATCATATTCCAACACTGAGAATCACCCAGGCATTAAACAAGTTCATTAATGCAAGTCCAGCTATGTCTGCATCATAGTTCAGCTTCCAGCTTTGTATTTCACAAGGCTACCATAAGCTGTTCTAAATAATTCTGCTTCTAAATTATGTGTATATGTATAAAATATACATGCGCATACACATTTGACATTTGAGGTGTTTGCTTTGAACTGGAGCAGCTGACAGACCTCCTTAATGCTACCAGCATTAGCATAGCACTGCTTAACTTACTCCTGCCCAGTAAAACTGGCACCTCTTGGAGGCACAGAGCAACTTCTGCCTTATAAGTCAAATAACTACTAAGAGGAAAAACTTATTATAAAGGAAATATGTCTGACAAATTCTGTTTTCACTGATGTGAATGTAAATTTAACATCACTGAATGAAAATTATTCTAGTTTTACATTGGCTTGAATAAGAATCGAATTTTCTTTGTAACAATGCCTCAGCACTGTGACAGTACTATGTATAGTCTCTTTGGAAAAACAAAACTACTAACACAGTAGTCATCATGAGTAACAGAAAACAGCAAAATCTTTCTGTTTTTAATTTTGCCTACCGAAAATTAAGTGGGAAATAATAGTCATAACTTTTTGCTTAAAGAAACAACATAGGAATGTAAATTATGATTACTCTGAGTAAAGAGAAGCTATATGCTAGATTAATTCCTCTGATTTCTGAGGATATTTTTTTCTTGGTTTATATAAATTGGAAGACATGCTAGATATATAGATATATAGATATACAGATATATAGATATAGACATATGTACATACATACATAGATGTATATATTTAGATAAATAGATATATTTTTTTTTGTACAACAAAAGAAAAAGTAAGATTCCTTTTCTTTAAATCCTTTAATCCTGAAAAAAGTTGATATTAATCTTCCAGGTTTCTAATTGCAATTTTGTCATTTTCAGTAATTGCAAGGAATGAAAATAAGTAAAATTTTGCTAGAGAACCAAAATATCTCAATAAAAATCACTCTTATTGTTGTGGGTTTTTTTTAATTTCTTTTTTGTTTGTTTGTTCCCAGTAGGTTAAAAATGAATATAAAAGGACTGCTCATCCTCATAGTAAGAGATGTGCATTTTCTGACTTGAAAGGGAAACTTCATGTCCTGAATATTTTAAGTGTTGGTAGGACTGTTCCAACATTACTTCATCCAGTGGACTTTATCCGAGATGTTGCTGCAGGTGACTAATTTTAGAAATAGCAACAAATTGACTGACTCCATAATTTACATCAATAGGGCCTCCTTGGCTTGAAATGAAACAGATTGTACTGTGCTCCATACAGATTAATGGGGTCTTATTATGTCATCCAAGTAATTGATTTCCAGAGCAGAAGAAGAAACATCCCACAGAAATCAAATCATTAGGAAAATGTCTCAGCTGAAGTATATTCTATCTGCAACCAGAAAAAAAAAAAAAAAAGGAGC
>JACDJE010000403.1:1364849-1469389 GCA_016647715.1 Pavo muticus | reverse complement strand
AAGGAAGGAAGGAAGGAAGGAAGGAAGGAAGGAAGGAAGGAAGGAAGGAAGGAAGGAAGGAAGGAAGGAAGGAAGGAAGGAAGGAAGGAAGGAAGAGGAAAAAAAAATGGAAGTTTTCATGTACTAGAGAGGGAAAAGCTCATAAGCTTGCATAAACACAAAACCCATGAATCCAGAAGTTGGTTATCGAGGCTTGCAGTACTTTGAATTGCAGCAACTCCATCTGCCCCAACAGCTAATCGCAATTCGACGTGCTTATATCCTTTTGAGAAGTAGGTTACAGCTCTGATAAAATTACAAATCCTTTATGGCCTTCACATAACATCAGGAACACACCAGATGCTTCTGTATGTATTTCCTGAGACAGATACATATTTGTCTGCTCTCAGCTTGCTATGTCTAGAGGTGGGATGGTTCAAAGTGCCGTCAGTGGCCCAGAGATCCACATTAATTCACCAGTGATTATAAATTGCTGATTTCAGTGACCATGAACTCTTCTGAGACAGCTAAACTTGCAAAATCAGCCTCTCAGATTATACCTATTAGCAGAAAATGTTATCTCAGAACTGTTATAAAATGCAAAGGGTGGAGTGCTTTTGGCATTAGAACTACTTTATCCCCAGGGTTTAGACTGAAGTTACACAGGTCGTCTCAGAAGACGTGTTCTTCCTGTGATTCATTTGCTTTGTGAATTTGTGGTTATAACCTTCAAAAAGACAAAGGTATCTCACTTTGGACAAGAACTATTGTGGCAGTGGGTGTGTACAGTTTTTTCATGCTAACATGTTTCTTCATTATTAGAATTTACTGAAATTTCCAACACCAGAGAAATAAAAGTTTTAAGATTAAAAAGATGAACACATCATTCTAATATTCAGGCAACATACATATATTTATAATGTTATACAATGCATGTTCTTCTTAACCTTCCAGTGGCAGTATCTTCTCTAGGCTATTGTTTCAGTGTTCAAGCATGGATTTAAATCTATTAGCTGTGGTAAAATTAACACTTTTAACTACTCTTCTTAAGACATTTTCTTTCATTAAAATGTGATTTTTAATTTTTTTTAATGGACACCAGAAAATCTAATGCATAAAATGGCATACCAATACTGACAGATGCAGTTAGTCACAATGTATTTAGCAGGTCTAAATACATCTAGATTAATTTTATTTTACTGTTGACTTTTTCTGGAGTTTCAGATTATTGAGTCAATACTGCAGGCATGCTAGACTATGAGTCTAGCTGACACTTAAATATCTGAAATGCTCTTAAATACAGATTAAGCAAAGAACCATTAAAGTCGAATCCAAGCAGATGTGTTAGGAACAAGTGTTGATTGCTGAGAAATGCTATACTTGAAGTCATTTTACTGAGCTTGCAAAGAGACCGTGTAGGAGCATATAGAGCAGAAGAAACAGCCTGAAGACTGCATGGTCTTTCATTTGTTATTTAGACTCTGGAAATGTGTAAGAGGGCAAACAAAATGAAACTGTGCCACAGTGTCTTCCTCTCCCATGCAGACATGTTAAAGCTCCCTATCACATATCCAAGCATCGAGGGCCAAAAAGGTTTTTAACTTATACAACAGCTTGTAGGTCTGACACAACAGTAAAGGATATGTCACGCTAGTGATGCCTCTAGATGATGATTTTCAAAAATGCCAGAAAGGCATTGTTTTACTGAAACATTTCAACATGATAAAAGAGAACTATTCTTAATTTTGGGTGAATTTTGATGTACTGATTTCATTCTGATCATGTTCTATTATGTTCTATTTAGCAAAAGCAAAACCAAAAGATGCAATACGTTGCAGATCTGGTGAATGCATGAGCCTGAAGAAAAGCTGGAAGTGTAGCAATATTGTAAACCAGGGATATAGGTGCACATGCAAGCAATTGGAGAGCATGACATGGGTCTCAAGTCATGTTGCTCCTGTTAACAGCCTCCACACAGGTCGCTCCATTGCAGATCTGGCTATCCACAGCAGTGTGGCAATGTTATTACCAGAAGTTACAGCCCTCAGGGTGGTAAATTGGAGGGGAAAAAAAGGACAGTCTTCACAGTTACTTCTGTCACCAATGACAAATTAATTGGTCATAAAATGACTACAACATTTTGCATGCTGCAGCTTGGTCAGATTGCCCTTGTGCATGCAGTGCTCCAGGGCCAACAGCACTTTCCATAGTCAGGATAAGAGATTAGCACTTCCAGACCCCCAAAGGCCCAAAATGTTTAAGAAATCAGAAAGAAAAAGCATAGACACCTGTAGATAACTGTCAGAATGAAACTTCAGAGGTATCACATTGCAAATTGACATGTCTAGATATGTAAAAAGAAAATCCTGGCCTTTTGCAGATCCAACCCGCAGTGGTATAAATATATACTGGTATGTGTATGCTATATTTACTGCATAGAAATGCAGTTCATATACGTGCAGAAAAATCTTACACTACCTAGATATTGACATAATAGGCTCCTTTTCAGTGGTAATCTGAGGGCTAAGTTGTATCTTGTAGGCATGGACATTCAGTGGAGCAGCAGACACCTTGCCATCCCAGGAGGAACATCCAGTTTCTATTTAGTAGAGGGGAAGCACAAGCTCTGTATGGACATGGTGCAGTACATTTCCCATTCTGTAGGAAGCCAAGAAAAACTGGGGCTGAGGCCTCATCCTGCTGCTCTCTATTCTCCTCTACCCCTTTTTAGGTAATAGATAGAGAACAATTCCTGTTCCACATTTAGCTCAGAGCCTGCAATTCTGCCTGTCCTTCACACAGACTTGGCAAAATGATAAAAGCATATAGGACCCCATGTTCTTTTCTAGTTACTAGAAAGTCTCAGTCCACAAAGTAATTTCATTTTGCCTATCTACAATGCTTACATAAAAAGCTGGCAGAATATATCAGGAGTACCTTACTGTGTATTTACATTTGAACAGATGAGACCAAGATATTTGCATTTGTAAAAGCAAACGGTGGGGATGATTCTTAATTCTCTGATAAAATCGTTCTAGGATCACTGATTTGGGATCATGGCAGAGCATGACACCAAATCCAGATTTTCTGTGTTAGTTGAGGAATACAATTGGTAGCCCTCCTCTCTCCTTTGTATGATTCTAGAAAAATGCAACTAGCTTTCCAAGTCTACCCTAAAAACCTGTACCTGGGCGCAAAGAGCAAAGTAGTACTCAATCTAAATTTTCCTGCCTCTGCTAACGTGTTTGGTTTTTTTCTCTCTTTCTTTCAACAAATGGACAGAAAATGAATGTAAGTCTCGTAAGAATTCTTTAGGGTTTCAGATATAAAGTGAGTTGCTTTGGTTACCCTCAGGGTGTCAACACAGATATGGAACAAAGTCCTTCAGCAGTCTATCAATTAGTTGTGGAAATCCATTTTTTTCTCATGTTAATGTGAAGTTTTGGCAGTAAAATACCAACAGTGTCTTCCTCTAAAATGGTAATGGCAAAAAGATTTACTGAGCTTTTCTCAGGGCATCTAATTTTGCAAGTTAATACTTCTTGTATGCAGGACTTCCGTAAGGGACCAAGGGAAAAAATTACCTTCTATACAATGATAACAAAGTGCTTGTTTGGGATGTAAGAACATTGTTACAGTTGAACTTCCAATTGTTATTTAATATATAAAATGGGGCTCTGGAAAGTAGAAGTTTGAATGGCAATTGTTTTAATTAATTTAAAAAATCCATCAAGGAGTATTAAAGGATTTTTTGCCATAAATGAAGATCCACTAGCTGAGGATCCAACTTGAATGAAATTTGGAATCACAATGGGGTTTTCTGGGTTTTTATGTGGCTTTTATATGGACATCTACTACAACCATAGCTCTGTGAGAGGTTTTCAACAGTAAAAACCCTTCTGCCTAAAGCAAACATGGGCCACATACATAACTGTTGAAATTCTCCCTTCTGTCACTGCTGCATGCATATCCATTTCACAAATTTTTTGCAATGTGCTACAAAAGCAGCAGCCTTCCTAAGGAGGGAAAATAACCAAAAGTCCCACAGAGAGCTGAGAACAAGAAAATGAAGAGGTCAAATTTAAGGCATGGATATCTCTAAAAGTTTACAAACCTCACATAAGAGAGCTGCAGTTTCACATTTACTGAGTTTTAAATCCATTTCTAAAGTGGAAAAAGATTAGAATGTTCCAATGGCTTAATTAACTTAAGTGCAATACAGTTAATTTTATATGCTCAAGGCAAATCTCTTATTAAAAGTATTAAAATGCTTCTGCTGTCTAAAGCTTGCTATAAAAAACTTTCTAAACTATCTACATTTTTTCTAATAAAATAAGTAGAAAACACACTAATAAATGACCTGAATTTTACACTGGGAAAGTGATGATTCTGAGGCTCTTTTCATTTCAGATTATATTCAGATCTCACCCCTGTTTATCTTCCAAACATAATCACAAGAAGTTATCAAGGCCTTGCAGTCTGTGACCTCACATGGGGAAAGTCCCACATCAACAAGGATTGTGATAATATTTAGTCTGTGATCTTGGCACAGCATTAGACAGAAAAAAGGGTGTGGGGGAGAAGCCCCAGTCAAAATGATTGGTGCTGTGATGCTGTTTCCTTCTTTGTTGTTCTGAGCAGGCAGTGGCAATCTACAGATGAGAAATCCACCATTCCTCTGGGATCCCTTTTCCAAAACACATTACCCCATTTCTTGGAACCACTGATGCTTTCTGTCTGCATTGACTCAAGCTTCTACACAGGCAGTGACTCTTAAAAACAGACTCTACGTCATCTATAAGAAAAACTTGATTCCCTGTTATCAGTCATAGTGTCATAGCTTGAATCTTTCTGTTAGCCTGGAATTGGAAATTTGCAGGTTTCGAGATACAGAAATGAAGGTCAAGGAAGTGAACTGAAGAAAGTGAATGAACTGAGAGAGGAAGGTGACATTTCGAGAGAAGAAAAGCTTTTGAAGTTAACAGAGGTAATGTTCCTTTCTCTTTTGGGAATATTATGAAAGCTCTCTGTTAGGGAACATAAAATCTGGAAAACCTCTTCGTTTATTGTTGTTAGAAGCTTCTGAAATGCAGGACTGCTTTTTGTTCGTTTCTGTGAAATGCACCAGGAGAGAGTGCAGATTTTCTGCCCTGGTAAGTAAAGATTGTGCAATAGTTTTCCATGGTTAAATAGGAATTGTTTTTTCAGGGGAGGAGGGAAGTTGTTCCCCTTCAGCTTGAAATACGGTGTTGTACTTTCTGGAAAGGTTGTTCAGGAAGTGCAAAATATAATACTTGTTCCCTCAAAAAACCTCCTCAGGTGGACCTTTACCAGCTGCGATTCCCACATTGTGCTGGTCACGTATACCCACTAGCTGATGGCTTAGCTAACAAGGCCTGCCTCATTTTGGGATCTGCCTCCCCTGAAATCAGTTTCTCCCAGTAGATTAGACTGGCAGCTGAGATAAGCTAGAGCAGATCTAAGAGGCCAGCCACAGTGTTCCTTTCTGAAATTCGCTTTCTGCTGTTATCAGACAGAGTCACAGTGTCTTGAACTCCAGGATCAAGGCTCATGCAGTTTCCCTGGCTGGGCAGAACACCCACAGTGACTGTGCTTTTCTTCTGAGGGATGGGTTAGGAGTTATCTTCAGATACAGCTTTTGTCAATCTGTCCTTTTATATCTCTAAACCATCCATATCCAAAAATGACAAGGAGCATGTATTAANAAAAAAAGGAGCAGAAGTCTTCTAAGGTAAGTGTGATTAATTTAAAAATCTGCAAGGTCTGCAGCATTTTCTCATTTGTTATTCAGTCATTAATAAGACTCATAGATCTTTGCCAGCATCCAATCTGAGGCAATAGCTATACTGAGCAGTCAGAAGCTTGATAATAAAGCAATTCTATCAAACGCTAGAAAAAAGAGTCTACTTTGAGGTATCAGAGAAATCCATTAATTTCAAAATCCAATTACTTCCCATTGTTATGAACTGTGTGTTGTTGAATCAGCAGAGTAAAACTTGAAAATGAACATTTTCCACTGCTTCAGAGATGACCAAGCATGATTTCAAATGACCACATATTTCCATCACAAAAAAGAAGGGTTCGGTCACACCAGGTAGATGCTCCATGTCAGGACAGGACATCAGGGTCTCCCCAAAGGAGAGAGAGACGTCACTGAGATGCCTGCACTTCCTGTTCTTGCAAGCTCCCTGATAAAGGGAGACATAAGACATTTTTAACAGGATCTCTTAAAGGATTTGTGACGGGTTATGGATTTGGCTGATCTTTCAGAGAGGCAAAAAAATATTTGGAAAAGCTTAATGGGAAATAAATTAAACCCAATAACAACAAAAAGAAAATATAGACAACAAGCTAAGAATATAATTTATTTTTTCTTCTCATTGTTCTAAGTTCTTATTCTTCATCTTGTTATCATGAATCAGCATAGATGCTAGATTTATTATGATAGTACAAACAGGTGGGAAAGTATCCATACAGAGGCTGAAATAATATAAAAGAATATGTGATATCTTCAAGCTGTCTTCCACATTTCAAGTATGTCTCTTACCAGTAAAAATCTTCCATCTCTTTATTTGATTGAGGCATTTAACCTTCTTATATAGACAGAATTTTTATTTTTGCTTATAATCCTATCTAAAAACATTTTTTTAAGGACCTACCGTTTAACATTTATTCTTCCTTTGTTATCTTCTGGGGAGGAGAGTGGTCTGAAATGTTGATGTTTTAATTATGTCAATTTCAGGTAAGCCCTCAAAGAGAATGAAAAATAAAAGACAGATGAATCCCACAAATCCGGTTAAGAGAAGCTATACATATTCTAGCATAATCCCTCTTGCTCTTTCTGTAATGTCCAAGTTCATCTGAAGGCAGTGGAGAAAAGAAAACCAAAAGGAAGATCACAGTTCATGGCTCTAGAATTTCACTGGAGAAATATTCATAGATATTGAGTGAATAACCAGACATATGTTCTAGAAGTATAACTGAGTAAAGCAGAGCAACCTGCTTTGCCAACACAGCATTCAGAGGGATCACCATGTCGTCATACAAAACACAGGATGCACATCTAGAAAGTTAAAAACAATTTAATGAAGAGAAAGAAAGAAGGAAAGAAAGAAAGAAAGAAGGAAAGAAAGAAGGAAAGAAAGAAGGAAAGAAGGAAAGAAAGAAGGAAAGAAGAAGGAAAGAAAGAAGGGAAGAGGGGAAGAGGGGAAGAAGGAAAGAAAGTAGGAAAGAAGGAAAGAAGGGAAGAAAGAAGGGAAGAAAGAAGGAAAGAAAGAAAGAAAGAAAGAAAGAAAGAAAGAAAGAAAGAAAGAAAGAAAGAAAGAAAGAAAGAAAGAAAGAAAGAAAAGCTCACAGTTTCTGACATTAACAGATACCCAATTAACGTGCATAAATCTTGCAGGGAGATTTAGAAGAGATGTAATTACACTTTTAACCCAGACNCCATTAGTTGCATTAGCTGTGTGCAAACTGGGGGTAGGAGATGATAGAAAATTTTGAATGCTTGTTGTTAGTCTAGTGAACGAAAGAACAAAATGCTAAATAGAAAGCCTTCTGGGCTATTTCTATGTGCCCTGTCTTCAACAGTAATATCTGCCTTCGTAATACACTGCAAGTATTCCAACTTGGTTTTTGTTTAAGGGACCCTCTGGTTTATGTAGGTCTGCTTCTCCTGTTATTATTTTTCTGTGAATTTCTCAGGAAATGATGGCTGATGTTTTTTTCCCTTTACTTTATATCTACAAACATGATGTTCTACAGATTCATAATCTGAAAGATGCAGCAATTTACAAATAAACCAACCAAAGTGAGAGTGAAAAAAAAACTCTCTGAGTCTCAAATATAAATGCAAGAGAAAAAGCTGGCTTGTCTTTGTTTTAGCAGCACTCGACTACCCTAATAAAAAGAAAAGAAATAGTACTCTCAGGAGGATAAAGAAGCTTTTATGGGACTTCAGGAGAATTAATTGTATCAATTTAGCAATGCTGAATACCTAATAATGGTAAGCAGCTGAGAGTGACTCAGCATTGCATCAAGTGTGCCCATTCTCTCAGGAAGTGTTTCAATTCAACATGAGAACCAGACTGTAACTTTTTTGTGATTGACAATGACTAAGACACGTGTAAGATGCTGGGGCATTGAGTCATTCTTCTTGTTTTTCTCAAAGTGATAACAGAGGAAATAATTCAGTGAAATACCCTAGCTAGATTCTCAAAATGAACCCGATCTTGCTTAAGACTTCAGGTGGTTTTCTAATATATTATGCCCCTTTTGGTACCCCATTTTTTTGTTTCCAGAAGGCAATTACTTGTTGCTGGCATCCATCTCCAGAACTTGTCCCACAGACCTGCAAGCTGTTGCTGGCTCCAGTACCATGAGGCAAGATTTGTCTGGCTCGCTATTGCTGTGCACAAGGTGACCACACTTTTATGATTCTGCAGGATTTGTGTTTGTCCTGATAGCCACTATAACTCCTTTGAAAAAGAAAGCTGAATTTTTGACTGTTCTGAAGCCTCTGCTGGCCGGATGCTGCGCTCTTCTGTTTACTAGGAATTTCTGCTGTCTACCAGTGAAAGATTCAAGAAAAGGAATGAAAAAGAAATAATATCCTGTTGGTCCACAACATCAGAGTCGGATGTTGGTGGTATGGCAGTAGAGGCTGAACCTTCCACTAATATTCTGATACATTTTTTTGCCGTGTGACAGATGGCAGCAGAGAAGCAGTCTGACAAACTGGCATCTGACATGAAAGTGCATATGAAGCAAAGATGTGTCATTAAACTCCTCCGTGCAGAAAAAAATTGCATCCACTGACATTCATCAATGCTTGCTGGACATTTACGGAGACAAAACAGGGGATGTGAACACAGTGAGGTGGTGGGTGGTGTGTTTCAGCAGTAGCGACAGCAACAATGGATGAGTGCATCCACTGATGCAGACTTACGGTCACAGTATTCAGGCTCTTGTTCATTGATGGTGAATATGCACAGCTAGTGGTGATGACTATGTTGAAAAATAGATTTTGTGGCTGAGAATTTGTTCTACCAAATACTGTGTTTTTTATATCTGTTGTCATTTCCATGGAAATAAATAGGAGGCATTACTTTCAGATCAACCTACATACATACCCAGTCTTGTAGCCTTGTGAAGTATGGCACTGTATCATAAAGGAAAATTAAGCAGCTTATCTCCTGAAGGATATTCTAATACTCATGAACAAGAATTGATAGGTTTAATGTGATAACACAAGTACTAACAGCAGCACATTCAGGCAGGTTGTAATTTAAAAGACAGTGTGCCAACACAAAACCACACAGATCTTTAAACTGTTCATACTTGTTTGTACTATCTGTATTGAGCCTTGCAACTCCTTCCTTCCAGATAGCTTTAATAAGCATTTACCACTTTAACCCCTAGGAATACAATTGCCCATCCCTTTATATGATATTTTTAAGTAGTATACACACTCAGGCCTTAAATACAGCCTCAGAGTCACCTTTCAAATGTGCACTGTATTACCAGTGGTCACAGGACCCCGGTTTAGGCCAGCCTATCAATGGGGCAGACATGCACTGCAGTGAATTGGCTTAAAGTGTCAGCTCTTTCTTTGCTGCAAATTACTCTGTATGACCAATGCAACAAAACTATTTAGGATATGTGGAATTTACCAGAATATTTCTAAATTTTCTCCCATATTCCTCCAGCCACTGAGATATGTTTTTTACTGATCCTCCTCATTTCTAGGAAATTTACACACTGCAAAAGAGCAGGCTCTAATTTTCTGTACCAATAATTTTTTCGATCCATAACACACAAGCTAGATATATAAAGGAACAGTAGAAGGAGTACTGTAGGAAGGTTTTCCCTCTGCTTTTCTCTTCTCATCTATTCTGAGTGCTGGATATTCCCATTGTTATTGTCTTTTCAGCATCAGTTCAGACTTTCTGTCAGGGATACACCAACTGCTCTTCACCTCCTGAAATTTTAGGACTGCCAGAGCACTAAGCTACAGAGATCTAGTTAGAGGGAAACATAGGTTCCTGGTGTCCTAAAATAATCCAGTGAAGAAAAACAAAAAGGATGGCGGAAGGCCAATAATGACTCTGTAATGTAACTCTAACTGTCAGGTTTTTTATGCATGTGTGGCTGCTCCATCTCGTACTTGGAGAAGCTGTCACATGCTGTCAGCACCGGCTGATCTCCAGTTGGTGTTTCCAAGAGCAGCCCTTTTCAGTCAGTTCCAATGATCTCAGAGGCAGACATTTTCCCTAATGGAGCTGTGTGCTCCTTCGTCATGTGTTCCTTTGACAGGCTGAGGGAGCTGGGGTTGTTCAGCCTGGAGAAAAGAAGGCTGCAGGGTGACCTCATTGCAGCCTTTCAGTACCTAAAGGGAGCCTATAAACAAGAGGGGAGTCAACTCTTCGAAAGGGTGGATAACAGCAGGACAAGGGGAAATGGTTTTAAGTAGAAGGAGGGAAGATTTAGGTTGGATGTCAGGGAGAAGTTCTTTACTATGAGAGTGGTAAGGTGCTGGAAAAGGCTGTCCAGGGAGGTTGTGGATGCCCTGTCCCTGGAGGTGTTCAAGGCCAGGTTGGATGGGGCCCTGGACTAGTATTAAATGTGAAGGTTGGTGGCCCTGCCTGTGGCGGGGGGGTTGGAGATTCATGGTCCTTGAGATCCCTTCCAACCTGGGCCATTCTGTGATTCTGTGATTCCTTTCTGGAGAGGTAAACCAAGCAAAAATTGATATCCTATTCTTAACACCTCCATACACACTGAATCCAAAAAGTCATCCTTATGGGTCCCTTCCAATTCAGGATATTCTATCTCTTGAAACACAAGCCACTGTCTAACAATGAAGATGCTCTGCTACTGCTGTGTGTAATCTCATTGGCAAAGAGTTCTGATCCTCTCCTATGACGAATTGTTAGTCAGATCACTGATAATCATTCCTGAGCTGTGCTGAACCACATGAGTCACACCTCTGTCAGCACAGCTACCCTCCTAGCTGTTTGTTTCCTGTTCTTGATGCTGAGACAGGCCATATTACAGCTGATTTTCACATCTCCTGCCTGCATACCTTGCTTTTCTTGCTAAGCTGTGAGTGCCCAATTTGGTGTTCCACAGGTGCAGCTCCTAGCTGAGACTTAATGATGGCTGCTGTAGGACACTGTATCTGTAGCCATCAAACATAGGCAACAGCTTCTGTAACCAGATCTCCAGTTCTTTTATCATATAGTTGGTTTCATACAAATTTGTCATTTCAAATCTTTGATCTTTGCCAATCAATTTCTTCAGTTTTACAAGCTCTTGTAAGCAGATGGGGTGGACTCATCCCATGAGTCACCCCAGCACTTTAGTGCGCAGAGATCCTAGATTCTGTTCAAGCTAAATTTCCCCCGTCATTTATGATGATCAGAAAATACAGACAATTTTTTTGCACTATTTACCCCCCCCGTGCTAATGTTTGCTGTAAATAAAATTCACTTTATGTCCTGAAGCTAACTGCATTGTGAGTTTCTAGTCCTCAGTGTCTTCAGATGCAGAGCTCTTTGCAGGAGTCCAAGATACACTGAGGGTGTCTCGAGTGCATCAAAAACTTCCTATTTCCTTGTCAATGGATCTTCAAGTAATCTGATATTTCTAAGGATTTTTTTTCTGATTTTTGGTCATCAACGTTAGCAAAAAGCTGAGTCTCTTCCAGTCTGTTAGCCACCATTATTATTAACCATTAATAACTTTCTTGAAGTGTAAAATCAGAAATAAAGGAGTCATTCTGAGACTGGATGACAATAGCTCATGTATTTGAAGGAACACCAAATTTCTGCATCTCCTTTTCATCCTACATAAAGGTTATCCAACCTGGCCTAATCTTTTTCCCTATCATCTGTAGAATATCCAGAGTTGGAAGGGAACCATAAGGATCATCAAGGTTTTCAACCTTCTCCATTCAACTACTTGTCAATTCTTTCCTGGTTTCCTAGGGTAGTAACCTCTCCTAAATTTGCTGTTTCTAGATTTGGTATAACAGGATCTCTTAAAATTGAGATATGTTTTACGCCCATCAATAAGCACTCATATCAAAAGTCCTCTTCCTGCACAGAGAGGGCTGTACAGCGATTCTGCACTGTACTAAGGTCTTGCACCAGGAGGTGCCAGTCTGTTATGATCCCAGTAAGAAAGGCACTCAGACTGCCTAAGGTGTCACATAAAATACGTGTTACAGCTAACACTGTAAGGAGAGAATAGTATAAATGATCTGACATCTGTTTAGATGGTGGGAACTCCAGATGGTGCAGCATGAAACAGGCTCCAGTCCATCCACAGTAATGCAGTACAAACTCTGTCTATAGGAGAGATTCCACCCTTTCAGTCATGTGAGCTATTGCAGGCTTTTCTTAGAAGAAAACAGCCATGTTCATCATTTTTACTGTCAGACAGAAACAATGTTCTCAAGAGAACATCTTCCAACACTGTCAGATATAGGCAAGGCCATGCAGGAGGTATAAGCGCTGGCACTGCGTGCAAGCTGCCTGCAGCTCCTTCATGACAAGGAGCCACCTGGGTTTGCCCTGCAGCCACCAGGTTAGTGTAGCACAACACTGGTCTGAGAGTCACACTGTGTGAGCAGCATGCACTGGTCTGTGCCTGCTCAGGGTAACTGTACTGTGTAGCCTTCAGCCCTTGATATACAATGGCCTCCAGGTCAGGATCACTGCAGCTACCTCTTGCCTTGCCTTTCATTTCAGGATTTCAGAAGGGCACATTCCTTTTCACAGTAAGACATATAACCGGCTGCATAAGTATGCAGAGGAGACAAAAGGCACTCTGGAGATACACAGATAAAAAGCTATTCGAAAAGTCTGTTAGGTGATGCTGCTTCTTTCTTTTGCTCAACTGCAAATATTTGGAGTATCCATATGCCCCAGTTTCTGTTGTTTGATCACTAGATTTGTTTTCGGGAGAAAAAAAAAAAATATTTCATATCCTGAAACTGTGAAATATTGGCAAAAATAATTTAAAAAGAAATGAAATGTCTCATTAAGTCTCTGGAAATAACAACTACCAAAGACAGAAAGAACATAACTTTCTTCTCTCTGCATCAGAGACAGTGATATAATGTAAGACTTAACAATTAGATACATTTACTGTCAGAAATATCACATTTCACAAAGGTGCTGCTCTTCATAGTCTCCCAGTTAATTACAGTGCATAAGTGATTTGCTAGGGAACTAGAGAAAATATCTGCTGGTGGTGGGTGCAAGCGTTAAGACAAAATCATTAACATGGTCCTCTACCCCAAATACGATGTTGCGAATGGCAGCTGAAGGGTTTGTGTGACACACTGACCACAGTTATCGGTAAAGGTTAAGTCAGAGAAATCAGTGCAGAAAGCACTTGGCTGACTCTGGTCACGTGGAGCTGAAAGAGAAGAGAGAAACACGTTTGAGGAACAAATCATGTCATTCCAACTATGACACAACACTCATGCCCAGTGGGAAACCTATGTATACAAGTGAGAAAATGTACAAAAAGAGTTTAATATGAGCCATTACTGAAGTCGAGTCAGCGGCAGCAGGAGGCACTGCACAGCGCAGGGTGAGATCAGTCATATTGCTGAGCAGCATCTTCAGTGCTGGGTAGGAACCAGCACACCAACAGGAAATGGCACCCACAGAGCACTAGCAAAAAGCACTGAAATGTCTCGTACAGCCTCTTCTGTGCTCACTAAAGACTGTGCAGCATCATAGATTGTTATCTGCCCTGTTTGCTGTAAGAACAAATAAAAAATAAGCATTCACATTCCAAGAAGCACTGTGCAAAAGAATGAGCGGTTAAACAAAATGCCTTTCTCTGCTCCCTGATGGATTTGTCAGTGTGGGATGATGCTGGCAACCAAAAGAAAGTGCCTGACTGCGTAACATCTCTGTGGCCTATGGAGAAGCTCTGCAAGGAGCTTTGTCAGGGCGCATAAAAGCACTAGCCATGAGCTGACAGAAAGACACTGATAGGAACAAAATGAGAAATGATACCAAGGGTCTTCCCAGAGGCAACCTAACTACCAAAAATGGCAAGAAGAATGAGAAACAACTAAAATATAGTAATGCCTTTTGGATTAGATGTAAGATTAACTCACCTTTCTGTCCTCTCTTCCTATCTTTTTCAGAGAAGATCCCAAGTTACAGCACATCACGCCTTTTTTCTTTACCCACATCCCCTCTGCTTTCTCATATTGACCTCACACCTTTCATTCTTCCTGGCAGATATACTTTTTGTCCTGACTCAGTTTATGTATACAAATGAAGTTGTAATGTACAGAGGTCAGAGCTGTTCTGATGGAAGGCTGCTGGTGCCTCTCTCTGTGCATGCCCCCACACAAAGCAGGTGGATTTAGTCTGACTCTAATCCTTTTCTCATCAGACCATGACTAAAACATAGAACTGAATTATTTTTTTTTTACTTAAAAGCAATTTGATTTTCCCATCCTCCTCAAAGTCAAAGTAAATAAAAATAAAATAAAAATCAGAACCATTCTTGTTCAAACTTTCCAAATAAAATTACATTTGGATGGAAACTGCATCTGGAACAGAGAAAAGTTTCTGGACCTTATTAGGCATTAAAAGCAGGGTATTAGAATATAAACATGATGTAACCACAGCACTGTGACCATAATAAGTTCTTCTGGCACCCAGAGCAAGATGCCATCAACCTTTCACATATTTAAATGCCCTGTGCACATATAGATGAATTTCTGTGCCTCAACATGCTCTGCCCAGAGTTCCAACAGATCAGCAGGAATCTATCATTTGCTGTGTTACAATATATAGGCAAGCACCATAGCAATTTGTCCATCAGGCACATTCAGGATGACACATCCCATCTAATTGCCCACATTCGTCTGTGGCAAGGGCTTCCCCAGAGATTGGCTGGGCTCAGCAGGGCAATCATCTAGCAGGATGACTCTGCCCTCACAACCTGGCAGCAGCCTCTTCTTCCTTCCCTCATCCCCTCCTTTCCACAGGCCCAGGAACAAGAAATATCTTCCTGTGGTGCTAGGACAGCTGGCAAGACAAAGATGGCTGCAGGGGAGAAGAGAGAGACTGGGAATATGTAGCTGTGTGTGCACATCTGCTCTCTGCTCAGGGTAACTGCTGGCAAGCAGCAGCCTGCGGAGATCAGAAGGCATTGCAAGATTCATCTTCTTTTTTTGCCATTTTCTGCTGCCCTTTCCCTTGTCCCTGCAAAACAAAACTGAACTGCAGCCTCCTCTGTGGTGAAGCACGGATGCTGGATAACAGAGGGCAGCAACAATTGTACAGAAAGACTTGAAAAGGTATGCATTGAAGTAGACCATGATGAGCTCTGAAACAGAGGTGGTTTGGGTAAGCTGAGAGTACTTGCAAATATACATGCTTGTATGTTTTTTATTAACAATGGTATCATCAGACACATATTCATTTTTTGGACACATGAGGGGGGAGCTCTCAAAGGAACTTTTCCAATACATATTCTATCTTCTGTCTTCTCAAACAAAATGAAATTTTCACATGGATGCCTCCTTGTCCCCCCCTCCCCTCCTTTTTCTTTCCCAGTATAGAATGAATCAATAATGGCATTCAATTCCATACAAACACCTTTAAGAGGCCTACTGAAGAGCATATTCAGCTCTTCTATGCTCTGGATCCCAAGATAATTTTGGCCTGACTCACTCTTGTTCTGAGAGCAAACCAGAAAGTTAAATTTCTTATGCATTTTCTTTCTTCTTGTGCGAGTAATTCTTAAAGGTTTTAATAGCAAGCAGTTATGGATCATTTCTCCCTGAATAACTTGTTTTCTTTACCCTTGATAAACCTGCATTTTTGTCAGTGCACCAGCTTGCCGTGTCTCCCGTTGCAGTGAGTCACCGTGAAGCCTTGTCAGCCCCACCACAGCCTGGCACACTGAGCAGTGTCACACAGGAGAGCTGAAGAAGCTCAGCTCATGTGTGGCAGTCCCAACGCCCACATCGAAAATGTGCTTACTCGATGCTTTCAGTGCCTTAAAGACAAGGGCTTGTATGGAATGGGGAAAGCAAAAGAAACCTTCAGAAAAATAAGAGACTTACTTATTCCTAATATTCTTAAAGATAATTTTAAATGTCCCCCAAATACAACTAAAATACTATAGAAATTTCAGACTTTCCCTATCAATGATAGGAACAGCCAAAATTTTAAATAGGACTTTCTATTCAATTTTTCTGAATGTGCAGCTTCTTTTCACATGGCATGTGGTGTAGGGATTTAAATCAAGGAAATTGTATTAAAGAAAGACCCCCTTTGTTCAAAAAAAAAAAAAAAAAACCCTACGCCAATTGGCTTTCTTGCCATCTAGTGCCCCAATTTTCAGTGCTTTCTGTGGAGATCTTCTACAGATTGTGAAGTCTTGTAACAAAATTTATCTTCTGAAAATCACAACCACAGGGTAAGACAGGTTTATTTATGAAATAATTACTATTCAGAAGATAGAGGACGTAATAGGCCTATATATTTCCCCTGAGTCATTACTGATTAGGCTTAGGATGGCCAATACTCCCAGGGTACTTTTTCAGTGATTATTTTTTTCAGTCATTTTACTGTAAAAGTGTGCCAGTAATAGTATTAAAAGATAAGATGTTGTTAGGGCACATATTAAAAGAGAATTTTCTGCTACTTTTGTAAAGAAGGTGGCTGGCATTTTACATGCAGTTCTAAGTATAAGTAGAAGGCAGCGTCAAGAATTTCTGGCTGTACTTTGTCTGACTGTCCTCCGCAGATAAGGAGAATCTTAATTCTTAGTAGGCCCGGATGGAGCAGCTGCTGGAGCTTAGAGTGCTGCAGATAAAGGGAGGATTGCTGGTGGATGAAACAAGGAGTCAAGGTGAAACTGAATCTTTTTCTCCTTGTCATCCTAGGCATTTGTGATCCAGCTGGCCGCAGCTCCTAGTTTGAAAGTACCTTGTTTGCCTTTTTTCCCTCCCCTCCTTATCTCTTTAATAAAGGGCTCTCTGAAAGCTCTGAGAGACACAGAGAGGCTCCGTTTCAGAAATGGGGGTGGAATCTCCAGGGTTTCTTTTTCATGTGAGTATGACAGATGGAAAATGTTTCCGAGGGAAGTCTGCACAAGTGGCGGCCAAGAACTCCATGTGTAAATGCACTTGGCAAACTCTAGAGAAAAAAACACTTCTGCCTCCTGCTTGAGAACTGCCTTATTCCATGCCTCTCTGAGCGCATGACACATCCCTTTATTTTGACGATGTCTGATGGCAAGCCTAGGTCTGGCAACTCAATCAGTGTAGGGTACACCTGAGCCCCAGGGGTAGCTCACTGCAGACTGCACCTGCTGCCAGACTTGATTCCACACTTCTATCAGCCCAGGAGATGCACTGAAATATAATAAAGTCATAACTTCTTATTTCATTATTCAGTATTTACACCATGGTAGTGGGGTCAGAACCTGAATATATATATTTTGGCATTGTCCGAACAGTTCAAAACATTTGCTGGATGTTCAAGTGCCTCAAGTTTCCTTCTTAATCAAAACACTTAACCAAAGGCAGGGCTATCGTGATGAATTTGAAGGTCTTGATAAGCACAGAATTGCATTCACCATTGATCAGTCAAGCTTCAGCCAAGAGAAATCATTTGTTTTGCTTAAAACAACCTCATTAATTACTGCTACAAATCAAATGCACCATGCTATGAGTCTGATGTGATTTTGTTGTCTGAATTTAAGTATGAGACCATTTTTTTCTAGGATTTCAGTCATTAGTGTTTTTCTTCTCATCTCATAGTTACCATTTTAATAGCCAAGCCATTCTTCTTCACTCTTTCTTTTCTTCCCAGATGTTGAATGATTGAAGGGATCTTCTCCTCTTTGTTCTTGTCTCAATGATGAAGATACAGAGATCAGATACATTCTGTCTCAAACTTCAGATTCTGCAACTGATATCAAATTTAGGGGTTTCATATCTTCTGCCCCTGTCTCCTTCAGTTTTACCAAAGAATTATATATATTCACCTCAAATTCACACTTTGAGGTAGCACAGATGTAGACTATGTGTAGACCAAATCAGCCATTACTGTTGTGGTTATTAAATAATTGCACAAAAAGTGTATTTTCTCAAATAGCACAAAGGCTATTTTGCCTCTGGGCCACAGGTCAGAAGTCCAGATTTCATTAAACAAACTAAATGTTCTTCACAAAAGTATCCTGTTGGATACCCTCTAGGGTAGGTGTATAAAAATTGTAACAGTTATACCTCTTCGACATTTGCTCTCTTGCGACTCTTCCACTCAAAATAATCGTATTGGCACCTAGCAAATCCAAGAGGATACGATGAAGAAGTTGGATAGAGCAGGAGAAACTAGCATACTACATCCAATTTCCCATAATATCTCCAAGACTAGGCCAAGGAGCAATTTCCAAAAATCTACCATAACTTACAGAAATTGCAAGCCATCTTGAAATGAGATGTCCATTTTTGTAATAAAATAGATCAGAAGCATTTCTATGGAAAATATATATATATATATATATATTTCCCATTTAACATTTCTTCAAGAGAATATAATATACTTAAATTTGCAATATTTCTTGAAAACCAAGTTTGTTACCTTGCTTTACTAAGAAATCCTGATGATGACACATTTATTTTCTACTGTTATAGTACATAGGAACTTAAGTATGATAATTGTGAATAAAATCAAGATATGCAATCTAATTCTACAAAATATGTGCATAAACTGAAAGCAAAGTGCAAAAAAAATGAGTATCTGAGTTGCTGGAAGTAAAAATTATACAGGATAGCCAATGCCAATTATTAGTATAATAGTTACTTATTCAACCTTGGATACCAATGGCAGACCATGTACTCTAACAGAGAGACTCTTTTGTAATGTGAAATCACGCCAGAGATGTGTTTATAATTACCAGGAGACAAAAGGACCTCAGTTTTTACATCTTGTCTGAAATACAGCATACATAATTATGCTGAGATAATTATTCATTATGGACTCAACAATCTGACACCTACTGGTTCACCCACATCATTTTATTGCAGTGCCCACATTTTCCTTTGAGGTGCCAATCTGCAGGCTTGATTTCAACTTCATTAAGGCAATGAGAATGTTTAAGATAACTTTAATGTGGGATACAGCAGGATTTGCATTTTAATCAAGCTCAGCATTTAGTCAGAAACATTCCCAAAATAAGAAACTGTAGGAATTATTTATTACCTCACTGGAAATGCCATATCCATGGTACACAGTAAAAAACCACAGCACTAATCTACAAGAAGACCCACAGGTTGTGATCCTTCTGAAGTTGTACTTTGTTTTGTGTAACCGATTTGCTTGTCTACATCCACTGTCCTGCTTCTTTTGAAAGATGTGTCAAGACCAAAGCCTCAGGGGACATGGCTGCAGATCTGGTAATGACCTCTGGAATAGCCACTGGTGCATAAGGGAATGAAAACTGTGACTGGCCAGGAAATTAGAGTTATTTTTATTAGCGCTTTATTTACCCCAATCCACCACGCAGTTCTTCTCATATGGAATTAATTACAACCTCAAAAGTAATTGGGGGAAAGTGTTAGACCTTGTTTCTTTAATTTGTATTTGGGAAACAACCAGACAGCTCAAGAAAGTTATTTATTATTGGTACTAAGAGTTAGTAGAGTTTTGCTCACATCACCAAAACACCAGATGTGCATAATTTTTAAGTGAACAGTCTATAAGAACATTATTAGTACACAAGCTTACCTTTTTCCTCTTGCAAGCATATTTGAAAAGTACCCTCAAAAAATGACATATCCATGGAAAACTTACTCTGAGGTTTAGTAAGCAGATGAACTGGCAGTCCTATTTTAAATTAGAATTAATACTACTCAGCTTTATTTGTTTGTACAACTTTTCTAGAAGCTCTCCAGGCTCTTTCTCAGCAGAATAAACAAGGAACAGAAAAACAAAGTTTTTATTCTTTTCGGGATAGAGATGTACATTAAAAGGCATGAGGCCAGTGTATCTTTACATATGTTATCTCCACTGGTGACCAGTGTATAAACTGAAGTCATCTTCCTGTAAGTGCTGGTTTTGTATAGTGTTTTCTATCTCACTATTTCTGTGCATCTAAAAAAAGAAAATTGTTATTATTGACTTAGCTTGTCTTTAAATAGCAAATGCAAAACAACTTTGTAGTGCACACAGATTTCATTATGCTTCTTTTGCAGATCCAGTATTAGAGAATAAATATTTTTAAAGGCCAGGAATGTCTTTCCTTCCGAGATCACTGAAAGAAAACTGCATATTGCTGACCTTGGAGAATACAGCATTCAAGGAAATTTTCATGTCTCTGTTGAAGAGGAAAAAAAAAACAAGATAACCCTGGAATTTAACCATATTACTAGATTTAGGATGTGATGACTCACAGACCAACACTAGAAAAACACAAACATCCCTGTATAGATATGAATGAGTGTTAAGCTCATTGTATCTCAGCTACTCCATTCCTAAAATACATATCCTTTCCCAGAGAAAACAAGAACTTTACTTTTGTCTAATTATTCTCTAATGGTACTATTTGTCAGTATGCTGTGTCCTTGTGATTGTTCATTAAAAGAAGACAAAAAAAAACTGGCGTGTGAGGGAGCCAGAAGGTGTAGCTTCGTGCAATATTTTAGAGATTATGTGTTATGAGATAAAAACACTCCACAAAGCCTGTGTTCATTTATTCCTGTTATCATGACTGCAAAATAATTTTTAAAGTGCAATTTAGTTAGCAATTATTCACACATGACATTTAGGCACAAGCTAAGGTTCAAGCTGCAGTAGCCCCCAGGTGTCAGTATCAGATCTGACAAACAGAACATCTCATGTCCTGTGACATGGCTGTGGTCACAAAGATATTCAGCCCCCTTCAGAGAAGGCTTCAGTCCAGCCACACTCTTTGATTTGCAGAAAAGGGGGAAAAAATGATGTATGAAATTATTTTTGCTTCTGGCAAGTGAATTTGGACACTTGAAACTAGTTACCATCAGTAGACCTTAAGAATAATGTAGAGTTAGAAATAGTTAAACACTTGATTATAGTTAGACTCTTTCTTCTAGATCAGTCTATGAAGTACTAAAAAAATATTTTACTCAGAAGAAAATGAGATGTAAATTTAACATCTATTAATATTTATTATCAAGTAAATTCCCTAAAAATGTCACATCCTGAGCAATTCTGTACTTGAATTTTTTTTCCTGGTTTGATAGAAACACGAAAAAAGATATTTACTAGTGTTGTTCCTTGCTTTTGGTCTCTCTTGACATTTTGTCTGTATTCCTAATTTAATTCACAAAGGTTTATGAAAACTGTATTCGTTGGTTAAAACTTTAGGAACTTATTTCTAGTCTAAACCATTTTATGGACACAGCAAGATCAGAGTTATAATGTCACCAAATACTAATTTTCATAAAACAGCTTCACGTTAGTAAGGTCATATCAGGACAATTGAAACTGAAACTTCTCTACCACCTAGTAGAAATAACTAGTTAAACATTTTAACAAACAAATCAATAATTTATTAAGTAGTTGCCTACTTTATTCCCTAAACAGGGATAGGGAATCCCTAATCAGGCATAGGACTCATTTCATTGACTTTACACATCTATTATGTAGAAGCATATGTCCAAACAAGGCTCCTTGGGCTCTCCTCAACAGATTCAGGCCTTTTTAGACTGATTCAGGCCATAATGTCTAAAGTAAATCTTATGAATTGTGCTCTAGAAATATCTTTTCCTCCTAATGACAGGAATGAGAGGAACCATTCCACCTGCAGACATTGCACCACAGACCTCCAAGGGAAATGATCCCACCATGAATCTCTGCACACAGCCAGCACTGAGCTACATTGAGCTGTGAATCCCCTCTGTGATCATGGCCTTTTTCTCTGTGCTGTCAGAGATGGTGGCATTCCGCACATTCCCTCCCTTTCACCAGAGCAGAGGGAGGCTGCTGCGAGAAGCAGTCCTTGCGCAGTGCCTTTTAGAAGATAGCATCCATTCAAAAGTGCAACAAAAATAAAGGAGATAAACATGTGTGCTTCACATAGATGGTGTGCTTGGTGACTCCTTTTTTAACTTTTGTATCTGTGTGTTTAGACATCAGCGAGATTCCTCTTGATCAGAGGAACAAAGGTCCACCTTTCTGGCTCACTCTGCTCTTGGTGAGATGATCCTCAACTGCAAATGGTTTAGAAGTACCACACAGCTTTCCTCCAAGAAAATCTCTCTGTCTAGGGGAGGCATTATAAAGAGGATCTGAATGGCTACCACAACACAGGTATGAGCAAGGACTGTGCTGTAATGGGGAAAAGAAGCAAAAAGTCATTAGTCTCCATATAACGGGTGACCCCATAACAGTCTCTTATCACCAGCTCTAACGTGGAACTAGAGGACTGAGAAGCTGAGAAGAGGCTCAAAATCATTTCCTTTTTAGTAAACACAGGGCACCTAAGGATCTGGCACAGATGTCATTCCTATATAGAAAATACGTGTTTCTTTAGCGATGGTGAAAACAAGAATGTGTTTTTAACTTTGTCATTGAGCATCTGATACTTTCAAGACTCTGAGTTAATTACAGAGACCTTCCTTGCATACAGTAATAGTTAAACCATAATCACTCTTTAACCAAGTAATTGGTCTTTCAAAGGCTTGTGAACAAAAATGAAAAAATTTGAGTTATTTGTTAACCTTCTTCTAGCTATTGGAGTTGACTGTATTGCAGGTTACCAGCTTTTATACAAGGTTACGCTAAATCTGATGTTTTTAACATCACTGGACCATCTAGCATGCCAGCAAGAGAAACAGCAAAAAATTCAAACCACTTTGGAAAGTATTACCCTGACTTCAGATTCAGCTTTTGCAAAACATCCAATATTTAAGTAATTGTACAGTAGTATATAGTATTTAATTATACCCAAAAATCTTGCAAACTCATCCTTTTTCTGTAAATATCCCAGATGAGCATAAAAAAATCTTCCCAGAAAGTCAGCAAATAAAATACAAATATATATATATATTTAAACAGCAAGCAAGTTAATACATGCAGACAATTTTCCTTGTATATTGTGTTGTACCGTATAACTACAGAGAGATATGTTCAGTATCTGGTAAGCATGTCAGATATTTATCATAACTAGTTCCTAAGATATTTGTTTGGAATTTGCAGTATCTGACTGTGGCCAGCTTCTTTCAAAACAGATTAGTCCAACCTTATTTTCTATTCATGTTATATACAGTTAATTGAGGTGGAAGGGTATCAACTCAGGGCAGGCAAAAAAGACTCAGAGCTTCAGTCCTCCTGAAGATAATGTGTAAGTTATGTCCTTTCCCTCCATGTGTCATTCCTACACCCGGTGTATAATTATCACACTGAGTGACGTTAGCGAATATATAAACGTGCAGTAAGTTTGGCGATATTAAAGCAACTCCAACCTACCATCCCAGGGAAGTCTATGCTCCTGTGACTAAATGGGTACTAATCATTTCCTGAGCTCCATGCTGGCAGCCAGCCAGTAGAGTGTGTACACTGAAATTAAAATAGATTGGGAGGCAGGACGTTGTTCCAAATTGATCTGGATGACGATAGCAATTCTGAAAGCAGCTCCACTTTTTAAAGGCTCATTGTGCATTTCTAAAAAGGAGGGGGGAGAAACATTTAGGAAAATAACAGGAAGGAAATCTAAGTCTGGGATATGTTACTTTTTTGATATATTTATTCTCTTACAGAATTGCTTTGTTAACATCAGCATAAGAGATAGTGCTTCCTAATATCAAATGTAGAAACGCATGCAGCAAGAATGAAAAAAATGCTATTTCTAATAATCCATTTATGATTTAGTGTTTTTTCCTAGTGCTTGTGTTTTATCAAACTGTGTCAATTCCAGCAAGGACAAAAAAGTGTGAATTACTGTTACAAGGAATATCCCACTTCTGCCATGTTGTTGATAGGTCTTTAGCTGTCGGTTCACTGTTGAGTTTTACTCTACCCTAACAAATGGTGGATGAACATAAAGCTGCAGCTTGGCTCATTTTATCCATAAAATTCAGTATCTATTACTTGTATCAGGATACTTTAGTGCTATTTCCCATTGTTTGCACTCTTCTGTGGAACGGTTTGTGAAGTGATAAGTCAAAACCAATAAAGATATCAAACATCAGCATTAATTTCACCAGGTTACCAGAAGTACTGATAATTTCTAATGCTTTGAATGCTTGCCAGAAAGATAGGCCAGGCACAGAGTTCATGAGGCATCAGAGTACTTAGAGTGTAACTGTTTAAAAAAAAAGACCTGATATAATGGAAAAACATATAACGCCTGAGATGACAGACCATTAAATAATTACAGCAGGAAGTGGCCCTGAGCCATTATTTTCTCATTCCTTATGATTCAGTATAGAAGAAGAAATAAAACTAACTAAATAATTCAATTTTTATCAAGTGCCAAAACCTTACCATCCTCGGTGTTATTCCCAGACTCCTGTGTTTCCACTCCCTGGACAACCACCTACCCTGCCCCATGCTGTAAGAGATAAACAGTTGAAGGATGGCTTTCAATCTGAATACTGAGAACAGAGTTATACCTCAGATATGTCCACCAGTAAGAGTACATCCCGTGGTATATCTGAACTATTTTCCAAGGTCATCTCAAAAAACGGACTGCTAAAAATGGCCAGTTATTTGTACATATACTTGCCAAAAGCAACATATTCCGTTCACTTAGTAACAACTTTGGCCATTCTTTGATATGACACATATTGAGTTATATCCTTCTTCAAACATAAGTAACTACTGTAGGCTTGGGTTCTTATTTTAGAGTACATGCTAAGGGCTTTTAATGTATAGCCTACAGCAATGTAATTTTCATACTATCAGAGAGAACAAGAAATGGGGAAAGCTCTGTTCTCTTTACATTAATAAAATTCCTGTTTGATGTCAGAAAAAGCAGCTATTTTCACAAAATTTTGCTGTCATCAGTGAGCGCTGAAAAACGTTGCAGTGAAAAGAATCGAGTGCTTGACTTCCTTCTCCTTCAGAGCACCCCAGAGAAGGGTTTTCAGATTTAAAGACATCCTCTAAAGCTTTGGAACAATAACATCAGGATGTAAGCAATTCAAAGGAAGCAGTTTCCTCAAAACTGGAATCCTCTTTAGCATGGACAGCTGCCTCTCAGTGGAGCATGTCTTCCCATCCCCAGCAGCATGCAAATACTCACTGCCTTTGATCTGGCTCCCCTTGCAGCTGCTCAGCAGCAGATCTAGGAGCTCCATGAGGATGTATTACAATTCTGAGCTGTATTAGTGCCTGGCCTGACTTGTCCTAGTTTCCAGTGGCAAAGCTAGTCAGGAAACAACTGTACAGCAGCACAATATCTCCTTTTTTCTTTCCTTTCTATGTCCATGCTAAGCCACATATCTCAGCAGAACTCTGTCTTAGCTGAGATCCCCAGAAGGGGAATTTCTCATGGTCCAGAAAGAGACATAAAGTGGTGTTAAGGAAACACCACAGCCTCTCCTGTGAGCAGGTGGGGGTTGCAAACAAAAAAGCTCAAGAGAGAAGTGTACTAACAGATGCTTTTTGCAGATTCCTGTCAAATCATGGAAGGTAAAATCAAACTGCTGGGCATCTAAAGCTCTAAAGCTTTTCAGTGTTATAGCTGGGACATTTTTAATACAGAGATTTGCAGGTAGAGAACTGACTGCATGTTAGCGAGTGCCAGCTAGGCTGTCAAAACACCCTCTTCTCACAGATACACAGTTTGCTGCACACTGTAAATGGAGTCCCTTTTCTTCTTTTCCATGACCTCGGGCCAAGCTGTTATAGTGCCGTGCAAAGAGAAGAGGTGAAGAAGAAAGTCTTCAGGTAGTAATATCTTTCATGAGCCAGAGAGTTAAGTAATGCTGCTACTGCTCACTGACTGAACTCCAAAGGTATAAGAGAAATCTACATTTTTATGTAACAAGTAACATCTGTAGAAAGGGAAGGATTCTCTCACACAGATGTGCATAAGCTTTATGCACTTGTCCAGGGTTAACACAAAAGCATAAATCAAATTATGTGGTGCTATGTAGCTTCTCATGACTTTGGTTTTCATTAAGCAACCATAAAAATCATTTTAGGAATATATCAGCTAGGTGATTTCAGAGTACCTTTATCTATCTTAAGGTGCTGTTCGTGGCTTTTAACAACAAAATATATAACCAGTGAAAGAGCTGGAGTAAAATGGAAGATAAAAGATGGCAAACAATTAAACTTGTCAAACAATCCCTAAATTGGTAAATGATATCTTAAATGAATATTATTTCTTTTTTTCTTTACTCCAATTACCCATGCACATGCTGCAGTCTTCATTCAGTATTCAAAATTACTCTAATTGTATTTTTTGAATAATCTGTGGCACAGAGTGGTTTTTTGTGGGTGTTGAATATTCAAAACTGTACTCGTAGTTCTAATATACAACTGAGCCACATCCTTGAGTAACTTGCTCTTTCTCAGAACCTGCCAAGTGGATATATGTATTTCTCAGGAAATCTTAAGTATTTAGGAATTATTATAGATCAAGTATTTTCAAAAAAATCTTCCAACATTTGCTTGAAAGAAGCTGTGTCCAACAACTTTCATGAATTCTAGTGGGAAGCAAATCCCATGCAATGTGCAAGCACAATAAAGCAGTGCAAAGTATCACTTTGGTAATAGATGAATATTTATGAACACTTTTTTAAAGTAAGTATGTCACACAACATGTCTAAGCAGCTTGTTAGGACTGTTCTTCATCAATAAATGTTTAATACAGGGAAGCAAAATTTATTCTATCCCTTGCACATTTTATCTGATCATAGATCCTTTTGATAGCTTCTTTTTCTCACTCCCTCCATAGCTGTCCTTGCCACTGGCTTCCCTCTAGTAATAACCCAAGTATCCTTTGATGCAAGGTTACACAATGGCAGAAGACGTAAAATCTGAAGTGTTATGTGAAGACGTATATTAGTTTTCATTATAAAGTTTCCTCCCTTTGAAGTTCTAAGGAAACTACAATTTCCTTTCTCCTGCTGTAAGATATATATTCTCTCATAGTTAAATACATTTCCCATAACAATTCATTTCCCAGACTTCACAAATACTTAGGTACAGTTCGAACAGCACCTTTGATCTGCACATGGTTGCTCAAAAAATCTTTATCCTTCCATTCAGGTGATAAGCAATCCTGTCAAGAAGTAGCTTCTTGCTCCTAAATAAACAAGAGCCAATAACACTTTAAGAACTACTGTATTAACATGCATATGGAAAGTTCAAATCAGCCATTTATCCGCACAAGGAAGAACACTGTGCTTGATTATACCAGCAGAAAAGGCAGTATTAAAATAATGAATTCATTTATGATACTATGCATCAAGTAAACCCTTGTTTGCCATTCTATATCAGATTGTACTCCATAACAGCAATGCCTGCTCTTGGGAGCTAGCCATTTATCATGACAAAAACAAGGACTTTTGAGGCCAATGAACTATAGTAGCTCTATAGAAAAAGTACTTGTATTTTATTGTACCAAATGTATTTTGGTACATTTTGTGGCTAAGTGGCTCATCTCCTAAGTACTATGCTATGTGCTCACTCACAAAGTGAGTATTTATGCAAAGCGTCCCTCTGGCTTTAGTGAGGCTATTCATGTATGCTCTCAGAACTGCAAGTGCGGTTCATACAACATAGCCCTTGGCATGTGTCTGAAACTGCAAAGAGCTCAAAAAATGATGGCCCTGCAATATGCTGGCTGGAGACAAGCAAAGAGCAGTAAATTAGAAGTGCAGCTCAGAGCTGTGCCATCGTCACTTACAAGTACTTACAAATTGTTTGTCCTCCCCCTTCATGCTGTAGCTATAGGCTTTCATGTTCCTACATTTGCTAGATATGACTGTTCTGCTTATTTACTTCTCTCCCAGAAAGGTAAAGAGGCTCACTTACAGTCTGCATCACATGCTAAGGGGCAAAGCACCACCTCTGTGCTGAGTGCTGTCACATCTTAATTTTGATTTCCTCTGCCTTTTGCCTCTATGCCATCAGATTAAAGGCAAATGTGGGTTTAAAATAACAGCTAACATGACATAGCTGAATTTTGCTTTCTCTATGAATGTAGGTCTAACAAAAAAAAAAAGGAAAAAGTACACTACAGGCATAATCCAGTATTAAATGGCTCAGTTTTCATTTGCATACCTCTTTTGGCTCCTCATCACAGCAGCCATCTTTGACTTGCCACAAGCCACTCCTTCCTGGAGGCAGCTACACAGAGCAAGGATCAACGAGAGCAGGATCTTGCCATTCGCCAGGAACCTCTCAGCTGGATGGTCATGTTCAGCTTTGCACACCAGTGTAATGCTGGTTCCGTTTCAGGGAATCACTCTCAATAATGGCCAGTAACTGCTACCTGACGCAGTTACGGTGTCCCTATGTCTGTGTGGAAGACTGAGCTCAGATCAGCCACGGCTGGCAAAATCCTGTTGCCTAATTAACAAGAATAAAAGGGAACAAAAAAAAAAAGTAAATGCTTGCACTTAGACTCCCTTTCATCTCATGAGCACAACACGCTGTGCTTGCTATTCTCAGCATCCAAATGACAATCTGATAATCTAAGATGCAGGAAGGATTGGCTTGTCAGTCCAGCTAAAGTGTTCACAGCAGAATTGAGAGCTACATACCTTCACTTAGAGCCCTCTGCTTTAACCACTAGATGATTCTGATGACTTGATTCTTTGACATGTACAAAAGCTTGCTCAGGTACCTCTGTTTCTAGGCAATAGCACAGATACCTCCTTTCTTTAAAATTGACTGTGATTGAAATAGTCCAATAAACTCCATTTAATATATTACCAAGCTGATGTATAGATTCAAATTCAGGATGTGAATTCTTTTTAAGCGCAGAAAATCTTCAGTCACTGAAAAGGACCTGAAAAGCTTCCACAGTCTCACAGGGAGTATTAATCATCTCTGGTGGGAAACTGTTTTAAGACACCGGAGAACAAGGGTCAGTGTACTCAGTCAAGAAACACTGGAGGTTAGCAGAAGGAAAAAGCCTTCTATTAGCCTTGTGTATAAGCATAATTATAGGGGAAATTTATAATTTTCCCCAGCAAATATCAAGTAAACCAGTCAAGCTGCATTAGGATTTTCTCTTACTACCAAGAGCTGTGCCAGAAGCCCGTAGGGCTGCCTGCAGTCATATTACTATACTTGCAAAGCATACTGACCCCAAAGACAGTGTGATCTATTTCTGTCACAGATTAAGTGACCTCTGAGTTTTTTGCGACTGGCTGTGGAGAAAGCTGCAGGTAGAGGAATGTTCATCCCTCAGTTAAGCTAAACCTTTGTTTGCTGTGTTCGCATGAATAACTTATAGAGCGTTGGCATCATGAACAGTAGCGCTGACACAGTTGACATGACAGCACTATAGACTGAATCCCGATCTGCCCTCCAAGGATAAGATGGGATGTTTGCTCGTTTCACATTTCACTAAGTTGGTCTGTTCAACTATTTATAAGATGAATAGAAATTTCCACTACTTCAGTTGACACACCTGTTTTTACCTAGCAACTGCTCAAACAACAGCTAGAAAAGACAGAGGAGGCTTTGAGAGGTGCAACCTGGCAGGGAGGCTGCTGCTGCCAGCCTTGCCAGAGTTCTCCATACAGGTTCTGTCCCCTTGGCATCATGGTGGCCCTTTCCTCTCTCCTCAGCATGACCTATTTATAGCCAGCACTACCCAAGAGAAGACAAGCCTCACTGCATCGCCTGTCCCAGGTGATGACTGGCCCGAGAATAGCATGGAGGTCTGCAATAACCCCAAGCCATATGGGGCACAGCTCAGGGAGACCTCCCCATGTGTCATGGAGTCACCATCATGATGGCACTGAGTGACCACCATGGTGGTGTGGGGAGACTTTATCATGTATCATGGGGTCACCACCATGGTGTCACAGGTTGACCACCATGTTGGCATGGGGAGACTGCCACAATGGCATGGGGCTACTGCCCTGAGGACATCCTACTACAGAACAGCCCCATGTGTTCCCCATGTCCCATGGCTCCTTTAGGGTACCTGTGGGTCCCTGCCAGTCACTAAGCAATGCAAAGAGCCCACCCAGCACAGTCATAGGTCATTTTCACCCAGCTCCATCCTATGGAACCACCTCTTGGTCTTCAGTTGGTCTTGACAGGAACAAGGTAGAACTACCCAACTGGAGGTGCTGGACCTGAACTCATTTTCCTTCTGAAATGTGACCTGGCACACATGTAGTATCTGCACTCACTGAGATTTCACATTTGTCTCACATATCTGTCAGGCAGCCTATTGCCACCAGGCTTCCAGTGGCAGAAAGGATGGGGCCCTACAGTACAAGCACTTTTTTGTGCAGTTCATCTGGGGCTCCCAGACACCACAAAGCAATCCTTATATGGGGAAAAAAGCATTTTAAAGGTGATTAAAATATAGATGAGGTAGTACAATCAAGAAAGAATGAATGAAAAATGACACTTTTCTACTTTCATGTTGCAACTGTCAAGATGGCCTGACAAAGCTCAGCTGGAACAGGCTGAGAGAGGGAAGGCCTACTTTTACAGTGAAAGTGTATCAAGACTTAATTAGAATCATAGAATGGTTTGGGTTGGAAGGGACCTTTAAGGTCATCTAGTTCCCTGCTATAGGCAGGGACATCTCCCTCTTGACCAGGTTGCTCAAAATCCCATCCAGCCTGGCCTTGGATGTTTGAGGGGGCATTCACAATCTTGCTGGGCAACCTGTTCCAGTGTCTCACCACCCTCACAGTAAAGAATTTCTTCCTAATATTTAGTCTAAATCTACCCTCTTCCAGTTAAAAATCATTTCCCCTCATCCTGTTGTTACCTGCCCTTGTAAAAAGTCCCTCCCCAGCTTTCCTGTAGGCCCCCTCTAGGTACTGGAGCCCCAGCTCTCTCAGCCTGTCCTCATAGGGGAGGTACTCCAGCCCTCTGATCATCTTTGTGACCCTCCTCTGAATCTGCTCCAACAGATCAATGCCCTTCTTGTTTTGGGGACTCCAGAACTGGACACAATACCTCAGGTAGGGTCACACTAGAGCAGAGTAGAGGGGGAGAATCACCTTCCTTGACCTGCTAGGCACACTTCTCTTGATACAACCCAGGATATGGTTGGCCTTCTAGGCTGCAAGCACACATTACCAGCTCAGCTAGGACTGAAGTCCCCCAGTCCTGAGGGCTCTGGACACAAAAAACTCAAAAAAAAAGGAGAATGAGAGAGTCCCTACATAGGATGCTGCAGTTTAGCTTAAAGGAGGATTTGACAACTACATTTAACAGGCAAGGAGGGGGTGGCAATAAGAGGAATATGTGCTAGCAAAGATTCATCATGTATGTGGTTTCCAGGTAAAGCAAAATAATAATAATATATATATATATATATTTTAAAGTACATTCCAAACTAAATCTGTCTGCATTTACTAGGTGTCCCACCCCTGTCCATTCTCTGGAGCAGCAGCAGATGTCTGAGACGTGGGCTGCAGCCCGCAGCAGTGCCCAAGGCAGGCCAGGAGCACAGGTCAGGGCACCTAGGGGCTGAAAAAAAGGACCTCAGCAGGAAAGGGGGACTAAGGAAAGGGACCATTCTCTTTACCCTGGTACCTTAAGCCTTCACTCACCAGTGTCTGATTTTTCTGTAGAGGGAGAACTGTAAATAAATGTGAGGCACATTTCTTGTTCACATTATAATACCAGTGTGTACTTCCACAAAATGGATGATATCTCACTGCACGATTTCAATGGAGAGGATGAAAAGACCATAATTGCTGCAGCATTGTGAATTGTGTTTGTAAAGGAAACAGTTTACCAAACAGCAGCCAGGAAAGAAGATAAAGCAGGGTAGGTTTTACAGTTAAAATTAGATTGACCTGAGTTCAGATTATAAATGCTGGGGGGGAAAAAAAATGGTAAATGTGGTTTGGAAAGAGAAGGGAAAAGGTGTTTCCAGGAGACGATTTGGTCTCAAAATGTCTTGTACTTTTCACAAAGAAACAGCCTGTGCTCAAAATATTCAGCAGCTTTTCTCCCTTGTGCTTAACACTTACTTTAAGCATAGAGCTGAGATCAGATGTGAGGGAGAGCAGGGAAGAAGGTTTCCAGCAGCAGGTGAAGCTGAATCAACAGAGTCATCCTTTTGTATTTTAGTACACTCAGCCAAGGACTGATGGTAATCAGGATGCTATTTCTTCCATCCCTCTCTTCTCCCTCCTTTCCCTTCCCATTCCTCCCCCCACTAGCTTTAGCACTACTGTTCAGCTTGCTAGTGAACTGTTCGAGCTCTGGGTGCTCTCTTTAAAGCTGAAAATCATCCTGCCATCATCCACCTTGCTTTAACACCCACCCACTTAAGAAATCTGAAAGCTGCGTATCTCCTCAGAGGCTGCTAATGCTATTAATTCTCCTACCTTAACAGTCTATCCAAAATGTGAGAGCAGGTTTTCTGCAGATTCCATAGCACTAGCACATTCTGTTGCATTTCCTATACACATTTCAGAGTCTGCTTCCCATAGTTAAAAATAAAAAAAGCCTGATTCAACACTCTCTGGCTTCATTTTTACATGACTGAAACACCATTGTTTTTCACCTGCATAGCACAAACCTGCACCCCCTAAATCTTATTTTGATTCTCTCCCTGTTTCTTGCCAGACTAAATTACTCTCTCTAACCACAACCAGAGCATTTCCCAGGCTCAGGGTGGCTGATTTAAAGACATATTGAATCTCCAGATTTCGATGTAGACATAACTGTGTGAGGGGCACAGCCACAGTTAAATGTACCATCCAGTTGCCATGGGTCCCACACAACCGCCAACCTAAGCACTATTAATGATTTACCTATCAAATGAAGGTAATTGCTGAATGATCAGGTATTTTAATCGCTCACTAGATTTTAACTCCTTACTAGACAAGGAAAATGTTCTTAAGCTGCCAAGTTCCCCACATGTACAAAATATCAGTTACATCAGCTGGAAAACACAACACCGCTCTTAAAAGGTTTTCTCTCACAGCTCAGTATTTCCTCCCATAGGCTTTGTCAGCCCAAGGGGATACAAAAAAGCAGACATTTATGCTGATTTTCAGTCACACAAGTGTCCTGATATTGAACTATGTCTTCAAAAAGGGATGTTTAAGGGAGAAAAAAAAAGTGCACCCAATTTCTACAAAAGCCGTTTCAACTGTCCTTGATTCTATACAAGAGCCTTGGATAAGTTTGGTTTCCTGTGAAGGGGAATGTGAAAGATCCAAGATCTAGCCAGAAAGGATGCAGACAAAGAGACAGAAGAGTTTGCTCTGTTGGTAACACTTCACTGCTCTGAAGTGATGGGAGCAGTGAAAGCAGACTGCACTTCCGCAGAGAACTCAGAATGCTATAGGAACAAATGAGACAGGCAGGCTATGGCACTGCTTCAGAAAAGCTTTGAAATAGCCTTACAAACCCAGTCTAGCCTTTATCTGTTCCATTCGCATTCTTGAGTCAAATCTTAGTCTTACCTGAGAACAAGAGCATGTGGCCAATACTCAAATGCATAGACAATATAGTATGCGAACAAGGGTTCCATTACATTTGCTCTGTAGAAAGAGATTAACATATTACAAAGATATTTTGAGACAACTTCAGCAGTCTTTACATTTATTATAAATATCCTTAGTCCTAGCAAAACCCTACATGTTTCAGTAAGTTAGAAAGACTATGGTGAGATCCACGTGTGCTACTTGTGACATGACCACTGACTTTACTGAGGTGAGAAAGCAGAGAAGAATTTGACTCAGTGAGCTGCCTTCTGATTGAGGGAGAGGCCTAACAATATCAATCAAAGTTAGTAAAAAATAGAACACTAACTGAAATAATAAAATGACCAGATGAAATACAATAGCATGGGAATGGCTTAATCTTTCCAAATGGTTTAGTTAATTCAAAAGGTAACTAAGACTCAAGTGTCCCTTGGGAGCAAACACTGTAATACTCCATTTCATTCCACACACTATGACTGAGACAAGATCTAAGGAGGTCATGAGCAGCATAATAGGAAAGATTTTATTTTAAACCTCAGCCACTGGTGGAAATACAACTCATTCTTCTTCAGAGGAATGTTAAAATGTAGGTTAGAGATTTGTTTGCAATGAGGGCTTTTTTGTTTGTTTGTTTTACCTCTTTCCAGTAATACTGCCTTGCTCCATCTTATAATAGCATGGACTATTCTTTCCTTCAGTGGTGATTTCAACAAACAGCATTATGCCATTCAGAGTAGCATTATGAGTAGCTTTGAAATGATAGATCTTCTTTTTCTATACATTAAAAAAAGAAGAAGCTACTGAGTATACAGATATGGAAATTGTACCAGGTCGGGCATGACTACTATCTTTCCCTGCATGTGGAGGAAAGCAGAGGGAACACAGATTGCTGGCAAGACTATGAGCCCCATTTACTGTTTCTATCGTGTTTAATATGCTGCAGCACACACAAATTCACGGCAAACCCGGGACCCTAAAGAGGTCTTAGGAGTGGATATAAACAGTCATGTAAACAAAAGCTAAGCCCACCATTTTCTGACAGTCAGATCAGAGTCCTCTTTCACTTTGTACAGATAACTTGAGAGGAGCCCTTTTAAAGTTAATGATGTGAATGAGGAAAAAATAGGCTCAAAAGCTATAGATTTCAAAGCCATCCAGAAAGTCACTGTAAGCTGAAATGCAGCATTTGGAGCATCCACTGAAAGCACACATGACAGAGGAAAGTCAACTGAGTGGCTTGTCTTTAGTTTGTTTAACACAGGCTCATTGGGGATGATTTAATAAGCAACACAGGGGATGATTTAATAAGCAAAGGGCATGCCTATGCTAATAGTGGGGTGAAAGCCAAGCTAGATCTGCAAAAGCCATGGTGGTAACCCAGGCCTGACTCCAAGGGAACTCCACAACCACAAAAAATGTGATGGCAGCTCATCATATACCATAGCATGCAAGCAGCATATGCTGGAGAGAGATACTCCTCCCCACTGAAAAGTTGCCAGCTATGCTTGAATTTGCTGCAAGCTAGGTCATATTGCCTGCCTTTAGCCCCAGCCTAGTTGCTGGTGACTGCACTATACAGTGTGTGCACTACCCCCAGTCTGCAGTCAGTCAAGAGTCTCCTTGCTCCATTACAAGGTGTAGATATCTCCTACTTATCCCTTAACCTGCACCATCCCTTTATTGAACATGGGGCTATAGTCACAACATAAGGACTGAACATCATGGCTATGAAAGAATAAATAATTTCAAATCTTCAGTCAGGTCTAAAGATGCTGAAACAATTCTTCTCTATAAACTTTCTGTTTTGCTTTCAGAGTTGTACACTCCCTGATGAGTGCTGAGGAACAGCACAAGAGCTGAGAGGATGTACCTTTCAAATCCCATTATAAGTGTCCTAAATTCTGACAAATCAGAAATCCACATAATTATAATGTAAATATTTGATCACTGGCAGAAGAAAGCATGCATTCTGGCAAATATCAGTCTGTTGTATAAACAAACCCTTCAAGTTCATGCACCAAATCCCTCCCTATTTTACCTTAATAGAATGTTTACGAGTTCTATGGGCTCTCCCCTAGCTAAGCTGGAGCCAGGCTGTCAAACCACAATATTCAATGCATGTATTTTTCTCAACTAAAAGATCTCTAATTATCATTGTTACCATTGTACTTAATCTCTGCCTGCTCCATGGGGAGGAGATGGATTGCTCCGCTTTCCCTGTGGGATAGCAATTTGTTTTCTTTTCCTTCAGAGGTTCAACAAATAAACTCATTCAAATGATATGTGCTATTCCTTCCCCAGAGAAAGTCTATCACAACTTTATTCTTTCTTTTCTGGTGAGCACATAGTGGTCCTACAGGTTATCCTCCCCTCACCTTATCCACTTTTACAAGTATTTCACCATTTGTTTTGCCTCCATGCATTTACCTGTCGTTTTCTCCAAGGACAAAAGAATGGCAGTTACTTGAGCATAAAGGTAGTTTAGCTCTACATGCAAGGGCAAAAATGGAGATGGAAATGAGATCAGTGAAAGCACTGCTGCTCTATTTCCCTAATGAAGCAGAACTCTCACACCGAGCTGGGCTTACATGTTGTAATCAAGTACACTTCTCGCAATGCTGAGGTTATGGAGAGCCCTGCACAGAGCAAGGTAATTATCAGCTGCCACAGCTCAGAAGGGCTCTGTTCTCCTCTACATATTGCTCAGTTGTCAGCTTATAATCAGGAAGAATATAAAGAAACCCTGATTTTTTATTTTTTATTTTTTATTTTTTTTGAAGAGTTTCCAGGAGGAAAAATAGATGCTTAATGCACAGGAATCCCCACCATTATACACACACACACGCGCGCGCGCACACACACACACACACACACAAAATCAAGGAAGGAAGGGATCAGAATAGGCAATTATGGTCAATTTTCTGGTCAGTTTCAAGAAAGACTTTTTCGTATAAATGAGCTAAGCCTTCCTGTCAGTCCCATTTCTGAAGGACTGCATTGTGGAAATAACTTTATAAGTTATCAATATCTCCAAGTGTATTGAGAATGATTTTCCTAGCACTGAAATGAAGGAGCTGATAGACAGCCAAGAGGAGAATGGAACTGATGAGGTGAGAAGAGAGTAGGTAAAAACCACGGATGCCAAAAGGCTTTGGAAATTCTGCCATTCACCTCACAATGGTTTTACCTTGTTCTTTAGGAAAGCTGTGTTTCTACCGACTTTATTAAAATGTTTCTTTCTTTCTTTCTGCTAACTTAATGGAGAAGGACATCTACAAAGCTCAGCAAAATCCTAATGAGTCACTTATTCAGTTTAAGTTGAAGCTTGTGATGGAAGAAGCAGATGGAACTGGTGCACCCTTCCTTCTGTCAGAGAAAGAGATGGGATTTTCTGTCACCTGCACAAAAACTCTCACTTCCTTGCAGGGGCAAAATATTGCCAGAAATATAAGAGTGTGGTTTTGATGGCTTTTAGATAGTGTTGGTAATATAAAGTCATTTTATTCTATCCAAATGTGTGTAAAGTTCTCATGAAGAGAACTTCTGTGAAACTGCAGGATCTGGGACAAAGTAATGCTTTGATATTTGTGTGTACACCGCTTACAACAATTATGGCATTACATGCCAGAATACTAGCAAGGCAACACATATAAGCAAAAAGACATGAAAATGAGATGCAGAAGTCTCAGAAAAACTGCATGGAGCAAATTGTTTAGAATAATGAGATACATACACTCTAAAGCACCAGAAAGTTTGATGGAAAATAATCTTGAATTTAAGAGCATAAGCAGATGCAAAAGAAAGAAAATCTCTAGTCTAACTATTCTCAAGATATGACTTGTGGTAAAAGAAAAGATTTGTTCAAATGCTGGTAAGAACCAGCATGTGATGTACACACAAATGCTCTTGATCTGACATGTCTTGAAAAGTAGACAATGAAGGCATGCAAAATGAGAAAAAAAAAAAAAAAAAAGACCATCTGGGAGTAGAGTGGAGTATTTCAGAAACACAAAATGGTTAAGGTTGGCAGGGACATCTGGAGACCATCTACTCCAAACCCTCCACTCAGAGCAATGCCAACTACAGCAGGTTGCTCAGGGCTGTGTCCAGCTGCGTTTTTAATATCTCTGGGAATGGAAAACCGATAACCTCCTAGGCCAACTTGGTCCAGTATTCAACCATCCTCAAAGTAAAGAATTGTTTTATGTTTAAACAATTTGTGCCCACTGCCTCTTTTCCATTCAATGTACACCACCAAGTAGTCACTCACTGTCTTTATTGCTCTTCATGTTGTATTTATACACATCGAGAAAGTCCCCATGAGCCTTCTCTTCTCATATGAAAGATGTTTCAGTCCCTTAATCATCTTTATGGTCCTTCACTGGACTCAGTCTAAGATGCTCGTGTCTCTCTTGTACAGGGAAACCCATACTTAGACCCGGCAGTCCAGCTGTGATCTCACAGGGACTGAGCAGAGGTAGTGGTGGAGTCAGTGTGAAAGAAATCATTAACAAAATGATTATGAAAATACGGTATTAGTGATAAACTAAAAGAGAACCTGACTGTAGAGCCACCACTGGGTGGTGCTTACAGGATTCCAACCAAACATTATTGGGACCAAGAGTAGAACTCACTATCTTTGTGCTCAGGCTTCAGGAAATCAACAAAACAAACAAACAAAAAGAAATTGAAGGGCTTCTGAACTCTGTGAATGTGGATGGCTCAAAAGTCTGGTTAAGAAGCATGGAGTTACTACAAAGTCAATATTTTCCCACTTAAAACCAAGTAAAACTTGTCAAGGAGCAGCTCTTTTAGGGTAACTTGCAAGCCAGAATGTAAATGTATATGCACACATAAGCAAAATACACAAAAACTCAGAAAAATTTAAAATAACTCACTGTACTAGCTTCTCAGTGACCTGGAAAGAATGCTCTCAAGAAAAAACATCGCCTGATGAAAGCGAAACTGGCCTTTCTTCAAAGGGGAGATGCTCCAGGCCCTTCACCATCTTTGTGGCCCTCCACTGGACTCTTTCCAAGAGATCCTTGTCTTTTTTGTACTGGGGAGCCCAGAACTGGACACAGTACTCCAGATGAGGCCTTACTAGGGCAGAGTAAAGGCGGAGGATCACCTCCCTCGACCTGCTGGCCACGCTCTTTTTAATGCACCCCAGAATGCCATTGGCCTTTTTGGCCACAAGGGCACACTGCTGGCTCATGGCCAACCTCTCGTCCACCAGGACACCCAGGTCCCTCTCTGCAGAGCTCCTCTCCAGCAGGTCATCCCCTAACCTGTACCGGTGCATGCAATTATTCCTTCCTAGGTGCAAGACTCTACACTTGCTTTTGTTAAACCTCATCTGGTTAAATATATGATGCGATATAGATTTTCATATCTGAAAACTTTTCAAAAGTGGAAAGACAGAAGGAGAACTGAGGTCGTCTACCTCAGGCTGCCTCTCTTAAGAGGGTAGTTGGAGTTCTGCAATTACAGCACAATTTTATATTACACTCATTACCTTTCAATACATGTATCCACAGTACCAAACTTTGTCATTTGTTCTTAGGACATTCATGTGTTCTTGATCTCCCATATACTTTTACAGTTACTCTTTTCTACAGCTACTTCTTAGAAACTTCCTTTCCATGGCAATTAAGGTATCTCAATGTTAGCTCTGAAGTGAGATGATACTATGCTTTCTTTGGGAAAAATATAAAAAGCCTTGAGAATCTGAACCAGTTGCCAGGAATTTAAGCGGACTCAAATAATTATCCTCAGAATGTAACCTATCTCATTTAAGGTGAATAGCAGCAAGGCCATAGCATCCTATAATTTCTTTGAACATCTTGGAAGAATTTATTTTCCATGTCTATATATTCATCAGGAAAATTATTGACATTCTATTTTTATAGAAAATAATTTATGGCAAAAGTCCAACTATATGAATCAAAATCTGGGTATCTGCCAAAGAGTGGATGGTAAACATTCAATCTTTGTTTCAAGTTTCCAAGAAGCTATTGTATATAATTCAACAGTGCTCACTAATGAGACATGCCAATAAGAAAATTCAGGCTTAAAGCTTAGTAGGGAGAAACCCAAACCAAGAAGCTCTGCCTGAGGATCTGATTTGGTGGGAGTAGACTGTGAAGGAGATAGCAGCTGCCCAGAAGAGTGGTAGAAGACAGCAGGAAGGCGGGAGGCAAGGAGGCACATTGCTTGAGGGCAGTAGGAACTGGAGGTTAAAGGAGAGGAATGCAGAAAAGAGAAGAAGGGAAACAAAAGTAGGGCAGAGGTGAGGAAGGAGAAGGTCAAAGGATGGGAGATGCACAAAGGAAGAGGAAAAGCAGTGGCAGTTGTTACACTCAACTATAAAAAGGTAGAGAATCACTTGTATAAGTAACACCAAGAAGAATACAATGTTGATTTTAAAATCTTGGAGATTAGAAAATAATTATTTTAGCCAAAATAAAACTCTCCAAAACTTTTCCTAACTCTTAAGATGAAACCAAAAATGTAAGCATGCTGTTGATGAATGAAGAACTGCAATAGCAATGGTATTGAAGGTGAATACAAGTTCTGTAAAATGTAACAAGTAGCTATTAAGAGCTGCTATGGAATGTTTTTTAAATGAAAAGTAAATGCATTTAAGATTTACTCCTTATGAACTATTAATTCCATCCAATCAAGGCTTCTAATAACTTATTTTATTTCTTTTTTCTATTTTTTAATGTATTTTTATTTCCTCATAACAGCCAGGAGGATGCATTATTTCCAACATGCAGGTTATGATGTTGAAGCACATGGAACCAGAGATTTGTGGGTTGGGAGAACTTCTATTTTACTACAATAATAACACCATTTCTACATAACCAGCCACTGACCTCTGTTCTTCTTGTCAGCAAATAGACCATCTTTGTAACAGAAGTAAAGCTGAGGGATTTGAAAATGTCAAAATAGCACAGCAACAAAGAGCCCTTGGCCCATATAAATATTTACATTTGAAATATCCATTTGCTGAACTGAATATTTCAGCTGTTGAGGGCAGCCTGAATCTCATTACATCAGCTCCTCAGGCCTATTGGTTCTCTTACTTTAAACATAGACAAGAACAGCACTTTTACTGTATGATAGGCATGTTCCAAGCACCCAGCACCCCAAACACTTATAAAGTGTGTTGTATGCCAGCAGTGTCCTGTCTCTGCAATTCAGTTTTTAAGATAGAATCCAGACTCTACAGCTGTGCAGCTTTTTAATATTGAATACAGACCCCTCACAAGACAGTTGTCTCAGTTTTTTTGTTTTTGTTGCTTGTTTGTTGTTTTTATTATTAACAAGGAGGGAAATAAATCCTCCTAAAACTAGCCTCAGCAACACATTGCTTATAGTGGAAAATCCACTTTAATTCACTAATTATTCTCCTCTGGAGTGGCAATGAATTAAATACCATCCAAAGCTTTCAACTCAGGCAGATCAGCATATGCAGCCCTCTGTCTACATTGAGATAGCTCTGTCCTCCTTGACTCATTCTTCTTCACAATTGATATAGAGAGGAGCCTTTGTGAATAGACCTTGTCCTCCATCCTGCTAGAGACCCTTCTGCTCTTGTGCCCTCACAAGGCACCATGTCTTTGAAGTAAGACTAGAGAAAAGAGAGCAGAAGGAATATGAATGTATGCCATCTCCTTTTTGACCTTGCCTTGCAAAGGAAATCCATGCAAAAGGCATTCCTGCTCCTTACTGAGAACTTCAGTGTAAGCGTATGGTAGGGACAACTGCTCATTGAAAGGCCATGCAACTACAGCTCCATTTAATGTATTCTTCCAAAGAGAAAGACTAGAGGCAATGAGCCACAGGTGAACAGTGGGAGCAAAGTGTCTCATCTTGGCCCCCTGTACTCATTGCCACTCTTGGCCCTTCTACTGCAAGCAGTCTGTCCCAGAAAAGAATAAAACAGAAGAACTCCAGGAGGGAAATGAAGATGCATTTTTCTCCTTTTTGTGTTTTTACTAGACAGAGAAACATATAAACTGTCATCTTTAATGCATTACAGTATGGTTGCTCTAAAGTTTTTCCAACTAGGTATAATATGTATTGAATATACCCAACTATATGTATTTTTACTGTTCCAGCTCATTTGGAAGTGTTTTTCATAGGTTGTTCTGTTGCTTCAGTAGACCTCAAAATGCCAAGTAAATAGATAAGACACTGCTGTGGGCCCCCTTCTACTATCTTCCTGTCTGTTTCCACACACATGCTAAATTTCTTCTCTGTCCTGCCTTCACTCCATGAAAGGCTCTAAATCAGACAATACTGATTTGAGTAACTTGGTTCTTCAAAAGTTCTTCACTTTCACTTATTCTAACAGTTCTTACTCAACTTCTGAATATTCTCATAAAAGGTGGAGCTGGAAAATTTTTCCAGTCATCAAATTCATACTCCTGTTTTGTTTTATGTCATCTTACTTTCCAGCACTTCAGTAAGAAATAAATTCTAGTTCCTGTAAATATTTTATGAACAAACAAACAGCTGTAAAATGAATCATGTTAATCTATAAATGGCAAACTGGCAATATATATAAAAATTGGCCTAATAGGAATATTTCCACCTTTTTTTAAAGTTCTGTATAACCAAAACTGTCACTAGATATATCTTAAAGGAACTCTGTGATAACACAATGATCCTCACCGATCATTGTTGCTGCACTGATGTGCCAGAACACGGAGTACACTAATGATGAAAGTAACATTCTGGCTCAGATCATACTACTATTAATGCTTTGCAAGTATGCTTTGCCTAGAATGTAACGGACTACAAACAGTTGCCTGCAATATGTTTTAATTCTGCTTATATTCTGTGAAAACATTATCTTCCTTTAAATGAACTGAATTTTTCTCTTTTTTATTCTCAGTTTTTTTTTTTTTCTAGCCACTAACCAAACTGATTGAAAGGAAACAAACACTCATATGGAAAATATGTGTTGGATATGATTAAGACTGAAAAGCAATCTGCAACTCACTCTTGTCACCAGTATTTTTATAATGTTTGTAATAAGGTTTATCACTGTTTCCAAGTAGTCTTCTATGAAGCCATTACTTTATTGTCTATGTATAAAAATACATAGTGATATAATGGAAAATCCTTCGATATAAAAGTTCAAGCATACAGAGTTGCCTTTATTGGGGCAATTAGATAGGTTTTATTACTCATACCAAGTGCATGGAATGAGAGAGCTAAAGAAGAGCTGGTCATAATAAAAGATGTACAGAGGACTGTGTGTAAGTGTTAGAATCACTTTTTGCCAAATAAAGGAGCAAACATCTAAATACAAACACACATAGACACAGATCAGCACATGTGGGACTACTTATGTACTTTAGCACAAAGGTCAATTTTGCAATTCAAAGCCTAACATTCATGCACCTACAAGCAACTATTTGAAAGGTGTGTTTCAAGTCTGTAAAACTTAACAGCTGCTTAGAGTTCACATCTTTGCAAAGTCTGAGTACAGAGGTGTGCATACCCATTTATGTGGACTTTTACAATCCCATATGTGGAGGCTAAGGTGAAATTGAAGGCTCTGATGTACATCGCAGTCGCAACCATAGTTGCGTGATGTAGAAGTCACAGCTTTTATAGCTCATTGCCAGTAACTGCCTGGATCATGTTCTTCTTAACCCTTCTCTGTGAGGGCATGTTCAGGACAAAATTAGCTTCTTGTCCTACTCCTTCAAATGCTTTCTCCATGTGGACTGAGACTTCCTTGCATTGTCAGATCAGAAGTCCTGACACCTCCTAGTTTCCAGGTGGGGAAACACAATGTGTGCAGTATTTTTCAGCCTTCATATCAGCCCACAGAAGGCAACACCAGCAGCATCTCAAAGCCTGGGCTTCCTTATAAAGGAGGTAGTCATGGAGGGAATCAACCTTTTGAGTCTTGACCTGAGGGGAGGTACCTAGCAGAAAGCTAGAATCAAGACATCACTTACCCTGCTCCTTCCCTCCAGCCAAAGCACTCACTGAAAGACAACTTCAAGCCAGATACAACAGAATATCCCTGTGTATCATCTGGAACCTTCCCCTCACAAAGACTAACCCAACCTCACTCTGATTAGCCCGAGAGATCTGGTGTCACATGTGTACATGAACAGCATCTAGACACTTATTAAATATGCATTCCCCTTCCTACTAACATCGTTCCATCAATATTTTAATGCCATGTTGCCTTTTAGATTTTGTTCCTTCTGTAACATGAGGTCCCTTCTGGTGCAGACAGATACCACAGAGATGGATGCATTTATGGATGGCATTTCTTTTAGTATGAAGAACTGTCATCAGTGGTGAGTTTCTGCTGCAAATGCTTACAGTTCTTTCATCAGGAAATATCATCTCTGTTCCCTTCTACAAATAAAGCCAATGGGACAGAGTGAAGGCGTACAAGATAGGGTTGAAGAAGTTCAAGCAGCGATCAGAATAATTGTTTATAACTAAAAAGAGCTAGCTTGTGAACAAGACCATTAAATTAAACTTAATCCAGTGAAAAAGAACTGACTATATTGTCATGTATGAGGTGTAAATTTGGATCATTATGTCTGGAGTGTAATTCACATCTGTATGAAGTTTATCTGTGGGGTTCATTTCCTGGTTTTACAATCTCTTTCTCCTTTTGTTTGTTGTTTTTTTCTGGTTGTTTGTTTTTTTCCTTCCCCTTCCACTGCTTATAGACTAATCATTGCCAAGTTCAGACGTTTTCTTGAAAAACAATAGCTTGCACTCATTGTGCTGAACAGCCCACTTTGTTATCCTTGCCTCAATCCACAGCAATTTCAGTTATTGCACTTGATAGGCATCATTAAGGTTTCCATGTTGTTAGTCGCTTTCCTGATCTGTCATCTTTCCCCTGCCCAGGAAGCAGCTTTTCCTGGAAACATTCGGAAAGAATAAAACCTGGTCACAGCCAGTACCTCACAGTAATGGCATCTAAGATCCAAATTCCATGCTTCAATTTTTATTTTTTTTTTAGTTGGTAACTGCAATTATTGACATGAAAGGCCAGATTAAGCCACTTGTGTTCACACTAAGCCATTCCCCACAAGGTTGCAGAACTAGTTAGAAGAAACATTGTTCAGTGTAATTTTGGATAGCACTGTCCAGGAGTTTGTAGCATACTGAATGTAATAACGGGACATTTGATTGGCATAAACCTGCTCATTTCAGCAGGCTTCTTTACAACAACCTCAAAAAATCAGCAAAGGTATTATGGCTCTCTGATGAATCTCAGATGACTTAAAGCTGTTTGAGGATGTGTAGCCACCACACAGGGAAGGAGATCTTTCTGATCACAGCATGAAAGTTCTCTCTTTCCCACTGCTGCCAAGAAGGTCTATGGCATCTCTTTTGCAAAGGAAGATAAAGGGTTGAGAGGGCTGAGATGGCTCATGTGGGTGTGATGGCACCCATACGCCCACAGAGCATGCACAGGAATTCACATCTATTGCTTCAATTCAGCCTCTAGAATCCATCCTTAAACCTGAAGATTCACCAACTCAGTGCAAACCTAAACTGCTTAGAGTACCCGAGCTAGGATACCCTCCCTTTGTGGGAAATAACTAAGTCAAAGGTGAGCCAGGTCCTCCAGAAAAAAAAGCTTGGGGTCACAGGAAAAAAGATGCAGGTTTATATCACTTCAGCAAACAAACTCTTTTCAAAATGTGCTACAAGTTTTTAACATCAAAACAGGAAAGGCAGGTCTTAGATTAGTTTATACTGTTTCATCTCAAAGGTTCACACACGGTAAACTGGACCCAGCATAACAAATGCTAAGGATTCAAACTGAAGTTAATTTGCAATCCCAACCTGAACAATGTTTCCCAGCAGAAAAGGACCAGAGTTTTAGCTAGCAGTTTTTGATGATGCAGGCAGAACAATGCAATTTGAAAAGAGAAATTCTAGGCAACTGAGGATAATTCTTACCTCATATATTTTTGTGTGAATTTACAGGTTTCAGAAGTGTCTTACAGAAATGGCAAGCATATGGACAGATCTTTCATCTTTGTTACAAAGCTGAGCAAATAGATCATTTTTAGTTAGTAGCTTGACAATGAGATATAAAAATTCTTTTCTTTTGTGGTTTATATCCCAAACAACAGTGGGATGCAATCACTGCATGAGTGCACACCATAAAATGATGTAATACATCCTATCATCCTCTATTCTTAATATTCAAAAAAAGCTTTCCTATTGCTATAATTTTTTGTGCTCAGTTTTCTGAGGAAGTGGCATTTGAGGAAGAATCAAGGAAAATCCGTGCAGTGATTTTTGTATTGGGCAAGACTGTGAAATAAGGAAAAATCACAGAGAGTTTCCAGGGTGAAAGAGTAACACCATATCATTCTCCTCTGAGGCACAGACTCCTTCAAAAATGACATAGCTGTGAAACTGAAAGCTCAGCACAGAAACAGTTCCTGGACACCTCCTGTGTGTGCTTATATATAGCACACGTGCAGCTAGGGGCATACTTATGTGTAGGGATGCATATGCAGCAGACTCACCATCAGCTGAGCCAGTAATTTCAGAGAAGGTGAAATACTTCTCCAGGAGAGTAGTGTTTTAACAGGAATGCACAGGCCTTCTGATTGTCTTTTTGCAGCGGTCTGGGGGACTCATCAGAAGAGGGATGCATCCTGCATTTCATCAGAAAGAGGAGAGAGTGATATGGTGCTGAAGAGATCATAATCCTACAGGCTGGGAACTATTCTTCCAGCTCATCACTGGTTAAGCCTATTTTTGATAGAAATGTAAATCATCATGTTTTTGCTGGGGGGTGAGAAGGGAGAATTTACACTCACATTTCTCCTTGAGAATCTGCCAGTGCATTTGCTATTAGGAAATGACTAAAATAAGCCTCTGCACATATGTCCTTAAAAACACTTTGACTGCATTCCCCTGTAATTATTAAGCTTCTTCAGAGTCTGTAAGCCAGTGAGAAAGGGATTAGAGGGGTTACTTTGTGCCTCTGTGCCCATAAAAATCCTTTGGCTACTGCAGCACACTGCTCAGAGCGTCCTGAAAGCTTTCACATAATCCCTGCCTCCCAGCCACTGCCACTACCGCATTCCCTTTATTTAGACACATTCAAATTTCATGCTGTAATCCAAAAGCACTCCAATGCGGAAACAAGATCCACGTTATAAATCACATTTAAAAACTAACCTGCCAGTTAGATCAGAGCAGCACAGCTACTACATGATAAAGCCACCCCCAGCTTTACAGTGAAAGGAAGACCAGGAGATGTGAACCGTCATTTGCTGGCATTTCCTATTCTCCTCGTCACTGAGGACAGGGATCATTTTTATACCTGTGTGTGTAGGAGAGGTCACAACAGGACACCAGTCTTAAGGATTTGCATATGGAGTTGCATATGAGTAAGAATACAGGACAGCAAAACCAAAGATCTGTTCCCCATAACCATTTGGGGGATTTTCATGTCAAAAAATAACTTGTTCTGATCAGTGCCATTGCACTGAAAATAAGTCATTATATCATAAGCAGCAGCAGCACAGGACTGCAAGCCATCTTCTGGGTCACAGCGTCTGTTTCTAGTGCATGCACAATATTATATAACTCCTTTCACTAACTCATCCTTAAGAACCCTAATTTTTTTAAAGGCAACTTTTCTCTGACACAAATTCAGAGGAACTCTGCTGTGGAAAGGCTGGAAGGAAACACTGCCATTAAACGCAACAACAGCTGTTAACACCCTCCAGATCACAATGCTAAAGCAGAGAAACAACTGTCAAATGTGCATTGAAACAACGTCTGCAGTACAGAATCAAAAAAAAAAAAATTTCATTTGTGGCAACAACCAGTCAGAAATTCTTCCTGGGTAGACAGGAACCTGGCACTGCTGGGCTGAAGTGAGCTTTGAGGGCAAAACCAGGGCTGGAGCAGCAAGAGAGGAAGCTGCTTGTCACGCTCTGCTATCTCTATGTGAGGAGAAACCTGGCATCTCCCAGGTTGGCAGCGAGTGCTGGAGGGAGGGTGGTGGGAGCACAGGCAGCCTGGTGACCCAATCAGTGCCCAGCCTGCTCCTCCCTGCCTCCTCACACCTGCCCTGTCCCTTGGCACATCATATCAGATTATCTTGGTCACCCCCTGTGAACTGGAGATAATAACACCACTTGTCTGCATGTCTATTTAGGCTGTGAATGCCTTCCAACAAAGACTGCCTCTTATTTTGTTTACCAACAGTGTGTAGCACATGTGCTTCAGTCTTGTACACAGCTCCTGGTCACTAATAATCATTATTTTAATAGTGACACTAAACATAGTAATTAACCGATATGAATCTAACAACAACAGTGAATCTACTTTTTTGTTTTTATCAGAATTGTTCTCCAAAGCACAGGAGGCCACAAGTCAGAAGCAGAACAGCTCTGCCCGCTGCAAAGCAGCTGCTGGGAATCCCTGGCTGCATGTGGGATGCCCCTGGGAAGGCAATACAGAGATGTGCATATGCAATTAGCATGTGGGCATTTGGACACTGACCACATCTGAGTATTCAGAACTGCTGTCTTCTGTGCACAATCTTTTTTTCAGGTTGGCCAGGGGATTTCATACAAACCCCAGCAAGGAAAGAACTCTGAAATGTTATTTTACGATAAATTCATAGGACAAATAACGAGAGCATGCATTAAAAACAGAACAGAGCGTATCTTTTCCTGATTAATTCAGTTGCCTCTTTCATTCTAACAATAGCAAATGCCCAGGAATACCAACTCTTCCTTATTCCAACTAAAGGATTTAATAGATCCATGGTACTGAGCAGAAGTTAAAACATTAGTTAAGAACCAGTCTGATACTAAACCCTCTGGGGTTTGAACAAACTTTGCTGACACTACTTAGCTAATTTTAAAAAATTACTACAATTAATTTTTTAAAGAAATGAGCTCCCAGAATGACATATTTCAAACATAAAACCTTAATATCCCTTTCTAGAGAACTATGTGCTATTGTTCATGGGGAAAGAGGAGGTAGTTCTGAGCTAATTTTTAAATCCAAGGGAATATCACTAGGCAGCCAGCTGCTGGGGCTTTTTATTTGATCCCTTGCAAATTCTCCTCAGCTATTCATGGCCAAAATATGTCATGTGCCAGTCTGAAATCATGTTGGAGGAACTGGTGGAAGGAGTCTCCTTTTCACACTCCTGGCAGGCTTATGTCAGAAGGCTGACAGGGATAACCATCGCTATTTATAGGTAATCCCCCTTTTGAAAGGTCACCCTTCATTGTATGTTCATTTCGACCCCCGATCTATCCAAAAATCACTCTCTTGGAATTCATTCTTAATGAGCATTTTTAAAGCAGATAAAAGTAAAATAAAGCAGAAGATAGTGTCTGTTTTATAGCTGACAGCCAAAGAAATTCATAGCACTCATATTATCTCCTGTGGTTATAATTGCAACATAGGCACTTTTTTTTAAGATCACCTCGCTATCTCAGGCCAGGAGCAGGCACTTACTTTACATGTTGTACGTTCTTGATAATAGGACATTTGTGCACTGAATCACTTCCCTTATCATGAGTACTCATGTGCAAGCACAGAGCCCTTTATCAACGCAAACTGTAGGTTGCAGTGAGCTGAAGAGCAGTGGCATCTGCTCAGCATTTCTCAGCACTTCTGGTTCTGACAAAGGGAACTAAACAGTTCCCACATTATGAGACTGAGCTTCTGTATTTTTGAGTGGTCACTCTGAGCTGAAAGCTCACTGCCTTTCCCACTTTCTGCTCTACTACATGGTGGAGGAAGCAAGTAAAGCAATGACAGCCCTGAGCATTGAGCTCTAAAATAACAGAAGCACTGAATGGAAGAAAGAGGAAAGTGTATTTTTATGGAAACTGGTGCAGAGCAGTAGACCTCTGCAGCAATGCTTTCTGTATTGTGACGTCATCGAAGTTCAGTTAACGAAACCAAGATGACCACCCAAAAGACAAGAGCTTAAGCATGATACAGAGATGAAGGAATATGTGAGAGGAGTGGAGATAAAGCAGGGTGAGGCTTTGTGAAAGAAGGAGGACAATGTCACCTGATGAGAAATGGGCAAGCTCGGAGATAATGTCCAATAATTCTTTCAAATAAATTCTCTCAAGATGCTATCCTTAAAAGAAAGAGGTAAAGGTAATGTTTGAAGCTTTCTCATCACACTTCTAAGAGTGGGTAGACAGGGATGTGGGTTGGCTTTCCTCAGGATTGACAGTGCTACCTATTGCTGAGCTTTATCATCACGTCAAGCAAAATGAAGCATGCTACTGCAAGGATGGCTAAATAGCTTCAGGTTATGCAGGGCTGTGCCAGAAGTAGCTCTCAGTGTCGTTATTGTGACTTCTGTCCTGATTAAATTTTGAGTATAGATGGCAGAGTTTGTTCAGTGGAAAACAATGGCTAGACTGCAGAAATGGACAAGCGAATTGGTGATCTCACCAGAGTCACACAACAAATCTAATTATGTAACATACATTGCAGCCTATCTACATTAAATAGGGCCTGGCTTAGAGGCAGCCTCTACATTTTCAAACTGTTTAAACAATTAACCCATTAATCAAAGCAACAACTGTGTTAAAGAGAATAGAAATCACTGAAATTGTTCCTCAAAAGAAATTGAAAGGATTATGGTCACTCTCAAAGATCATGTTTGATTAAGAAACACAGGGCTATAGTTCTTGGACTACTCATGTAAATTACTCATCTGCAAGGGAGAAAAAAACACCCCCTAAGTGTCAAGTCACCGGGTGATTATTTTTGTCAGCTTCCACTAGGCAAACTTGTATTTCCAAAATTTCTTTAAGACTCTCCACACCCAAAGCCCATTTTATTCCAATAGACGTAAGGGTTTAAGACCTTTAAGCTGCTTGAAAATCTCAGTCACATTTGAGGTTTAAAGTACCCTTCTAGATACTGTGGATGGAATTTAAGTTCATCTAAATGCAGCCCTGTAAAATTTAAGCATCTAGTCCGAGATTGTCATCTGGGTTATTTGAACAGACAGTGCAGAGAAAATTGTCCCTCTGGAGGGTTCAGCCCATCTATTCTACAAATTTAATTTTTAATGATATGAATCATCCTTTGGAAATGCCTGTACCTCTCAGCTGATTACAGAGGGAACATATAAGGCTATTTGAGAATAAACATTTGTTTCTTAGATGGCTGATGTCCCACCTCCTGTGGCCTCTCACATCAGAGTTGCTTGCATTTTGGATCCAGGAAGAGTGGGGAGAAGAATGCCACATACCCAGTGTTTCCCATGGCTGAAAGACAAGGACAGGTGAGAAGGGAGGAAACAAATGCTGCCACCTGCAAACTGCCTGCAAGAGACAGAGGTCAGCGGGGAGATGGTCTTCTGTGCTTGCACTTTACCTTACCTTGCTGGAAGCGGAGGAAGGAGAGAACAAGCTAGAAATCTCCAAACAGACCATCAATCTAGTTTTCATTCTGTAATTGAATTAGCCTTGCTTTTAGGTCACTCATTATTGTGAGAACCATTCTTCAAGGTTAAGGGAAGAGTATAGTTGCAGTGTGTCACAAAATATTATCACCCAGTTGGAGCCTATGTGATTATCAACAAAGCCTTGCTCTTCAACTTGCCAGAGTAAAGCATGAAGAGGCTTTAGTAAGAAGCTTTAACTAGTAAAAGACAGTTAAGTAAGTGGCACCCAATCAAGTTCTTGTGGGCATAGTGAAGCTTCTCCTCTCACTTTCTGTCTCTCGGTCTGGAAGGTTTTGATTTTGTGGGTTTTTTTTTTTTTTTTATGTTGGTTTTGGTTTTTTGTTAGTTTGTTTTATTTGTTTTGTTGTTGTTGTTTTTGTTGTTGTTTTTGGAGAGTGTCAGGTGTTCTTTCAACAATCATGTCTTTATCTTTCCTTTTGTAATCAGGAGCTTTTTGCCAAAAAGGGGAGCTTCTTGAGAATAACCATCTAGCCCCCCTGGATAGTATAATGTGACTAGCCAGAAACCTACACAACTGGTTGCATTTAATGAGTCAGCAGAAGGTGTCTTCTACTACTACGGTAATGGAGTAGCATTATAAAGGTGATGCCTTAGACTCCCAGAAAATTCTTAATATATACTCTACTATTTTTGTATCCTCTTCCACCCAAACTTTAATAGCAGTGGGATAGGAAAACTCTTTCTTTTAATCTTGCTTCCAGTGTTTTAGGAGCAACCTCACTTAGAATGAGTTCTGTAGTTTTTTAGTTTGTCTTCATCTCATGAAAGAAAACTAAGTCAGAGACCTGCAGATTGTGGTTTGAGCTTCTAAGCGTCTGACAGGGAGTTCGTCTCATGAAGAATACACTTTTGGTTTCTCGGTATGTTACAGTAAAACCTGCTTTCAACATGAAGCATGTTTTCTCCCTTATTTTAGCAAATGGAGATTAGCATTTCATTGAGAATATAGTTTTCTTTTTAACACATAACTATACTAAATGGCCCAGAGATCTACATACAATTCTTCATGCATACTCTTCAGCAGACAAACAAAGCATCTGTCACTTTTTTGTTATTGCCAGTTTAAGTCAGAATCACCAATGCGCTCTAGGCTATGGGATACATAATACCCAAATATATTGATGGCCACCTAATTGAGAAGGTACTTGTAAAAACTTGCTGTTAGGGTTTTTTTTTTTTTGTATTTTGCAGTTGATTGCTTGGGTTGGGTTTTTTTGTGTGTGTGTGGGGAGAAGGGGAGAGGTCTCCCCTTTTTTGTTTATTCTGTAATTATTTTAAGCCCTTGAATTTACCTACATTGAAATATTGCGCAACCTTAGAGGAATCACAGGCTGCCCCCACTTCCCCATGCCCAGGTTTCAGTCTCAAACACAGAGTTTTGTTTTTTGACAGTCTTCAGAGTGAAGCTTTGGTTCAGTCTTTCCTTTTTAACAAAACATCGGTATTTCCCTAAGTTTTTGGCCTTTTCAGCACCTGTACCTCAGATATGTGCTGTCATGTGACTTCACATGAGAGAAGACATAAGACATTTTAGACCTATTATATAATATTTGTGTTATTATGCTATGATTATGCCACAATACAAAGTTGGCTTTGACTATCAAAATTAGCAGCAAGTGGATAACTGCTATTGGCAGGCTGCTCTTACAGAAACTGGAAATCATTCTTGTTCTAACATGAGAAAGATTTCTGTTTAAGGAAAGAATTATACTACTAAAACTCCAAACTACTTAAATATCATGAAACAAGCTTTAATCATTCACTGTGCTGTCCAGTGCTGGGGGGGGGGGGAGGAAGACAAGAGAAAAAAGTAGAAGAAAGACAAAAGGAAAAAAGTAGAAAAAGAAGAGGAAAAAAGAAGGAAAAGAAAGAGGAAAAAGGAAAAGAAAAAAAGAAGGCAAAGAAAAAGAAAGAAAGAGGAGAGAAAGAAGAGAAAGAGAGAGAGAGAAAGAGAAAGAAAGAGAAGGAAAGAGAAAGAGAAAGAAGACAGAGAAAGAAAAGGAAGAGGAGGAGGAAGGGGAAGGGGAAGGGGAAGAGGAAGGGGAAAGAAAAAAGAGAAAGAGAAAGAGAAAAGGAAAAAGAGAAAAAGAAAAAAAAAGAAAAAGAAAAAGAAAAAAAGGCAAGGCAAAAGACAAGGCAAGGAAAGGAAACCTGTGTATCTCACCTCTCTGTAATGCCAATAATTTTCATTTTTCTTGTGGTTTTTTTTTTTCATAGACCTTAATAGATCTTTATAGATCTTTACAGACCTCTATTCTCTATAACAGATCTTTATAGATCTTTAATCTCCCAACTCAACAAAGCAAATCAAAACTTTCTGACTCTTACCTGTTCTGTAGCTCTTACATGAAGGAGATTTCTCTCATCTTATTTGATCTTCATCAGTACTCCACACCAACCCCTCCCATGGAAGATTATGCCATTGGTTGTTTTCATATTATGTCTCAGAATGATTAGGAGTGCTGGAAATATACTGGCAATATTTATTTATTTATTTATTTATTTATTTATTTATTTATTTAAACTCTCTACAGCTCTTCTTGGAGTGCTTTTAGAAAAAATGCTGGAGCATGGGGAACGATTCACAGATATCTGTTGTTTCCTTTAATTCACAGCCACATGCCAGTGCAAGGCTGAACATTGTCCAGGCTTCCTCCAATCTCAATGGCAACAGGCACCACAGAGCAAAATGTTGATATCCTGCTTCTCTATAAACAACACTCTTCAGCTTCCTATAGAAGACTATGAAACATAAAGAAGAGGAAAATTTACTTTCATGTGGGCAAGAGGTACAGGCATGCAGAAGCTGACTGATACACTGGCCTTAACATTTTGCACAACTGCTATAATTTACTCTTCCCAATAGACTTGATTTTAACACCCTGTGTGACTTTTTTCCCCCATGTCCCCTGCATACTATTAAGCAGCTTTGTGATAAAGTTGCAGTGGCTGCACTCTGCCTCCATATGTCATGGTTGCCAGACACCAGCTAAATGTGAATTTTTTGTGTCATTCATAGCTTACACATGTGGAAAAAAACATTGAGTTTACACTGATATTATTAAGACTGACTGATCTCATTGTTAATCATCGCTGAGGGTGTTATTTTGGTCCACTGCCCTATAGAGCCAAGATTCCCCCCAGTGACAAAGTTCAGTACTGCTAAAATTCAGCCTTCCACCTGGCAACGTGGCTACAGCAAACCCAAAGGAATAAGTGGACGGTTCAAAACTTCTGTGTAGACACATGCAGGTCACACCATCCTGACATTCCACTCCTGCTCCTTTGTGCAGGCAAGGCACTGACGACTGCAAGAACATCCTTCCCCAGTGCCCTTTGGGAGCACAGCCCCAGCGCATGCACCTCAGTGTCTGCCCACCCAGGAGAACTAGGTAGGCAGGATGGACGGGCAGTGGAACAAACATGTACATTCAGGAATAAAAGCCACAACCAATGGATCTTAGACTTACCAGAAATTTATTTTTATGATAAGATGAACAAAAATATGGTTAGCTCTCATGTAACGGCAATATTAACTGTGCCTGAAACACAGCTCTTTTTAATAGGAATGGCTCAGGAATAAGCATCAAAGCTGCTGTTTAAAGCCTGATCTTTAACAGTGATACTTAGTAAGTATCTAGCCCAGATCATAGGCATTCTGACTCTCCATTGGCTTATAGTCACATTAACAACTGTTGTCCTCGTTGGAAACATCTTAAATCTAATCAAAAGAAAAAAAGATACTGCAGAGAGTAAGCTTTAATCAACAGAAGTTATGACATTTAAGGCTACACACCCACACGTGAGCTAAGGAAAATGAGCCTTTACATCCTTGCCTGTCAACAGAGAGTGAAAGGCAAATGCATTCATCAAGCCTACTCCAGATGTCTGCTCTGGGAAGAGCCAAAGTCTAAAACAGCCTATGTGTCTCCATTGACTACAAAGGGAATGTAGATACCATCTAACATGTAGCCTCCAGCGCTTATGAAACAGAGAAATTCCATCTTCTGCATCAAGGAGCAGGTCTCCAAAATTTCATGCATTTTGTTAAAAGATTATCAGTCCTCAAAGTAAGGTACTACAGAGTTAGATAACGAAGGGTAAGACAAAAGAAAATAAAGATACATATGCAAGGAGACTGAACAGAAGTGGGAACATAAATGAAAATAAATAGAAATCGGAGAATCAGAGAATCAGAGAATGGTTTGGGTTGGAAGGGACAAATAAGATCATCTAGTTTCAAGCCCCTGCTATAGGCAGGGACATCTCCCTCTAGACCAGGTTGCTCAAAGCTCCATCCAGCCTGGCCTCAAATGCCTATAGCAAGGAGGCATAAACAACTTCTCTGGGGAACCTGTTCCAGTCTCTCACCACCCTCACAATAAAGAATTTCGTCCTAATATCTAGTCTAAATCTATCCCCTTCCAGTTTAAAGCCATTTCTCTTAATCATATTGCTACACGTCCTTATAAAAAGTCTTTCCTCAGTTTTCCTGTAGGCTCCCTTCAGTTACTGGAAGGCCACTAGTAGGTCCCCCAAGAGCTTTCTCTTCTTGAGGCTGAAAAGCCTCAACTCTTTCAGCCAGTCCTCATAGGGGAGGTGCTCCAGACCCCTGATCATCTCTGTGGCCCTCCTCTGGACTTGCTTCAACAGATCAGTGTCCTTCTTGTGTTGTAGACTCCAGAACTGAACGCAGTACTCCAGATGGGGTCTCACGAAAGCAGAGTAGAGGGACAGAATCACCTCCCTTGACCTGCTGGTCATGTTTCTCTAGATGCAACCCAGGAAAAGGTTGACCTTCTGGGCTGCAATCACACACTGTCAGCTCATGTTGAGATTTTCATCAACGAACACCTCCAAATCCTTCTCCTCAGGACTGCTCTCAAGCCATTCTTGTCCCAGTCTGTATCTGTGCTTGAGATTGCCCTGACCCAGATGCCGGACCTTGCACTTGGCCTTGTTGAATTTCATGAGGTTGGCATGGGCCCACCTCTCAAGCCTGTCCAAGTCCCTCTGGATATCATCCCTTCCCTCTAGGATGTCCACTGCACCACTCAGCATGGTGTCAGCTGCAGACTTGCTGAGAATGCACTTGATCCCACTGTCCATGTCACCTACAAAAATTTTACATAGCACTGGTCTCAGCAATGATTTCTGAGGAATCCTATTCATCACCAGTTTCCATTTGGACACTGAGCCACTGACCACAAATCTCTGAGCACTACCATCTAGCCAATTCCTTACCCAGCGAGTGGTCCGTCCATCAAATCCATCTTTCTCCAATTTGCCGACTAGGATGTAGTGTGGGATGGTGTCAAACGTTTTGCACAAGTTCAGGTAGATGATGTAATTAGCTCTTCCTTTATCCATTGCTGCTGTAACTGCATCATAAAATGCCACCAATTCTGTCAGGCATGATTTGCTCTTGGTGAAGCCATGTTGGTTACTACTATTCACCTCTCCTTTTTTTCCATGTGCCTTAGTAGGGCCTTCAGGAGGATCTGCTCCCTGATCTTGCCATGCACAGAGGTGAGATTGAGTGGCCTGTAGTTCCGTGGATCTTTTTTGTATCTTTGAAAATGGGGGCTTTTCCAGTCAGCAGGAACTTCATCAGACTGCCATGATCTTTCAAATATGATAGATAGAGGCTTGGCAACTTCATCCACCGGTTCCCTCGGAACCTGTGGATGGATCTCATTGAGTCCCATGGACTTCTGTACCTTCAGATTCTTTAGATGCTCTCAAACCTGATTTTCATTTACAGTGGGCAAATATTCCATCTCCATGTTCTTACCTTTGCTTTTTGCAACTTGGGCAGTATGGCTGGAACACTTGCTGGTGAAAACTGAGGTAAAGGAGTCATTTGAGCACTCAGCTTTCTCAGTATGCCTTGTGACGAGGTCTCCATTTTCCTTCTGGAGAGGACCCACATCTTTTCTAGCCTTCCTTTCATCACTGCTATACCTGTAAAATTTCTTCTTGTTCCCCCTTTATGTCCCTGGCTAGATTTAATGCTATCTAGAACATAAGTATAACCATGGAAAACTTTTATCATATACCACAGAATAACTGCTACTAGCCTTGGGCACATAGCATTCAGACTGATGAAATGATACTAAAAAGCTTGTCCTGAACTCATTGCCAGGCTTCCCCAAGAAGGGATGAAGGAATAAATGCATCTACATTCTACAGAAATTTAAATTCTAACTGGAAATAGAAATGAGTATCCCATTGATTTTCAATGATATTTAGGTATGCAAGTTGTTGACAGCATGTCTATATTGTCAGACAGACTCCACTGCGATCCCTGGGGTAGCTCTGCACAGGTGATTGCTACATCTTCACAGAACAGCACATAGCTACATGAGGACACTGGCTTAGGTCCCAAATCCCAGACGTCGGGTGTCCCTGATCAGGATGCCACGGCAAGGAATAAGCATGTGCCAGCTCCCTTTAAAAACAGGTTCTATCACTTGTAAGTGTCTGAGGCAGTCTTAAAAATGATGCTTCTTGTCTTCATGCAGCAAATCACATGAAAACAGAAATGAAATTTAGCTTCTTGCCATGGATACCTAAATGGTTTTAGGATTCTTTTTTTTTTTTTTTTAAGTTTACTATATGAGTCATATTGAATGAAAGAATTAGAAGCTTTCTCAACATTTATGATCTATTGTTGCTGTCCAAGTGGAAACAAACTCACTCATTTCCTGATTCCAACAGTGATAAAACAAGCTAAGTGCTTAATTGCTACTGTAGAAGCTCTAATCACCATAACTGCTCACAGTGTCCTCATTTAAACAGTTCACATTTTGTTAGCAGTCGAGAAGTACTTGAAACCCTACCAGTAGACCTTATTTTTTGTTCAGGAAAGATAGTTAGTTTGGTCATTACTGTTAACATGAGGTATGACAATCTTTAAAATAATAAATTGTATGCGAAATATAGGTATTATAATTCTGTAATTTTACAATTGAAGAGCTTTAAGTGGACATGCTGTCTTGTTCTAAGAATTTGTCTTAGCTTAGTCCATGTTTCTGAGCAATAAACAATGTGTAATATTACAGAAATACAGTCTCTGAAGATCTAGTTGAAATTTTGTATGTAGTTTCAATCACAGCAATAACAAGAGACAAGATAGAACAATACTCACTCAGTGCAAATAAAAAAAAAAAACATTATTATGTGGAAGAAAGATTCCGTAAAATATAAGCCAGCAAGGTAGTAGCCACACTATCACTTAACCTCTGTTTCTTTTTATTCCATCTGTATTCAGGTTTTCCCAGCACTGGCTTGTAGCAGTTTGCTCAGGTGCCTACACTGTGTTCTGCCAGCTCTGAAAATCTACACCAAGAAAAAAAAATGTTGCAGACGTATGACACAAGCGTGAAACATTTGTGAGTCTCTTTTTCTTTCTAACTTGTTACCTAATTTTACAAATGTGTAGGCTGTTTACAAGCTTTGAATCGGACTTGTCACAAAAGAAAGATGTAACAGACTTGGTTCTGGAGCCAAAACGCTTTTCTCAGTTTTTCCTTATTGGCACTTCATTGGCTCATAGTAGTTAACATTTGACCAAACTTCCAGTAGCAGATCTGACTAAAGGAATATCAAGGTCTAAAATACTACACCTCCTCTTTCTTTACTGACGTGCTATTACAGCAACAAATACTGGCAGATTTATCAGAATGCATCTGAAGAAAGAAAAAATCCTGTCCAGTTGAGAATTTAATGTTTGCACAAAACTTCACCATTCTATTTAATCTTAGAAGCCAAAGGATGATAATTTAGAGCCAATGGAAGCGACTGTAACTGCTGTATGTACTTAGCCCCATGGGCAACACCATGGTGACTGAAATGCTTAAAGTGTAGCTTTTGCCAAACATTTCACATTTCCCACAAATTCCATCATTTCCACATGGCCTTTCAGGTATTCAGTGATTTTCAGGATCGGGTCCTTACCCATTTTCACTCTCCGTGTTGTAATAAATCCTCTGTTACAATGTTTTGTTAACTCCCTAATAAATAAGATGAAGCATGATCTGCTTCCTCTGTGAAGTAGATTGATGTATTCAATGCACTGCATTCATGCAAATGTATTTCTCCATGTTTATGGAGGTGGAAGAATTCATGAACCGTGATGCTTACACAGTAGTCATTTGAAGCTTCCTTGTAAACCTCAATGATCCTTGTGGATCCCTTCCAACTCAGGATATTCTGTGGTTCTATGACCTGCAAAAAATGATGTGATTCACAACTTAAAATCTTAAACATGGCCTAGGAAAGATCAAGGGAGGTTTTGTTAAGTTTTGTGAACCCAAGGTTACGTTTTTCATATACATGACTCTAGCACGATATGATGTCTGCAGTGGCACTGCCTTTAATCTTTTCCTGAAGTAGGAGTGTAGGCTTCTTGCCTCTGTCACAATTAATTTCTTGTTAACCTTACAAAATACTGCAAAAAAAATGATTGTTTTTGGCAACTGCTGACTTCCAGTTGCCAGTAACCTTTCATGACTAATATCTTTGCACTAACAAATCTATTAAATCTGGCCCAGTAAAATAGAGATGCAATATTAGAAATAATACTTGGGACATTCTAAGTGTGTAAGTTGTACATTTATTAGGTCTAGTACTGATCTCACCCATCAAAGAGCAGGAGATTTTACCTTTTCTGTGACCCCTCTCTCCTCAGTAAAGGGAGGCACATTGAGAGTGACCCTCTGCCAAAATAACTTAGACACATGGTTTAAAACAATACAAATGGCCAAAAAGATTTGCCTCTTCCTTTCTTTTGAGAGGGAGACCATCTTCTCACTTTTTGGCAGTACACTGAACTGTTTATAGGGTGAAGTTAGTTAAAATCACTTCTGTCTTTAATGAAAAAAAAACCTGAGTTCAGTGAATTCAAGAGATATACAGGTCTATACCAAATTTGATTTTATCCCAGAAGGCTGGTAATAAGTATCTATATATTTTACAAGGTTGGTTTCTTTAGGGGGGGCAGGAAGGTCAATAGAGAGAGTGGCTCTACAAAAAGCCAACATCTTAATCATATTTTAAACTTGTACGTGTCATTCAAAAATGTAGATGGTTTGACACTCCCAAATACAGTAATATCCTGTTTGGCTGAAGGGTTGATCATGCGTAACACACTATAGCACACATTCAGCGCTTTGTACAAGCATGCTACTGGAAGACACATATTGCATGTCAATTTACTGACATAAAGGTAACTTTTCTGACTGTCATAGCTTTGGTAGCTTGATTTATCTGTCTTTGGGGAAAACTCTGGGACAGTGATCTTTGTGGATGTCTGTGGCACATTCTGCAACAGAAGGAACAGGAGGTTTTAAGGAGGATCAAAACTGCATCGCACAATAAATATTTGGTGATAATTTCCGTAGCAGCAGAAATCTGCTACATAACCCCTTATAGGCTGTCTGCAGAGTTACAATCTGCACAAAAAGAAATAAAAAGAAGAGAGATCAAGTGAATGTTCTTTAAAATTGTGCGTCTTCAGTCAGCATATAATTTCTTATTCACCAATATGGAAATTACTAGGCTAGAGCCTAGAGCTGTGTTCGCAAAACAGGGGAGTCTTCTCTGTGAAGTCCCAGCAGTGTGGCTGCTTTGGGAGCACGATGACAAGCATGAGGGGTCACTAAGACCTCATGGGGGCCTGGAACCTGTGTTCTCCTGGGTGCCCATCTGGAATAGGCAGGTCTACAGGTTCTGCAGTGCTGTCCAGAGAAGCTTACAGCAGGTCCTTTCTTAGCCTGAAACACTGAAGGAGTAACCCAGCAGGAGGAAACTTATCAAGAGCCTCCTCTCGACTTCACCTGTGCTTCTTTCCTGCTGAATTTGCAGGTAGGGCAGATGGTGGCTGAACCTGCTGAACTCTAGTGGAAAGTAAAAAAGGACACCAGTGCTATTCACATCTCTAGGGAATATGTCTCTAATTACCTGCTGTAATAATTTGAGTAAGAACGATAACTAGGCTGTAAAAAGAAGCAAAGAAAATACAAATCTCTGCACTGGAGCTCTGTCAGTCTAGTAACCAGGAAATCACAGGTCAACAGAAACTTTGGGGTCTAAGTCTTTGCTTCTTAAGATGTGATGTCAGAACGATGACCTTTATTTCTATAGGAACCAGATAATAATAAATAGTTGATAATAAATAACCTCATGTCACACTGCACTTTTTATGAAAGCACAGTCTTGGAAACAAAGAGTGCTCTGACTATGCTCAGAGTTGACTTACTCTGACATTTTTAAGCAATGGTCCTACACTGAATATAATGCACAGATAACTCCAAGCTATTCAGTATTGTTCAAAAGACAATTGCTGGCTGAGATGAAAACTTACCAGAGAGTTCAAGAGTTAGAAAGAAAGTAGAACTGATTTTCATCATCCAGACCATCTCTGTAGTCTCACTGTATCTTCATATCATCTTAGTAGACATGTGAGAAGGCAAATAATGGAATTTGCTCTTCCATGGTAGAGGGAATAAGGAGGTTTATCTTACTAGGGAGGAGGATTATCAGATTCTCCTCATATTTTGGAACTTACAGGCCATTGGGCAGCAGAGATTTTATTGAATGAAATATAGAACAAGTAAAAATTTCTTCATGAGTTTGAATTTTATCTGAGTTCTGATAAGCTGCACATTTTGACTGCTCAGAGTTGTGTAGAAGTAGTTTATTTTTCCTTTTGTTGCCTTCTGTTGTGTTCTTTACAAATGCTTAGCAATTCTTCATACATCTTCCCAAGAATCAACAATCATTCTAAACTCCTCTCAGTCCTTTTTGAAAATTTTTCTCCAATACAATTCCCTTCATTTAGTCCTACCTAAGGACAAGAGGGCCAGCACCCTCTATCATTTCTGGAGAGGCAGTAAAGCTGTTCAACTCAATCCTACCAAACAATGTCATTATTTCCCATTAGACAAAAATCATCTACGTGGGAAAAAGTGCCCAGGGTCAATTAAGCAAATTTGGAAAAGTATCATTATTGGGCAAAGAAAGGCTCCCCTTTCTGAAGAGGCCAATGAGAAAAGCAGCTGTCATAACACTATTGCACCCAACATACTTGTACTACATAGGGAACCCTAGAACTTGTGGAATGCTGGCCTCGGAGCAGCTCTTCGTATCTCCAACCTGAGTCAGCGTCTTGAGCTGAAACCCTTGAGTACATGTGCCACAAGGTCACAGGTATCCAATCTACGTCAGCAGACGTCTATAAATTTTACTCACCTAGCAAATCCTTACTGTATAAGTCAGTGAGTTCCACAGGTTTCTAAACAGCTTTCAACCTGCTTACCCTCACATTAAATGTAAGATAATGTATCTGACTGCTTAAAGGTTTTATTGTCAAGACATAAAACTTTTTTCCAAATTATTGTCTTTTATTTTCTAGGTTATAAAGTGTTCACATAAGCAAATCTGATTTGATTTTACCTTATTCTATTGCACCATAACTAATTTACTTTTATTGCTTCATAAATGAACTACATGAACATTTTACTCTTATTTCCGAGTGCATTTTTTATGAAAGTATGCCATAAAGTTTTGTTTGAGAAGTGATAATGCTGAATATATTGGCGTAAGTTGCAAAGCTGTAAATAGGCTGACTGCTTTTTTTTTTTTTCCCCTTTATCTTGTAAGCTATTGAGTTCATCTGGAGCATTTCTGTTGTCAGTTCCTGTTTCAGTAATGGACTGAAAAATATTTGCTGTGAATATCTCTCAGCTCTAGAACTTACTTCCAAGCTGCACTGCTAGTCGTGCTAGCCTTAGGGGAACAGTGGAAAGCATATCTGCTTACCTGTTTTTCTTCCTAAGAAAATCCATGGCACTTGTTATCTCAGCAGATGTAGCAGAGAAATTGTTTAGACCTGAAGTTACTAGAGGGCTTTTGTGCTCACAGATACTAATTAGCTGGAGATTCTCTTTTCTCTAACAGTTGTTGGTAATATGCTGTGAATTATTTATTAGGCTTTTTGTGAATGTAAATCCACCCAGATACTTGGGCAGTGGGTGCATGTTTTATAGATATGAATGTCAATCAATAAATAAATAGATGTGAGTACTTCTCTGTAGAGGAGATTAAGAAAATGAACAGAAGAGCAGGGTTAAAAATGCTGAAAGCGTATCCTGACACTGAGAGCCATTTTTGTTGGTGTTATAGCATTTTTTCCTCAATATCTTCATACTTTCTGCTGTGATATTTCCTTAAAAGCTATGCCTGTGCTGTATGGGGCAGGTGCTGCAGTGGCACTTGGAGAAGAGCTTCAAACGAATTACATTTTGCAAAGTAGCATGGACATACTGGTTATAAGGGCGCACCCACTAAATCATCTCCGTTCAGAATGTTTTACCTTTGAAGTCCGGGCACAAAGCCTCCAGCATCACAAAGAATATTTCATGCTACAGATATAGCCTTCTTTTCTCTGTGTAAATGATCCAAGAGCAGATATGTGTAGTTTTAGTCATCATTTACAGCTGTCCAACAAATATTCCCTGTGAAATGTACTTCAGGCTACAGGTGGTTTATGAACTATTCGACTATTTTTGACTTAGGCTTTTCTCATGACTCTGGCTCACATTCACAAAGCGAACAGCTGTGGTGTCTAAGACTTTGCTGACTCTTCTCCCCCCATCCCAGCTGTTTGTTACTGACCCTTTGCCAGGAATTCTTGCTTCTGTTCCAGATACAGTAAAACCTGCTGCACCTCAGCTGCTCCACTTCATAATCTGGTATCTTACTGTGAAACAATTTCTATTGCTAAGTCAAGCTCATGTACAGGACTGTAAAATGGAACAGCTGAGGTGCAGTAAAATGTTGTATTCTGTCAGCTTTGCAATAGGGGCCATACCTTGTTGAAAGAAGTACTGAATTAACTTCAGCAAGACCTACCAGCGCTTCTGTCAGAGTTCCCCTGAACAAATATTAGTAACTGTATTGCTTTTAGGTGTTTCACTATAAACAATGTTGAGAACTTTTGATGCATGTAGTACTACTAACTACAGTATTACATTGCTACAGTATTGGACAACTTTTGTCACCTGTAAGATGGTAACATACATGCTTGCTTTAAGAGCTGGAATTCTCTACTCTTCAAAGAAACAAATGCCCAAAATTCTTTGAGAAGCAAAGATGTATGAACTTATGAACATCCACAGGAAATGGGAAAATGAATCAGAATGTTAAAAACTATTATTTTATAGTTACCTTCATCTACCTTAAGCTTAGCTGAAATATACACTGTTTAGGAGGCTGGGGGAAGAGTAGGAAAATAAAAGAACGATGTAAAAGAAGAAAGGGTACTAAGAGTAAAGTCAAACTATGTATTTTTTCATATTAGGTTTCTGAATATAAAATAATAAAGTGAACAGGTTAAAAAAGAAAGGAAGAAAGAAATTTTGCGGGTGCTGTTTATTCTTTCTGTGTAGATGAATGATGTAAACTATATTCATGCAAATGATATTCTGTTACAGCAAATATTTTCTGGGAAGTTCCATGCAAGTTTGTGCTGTAACTACCTGTGCACAAGTCATTTGCAACACGTACCACACTGTGTTCTTAACTGGATTGCACAAGGAATACAGTAGTAAAGAATTTGACTGGATATGTGTGTATCCATGGGAAGAAAGTATCTTCTACTCCAAATGAAGTCAATCTCTTGTTATACTTCAGAATATAGAGAACATCCAGGGAACTCAAAGGATAAGAATCAATTGTTAATTGTTAAAAAGAAAAGACATCAAAATGAAGCAAAATGTTGAATTAAAACTCACCAGATAAACAGGATAACCAGTAAAAGACACCCAATTTGCATTGTTTTACAAACATAACATGCAGTAAAGTAGATTAAAGCAGCTGTTGCTTAGAATCAAAGTGACGAGAAATTCAAGTGATTTATACTGATAGACATTTCTCCATTAGCAACTGCTTCAGACCTTTTACCCTAAGGGAAAATACAGATGGATTTTATAATACCAAAAGCACAGTATATTGGGCTTCAGTTATTGGAAATAACAAAATTTTTAATAGGGAAAGATTAATACAGATGATGCAGCTTAATAAGCTTTTCATGAAAACAAATTACTTTTCCTAACATGCTCACAGCTTGAGATATAGGCATGTTGGAGATGTAATTACCCTAATTACAGGGAAAAATGAGAGAATTTGACTATAATTGCCTATTAGTTAGTTATTCTGAACAAGACAGTCACCATAACTACTTTTGTACCAGCAAATTTTCAAAGGGCAATATAATACTGGTGGTGACTATCTATTTTGGTATATGGTTATTGACTATGCTTCCAACTTAAAAGAACTGGTACCTTCTAACTGTGGTCCCATCTTCCAGTACTCATTTCTTTTGGTACTGTATCTTTTTATTGACCACCTTCAACAATTTCTCTGTGTTGCATTATAGCTGCATTTCATATTTCCAAAAATTTTCCGAGCAAAAAGTTTATAAGGCAAAAACCTTGCTTTTATTTGTTCTTAGAGAAAGCTAGAGGTTTTAAATCACAAATTCTGAGGTGTATTTTAGTTTTTCTTAAACTTTTCTTTGGACCCTGAAATTACACAATTGCTGATTGGCAGGGATCAGTGGAGATCATCCAGTCGAATCCCAAGCAGGGCCACCTACAGCAGGTTGCTCAGGGCTGTGACCAGTCAAGTTCTGAATATCTCCAAGAACGGAGACCCCACAGCTTCTCTGTACAACCTTTTCCAATTCAACTACCTTCACAGTAGAAAGTTTTTTCTTATGAGCATGTTTACCCACAGTAAATACAGATTCATGCAAACATATAGGATTCTAAATATTGCTTAATGCAGTAATCTTTATACTGATTATCAATTTTACTTCTACATGACTTATGGACTCAGCCTTTAGTCTTCTGTTGTTACTCTTGTTTATGTCCCTCAGTGGATCCAGTTAACCTCATCTAAGTTGACAGATATTCCTGCTTTCTATTCTGAGATTTCTGTGTCTGAGATTTTGCACCAGGGAATAAATTCCAAAGCAAATATTCTAGATTTACACTATGTACAAATAGAATTTGTCCTTTCCTATCTAATCTAAACAATGCCTCATTTGCTATCAGATTCTTAACACCAAAATGTGATATGATTTGTGGAAAAAATATGCAACAGCTAGCAAATATATCAGTCTAGAGTAAGTTAGGGGTCCCCCTCAGATCAGTTTTAAAACATATATTTATATATATTTAATATACTTCTGTAAGGAATCACGTGATTCCTGGTTACATTTTTGAGTCACTAGAACAATCCCTTAAAGAAATTCTTGCCAATGCAGCAATTTTGCTTATGGCATAGCCTTTAGTTTCACCAGGAAATGTAGCTAAGAAAAAAAATATCTATCAGTAGAAATGCCAAAAATCCCATCTCAGTTCTAATGGACTTTGTCTTGAATAACAGAATTCTAAAACTCATTTTCTACCATGAAACATATATAATTCAAAACAGCAGGAGAACTACAGGTTAACTAGCCAATTAAATCCTTGTAAAAGATCTGATGCACCACTACTTTTGCTCTTTCTCTTGAAAGAACAAGGTGTTAAGAATATTCTTGTGCCTCTCAAAAGCCAAGACACACCATAGCCATTTTTGTGTTTTCCAGAAAGGATCCAACATATTTCATTAAAAAAAAAAAAAAGCTGAATCACCCTGATTATATCAGTTATCTTCTATTTAATTATTAAATATATGGAATGAGATTCAACACAATTCAACACATAGCCTTCAGTCTATCTCCATGAAATTATATGAGAGAAGTACAATATACTAAACACTTCATATCATGGACAATATCCATCTGAGAAAGCAATAAAGGAAAAAGGAAAAAAAAGAAATAGCAGAATATCTAGATTTCTTACTAGATAGGTATAGCTTATCATACATTTGCATGTATGTGTGTATGTTCTAGGATGGGGCTGTTGTCATACAATCGTATGGGTTTGTGTGTATCTATATTACCACTGGCACCAGCTACGTTTAGTCAGCACACCGGGGGCATACAAAGGGCAGAGGAAAAAGTGGCACTTGATGTGTGCTAGGCTGCATTCAGATAGAGACCCAAGAACTCATATTCTGCAAAAGAAAGGTAAACATATGAAGAGTGTACATATTTATGCAGCACACACAGCTAGGAAAGCCAGCTGGCAGCTCTACCTGCATGTCTGCTCCCTGGGAGAGCACAACAAACAAGGCAGCTGTACAAGCCTGGCAGTATTTTATGCTAAGTTGTGAAGCACTGGAACAGGTTGCCAGAGAGGTGATGGATGTCCCATCCCTGGAAACACTCAAGGTCAGGCTGGACCCGGCTCTGAGCAACCTGATCTAGCTGTAGATGTCTCTGTTCATTGCAGGGGAGTTGGACCAGATGGCTTTTGAAGGTCCCTTCCAACTCAAATGATTCTGTGATTCTATGATTCTCCCACATATGCCCTATCTACACCATTTGCACAGGAAAGAAAAGAAGGAAAACTGAATGTACCCATAGAGCTGTCCCCTGAACAAAGTAGGACATCTCAACATGCTTCTCCCTTGAGCATCTGACAGGAAGAAACAAGGTGAACGCCCCAGGGGAGCAGACATAGTCCTGTAGGAGGCAAAACTGTATGTGCAGGCAAAAGTCTTGGGGTGAGCTTTGGTCTGAGTGATGAGTCGAGGGGCAAGGAAGGCAACCACAGAACTAGTTAAAATGGACATGCTCCCAGAGAGAAGCAGCCAAAAGGCTCTTGCTGGTGTCACTGCACATTAACACGGCTGGACAGACTACAAAGGCCTGCTTCATAGACAGTGCCACAAAGTGCCTCTGAGCACTCCACTACTGCGCCCTGAAGGCATTCAAGCTGCTGCTCTCACAGGTTCTGTGTTTTTACACTTCTGCTCTCTTCCTCTCGCCTTCCACTTCCCCAGCCCATCATAGGCCTGAAGAGCCACACTACAGATACTTGTTTAGTGACTTGCCTGAGGTGTTCTGAATAGAACAGAAAATATATCTGAGATTTTAGTAGAAAGACTCACTTGGAGGCTGGATTTCCTGCTCAGCTCAATAGATTAAGCCAAGACTCACCGTGCATGTGCACTTGCAGGGCTCACAGCTATTGTCCTGAGGGAGAGTGGTAGGAGAGAGGTTAACTATAGCCAGCACATACGGGTCGAAGCCTTTTGTTGGAATCTCTGTGCCCCTGCAGACAGGAATGGCTGAGGATTTATAGCAGTCTTTGATAGAGGAGGGGGCTTGAGGGTATGGAGACATAAGGGCAAATTCTTCTCTTGAACCCATGTGGTGGACTGAAGAGCAGAAATCAGCCATATGAAATAAAGTCAGGTACTGTGACTCTTTCTCGTAGGTAAATATTTCTTTAATTTTTTTTTTTTTCTGAGGGTTATTTTTTGGTGTATCCAGCTGCGGCCTGTAGCAGAAAGGAATATCTCATAATGAGCTCTGTTATAAATGGCTCTGAAGCACAGAGTGTTGGAATGCCACTAAAAATATTTTGTCTGTGGCTTTTGCTAAGGCTCAGCTCCTCAGGAAATACTTTCATTGTTTAATGCTGTCATTTTGTACATATCCAATATTTTCTTAATCTGTCACTGGGAATAGTTTATTTATAACAAGCTTATTTTCCAATTTCATGCTGTAAATATGTCTTAACAGTCCTGCCAAAAGCACTAACTATTCACTACAACTATTCAGTTATAGAGGTTTAACCAGTTTATTAGCTTTTAAAAATACCAGAAGTATGTGTCAAATCCTCCCAGGCCCCCCTCTTTTTCCACTGAAATAATGGATGTGCAAGTTTGGGTCAGGAGTCACTTTGCTGATTAAACAGAGTTATAAAAATGAAGGGCAGATTGTGTCTCTAGATTTAGCCCTGAGTTTGTCATTTACAGTTCTTCAGAAGTAAATCCAAGGGGCAGTAGAACTTACTCCTTGTACCTACTCCTTATTTCTTCCTTGCTCCCTAAAAATTTGCCTCTATCCTATAATAAAAACAACTTATGACAACTGTAATATAAGAAGCTCAGATACTCTTGCTGAGAAATTTCTGGGGAGACTCCAGAGCCATCATTAGGGCATCTCTTGTTCTCCCCTGGAAGTTGTGGACAGAAAGAGGCCCTGTGTTTCTTATTTCTCAGGGTTATTACGCAGATTGCCTGCTAAATTTTATAACTGGCAAACAGGTAAAGCTTATAAAATGTGCTTCATATGAGGTACATCCCAGAGTATGTGTTCTGTAATGGGATGCTGTTTGTCTGGGGGAGCCAACTGATCAAAATTAGCTCTCCTAAGAGTCTTGTACTGTTTAAACACTATTAAGTCTATATATGTATGTGTGTGCATGTGTGTATGTGCAAGCGTCTATGTAAAAAATAAAAATGAAGCTATATGGAATTCAGAGAACTTGTTGAAACATTCATACATCTGCCAGCAAGCTTGCTGACAGCTTGGGGTTTTTTAATATATTTACACAGCTGTAATACATACACTTTTATAGGGAACATTTTCCACCATTAACTTTCCAACAGGTTAATAGGGTTATTCATAGATATATCTACACACAATGAACCAAATTCTGTAATGGTGTAAATCCAGAGTCACTCTGTTAAAATCAATTGCTATTTTTTTTTCATCTTCTTATTTTCTGGGTGGCTTGTACCTGTTAACAGCAAGTAATTTGTCCGCCACGTATCCTGAGATCACAAAACGACTACTGACCTTTTGTACCCAGCAGATAATCTGCCATTTGTTTCTGTGTCACGGTGGTGGAAACTACCCGCCTGCTCCCTGCACTCTCCCTGGTCATATTCCTTGGCTGATAAGATGATCAGAATCAATCTTCCTGAAAGCAATGTCCAAAGGCAGAACTGTTTTTAATTCGTAAGGGCTGACTATCTCACCAGCATCTAAAAAAGTCTCAAACGTCCTCAGAACTTATTCTTCTGATCTAGAGCCCACATACAAGCTTGAGCCATACCTGGGAAAGATGTCATTAAAATGTGGCTTGTCATGTAGGCCCAAAATTGATCTTAATTCTGCAAGTGGAAATCTTTTGCAACTGTGCTGCAGTCAATAGAAAATGATGCAAGATTTCTGCTGCCTTCACAGCAGACTGGAATTTGTTCTTTGTTGAGTAGCTTCTCTTAACTAATAAGGTTGGACAAGTTTTTGGAGCAAATTTTCTGTTTCAGCACTGTCAGGAGATTTTTAAAAGCTACCTTGTCGCTTGTCTTAATGTAGCAGCATTATAGCTATGGGGATGCTCTCTCAGCAACTGCTGCCCTCCCATTTCTCTCCACTGCAAGAAAGTCAAGGGATAAGGAGGAGCTGGGAATGACTATGTCATGCTGGAGATACAGGACATTCCACAGAGACTAAACTGCACTCTTCTTACAATTGCATTAAACCAGTTATGCAGAAGAAAATAAACAAAGTCATCTAAATAACCTGGGACAAATTCCTGCAATACATGAGTGAATAAGCAGACTGCGAGTTTAAAACTTGGATGCTGCCTAAACTGAATGATATCCCTACTTTTTTTTTTTTTTTTTTTTTTTTTGTGAACACTGGTTACAAAACAGTAGGTTCCCACATCATGAAACATTCTCTGTCATTGCAGGACAATCTGCAAGATAAACATAGAAATCACTGAAGTGCATTAGACTGGAAACTACATTCTACATGGGCCAAATCTCACATATTTCTGCTTCACCAGACAGAGCTACATCCTGACTCACACTTTGAGTTTCCCAAATAGTTGGACTAAGCCCTAAATAGGTTGCTAGCCAGGTAGAGCCAAGTCTGAGCAGCCTGACTGGCCATGGGTATGCATGCTGGGCTGCTGCCCACAGCCAGGTCTACTCCAAAGCCCTGCTGCATTCGAGGTCCATTACATCGTGACTGAGCAGAATACCCTGCATGAAGGTGTCCCCATGGCCTGGTTACACATCTGTTTCTGCTACATACAAAGGAAGGGGGAGGATTTCCAAAGGCAAGGTTATTAAAGTCCATCATAAGGTGCTAAAAAACGCAACCATAAATTCCCTCAACGATAATGTTAACTGAGTGAGAAATTCTTCATGTCATGTTTTTGTATAGTACTGCCTTATATAATGTTACAGACTGTAGTCCTGATTATCTTAATCTTAATCTTAATCATACATCAGTAACTATTTTCAAATATGATGCATTTTGATGTCTTGTGTGCATTGGACTCACTACTGTAGGTCTCTGAAGGATGTTCTGTTTACAGAAGAGATTACCAAAAATAAAAATTACAGAAAAAAGCGGTGTAGGTTACAGAAATTAGAGTAGAAATGCCCCTCTCTGGAAGTTTTTGCCACGAGTTTAGATATAAACAAAGCCAAAGGGACTCGACAGAAATCAAGTTATTTTTCTATTATTTCAGTAATACAGGGGCTCAACAGCTATCCCAGCCTTATTTTATAAGCCATAACCTGGCTTATAAGTCTACTTTCATACAGTTGGCAGTTCATGAAATAGCTGTATTGAGATGGAAAATTTTCCTGTTGAGTTCTTTACCTTCTAGGTATCCAAAAAAAAAAGTAGCCTTATAAAAAGTAGTCCTTGCTTTCGAATCTTTTGTCTCTGCCATTCTTCAAGTCTAACAAAAAAAAAAAAAGCAGCTTTTGAAAATTTGGCTCCTTTCTATACCATCAAAGATACATGGACTTTTGCACCTACTTACAATCACATGCGCATTATCAGTGGGGAGAATACTGAGTTTTTCTCCTTGTCTCTGTTGTCTACTCTCTCACTCTTTTTTTCTCAGCTTTTCAATTTATTACATTTTACAGTTATGCACGAGGGCCATGGAGGTGTCACATTTGGCATCCAGAGCACTGCTGAACACTTATTGCTGCACACCTTATTCCTTATTCCTGCCATAAATAATTTGGACACCGTGTGATAATTTTGTTCATTTATACCATAGTACTGTATAGAAGTCCCAGTAAATATCAAGGTCCTTCTATTCTAAATGTTGTTTAAATAGACTGTAGCCATGTGGAACAACACAACATGAGGAACCTGGAGATAATATAGCTTTGTCAATATGCTATTTACCTCATTAGCCTTGATAACGCCTTTCATGGGCAAACTCCGTGCTGTACTACTTCTGGTCTGGCGGCATGTACAGAGCTGGTGAGGACTTCGACCTAGTGCAGTGTGGCAGGTGGCATGTTGGTAGATACAGTTCCTGTCACGAAATTGTTTACAGTCTGAATAGGTAAGACAGACAAATGGTGTGTGGATAACAGAGGCACAAGAAGCAGAACATCTTCTGCCACAGCTATCAGCTTGCTCCTGAGATCGACGCATTGTGCGCAGCTTGGCTGCCCACCGGGGCACAGCAAGCGACAAACAGCCCTGAGAACACATCTGAGTTGTGAAACACAACTCAGTAAGGTACACTCACACCCTTCCTAATTACTCTGCTCAAATAGTCTCATGAGTGGAGTATTGTTCACATCAGCACTCGAAGGAAACAAATATAAGCCATTCTTGTTTCAACAGTTCCTGGCTATAAGCCTAATAAGAGATAGCTTTGTGCAACAGCAGGTCGGGGTTACCCATGAGGACTCCTGCCTTGCTGCATTGCTACTGAGCCTGACTGTAGAGAAGAAATCTACCAGAGCAGGGATTTATCACCCCAGGCAGCTGATACACTAGAGTTCATAAGCTCAGGTATAAATTCCTGCAGATAGGAGAATTATATTGTTCCTCAGCTGGAATGCAGACTGACAATGCGTTCTAGCTGGGGTTTGCTTTGCTCCTTGCTGACAGTTGTAAGGCAGCATGCAAAATGGATGCTGTGCTGGCTGACATTGCAGCAGCAGATGAGTATTATGATAAACACAAAACACTGGATAATCACCTCTCCACTATATTGCATTCCTGCTCAAGAATTACCTCTTCTCTTCAGATTAGGTACAAAATTTTACCAAACTCCCAGGCTTGACTTGAACTTTAAATATGTTTTCTGAAAGGTTCACAATAATATAAACATGTGAAGACTATAATTCATTTCATAGAATTTAGTCATCAACTGTATGTGTCTAGTTCTGCTTCAAGAAATGTGAACCACAGATCAACAGAACTCTTATGGCTCTCATTTATTACCCTATTACTACTGTCTAATAAGAGTAATCACATCACTTGGAGCTTTCTCTGACACTGGAAAAAAATTTTGTAAGGGCCTAGTTGATATTCATCACAAAAACTGAAATTTAAAAAGAAAAAGGAGAGAGAAAGAGAAATTGAGAAAGCAAAATGCTTTTTTTTGTTGTTTATTTTGGTGGGGAAAAGTGGTCTGTTCAGAACACATGCTGTATCAGCAGAAGTAAAAAAAAAGATATTTACAGCAGCACAGAAGTCAGAAAAGCTGCCAGTACTCAGCTGAGCATCTGATTTGTGTGTGTGGAAGTACGATCCACTGGGTGCAGTTGAACTGCTAAGGAGAGTATGAAAAATAGCACAATCTTCTCTGAGTGAATAAGGAGTTTCTTTGAAGCTTGAATGTGACACATACTGCAGAGCTCAACATAAGCAAAAATCAATTCTCAGATTATTCTTCTTCCTAACTTTGGATAAACTTTAAAGGAAAGCTGAAAAAAAGCATGTACAGACAGGTCCACAACCCTTCCTGGCCTCTGTGTTTCCAGGAACAGGCAAAAACAGCCAACACAGAGAAATACCTGGGCAAACAGAGCCAGAATGTTACCTCCATTTTCTTATTCCTCTCACCTACCTTGAGGTATTGACCCTTGGGAGATGGTACTGCTTCATAAAGCTCCCAGCTGAGTAATTGTCCCCTGGGGAATATTAATGAGTGGTTTCAATGAGAACAAAGACAAAGCTGCTCTGCTTCACACACCAGCAGCTCCAGGCTCATAGAAGCATAGAAATGTGTGTTATTCCTTCTCTCCTCTACTCTCCTCCAACCGAGACGTTCCTGCGGCACTTGACAAGTGAGAGCCTGCAAAAACAGAAACAACCCAGTAAGAAACCCCAGCTTACTTACCTGGGGAAACCTCCAGTAGAATAAGGCGTCTTGATCACTGCTCGAGCAAAACTCAGGGCTGATACCTCAAAGAGTTAAATCTTGCAGTAGGACCTGGATTTGCTGACACCATTGGGATCTGCATGTGCTGAGGACTTGGTCCAGCATGTTGCTAGACCAGGCAATTGCACAGTGTCATCTGCCCTTAGCTGTGGGCAGAGTCCCATTCTTGCCCGTCCTGAAAAGGCCATATCCTTTTCAGATCCAAGTCTTTGTAGGAGGCGGTCATGTGCGTGAATACCTTTGAAAACCATGGGGCAGTAGTTTTGAATATGAAATGCTATGCCCTGTGGTGAAAAGAGTTTCAGGGAAAGTTTATTTACCTTTATTCATGTTTAATTGGAAAAAGAAATGCATGGTGTCATGTTTTGATTACCGAAATGCTGCAGCTGCATGAAGAAAAGAGATTTGCCCAGCAGCAGGAGGTTTCACAGACTCTTCCCACCACTCTGAGCCATATCCAAACTGAATTCAGCACTTGTGATCCTCTTCTTAGTGTTGTTATGAGGTAATGGTTCTCTTAACATAAATCTCATCTTTCCAGCTGCAGTTTTTATATTTTCTCTGACTATGCTAGTCACACAAGATTGAAGAACGTGAGAGTTCAGTAAATCTTTCAGAGTTTAAGATTACAAAGGGTGGAATTTGTTTAACCAGTTGATTTAAGTTATATATGTTCTGCAGTCTATACTGAAGAGAGTAGCACTCTAAAGACAGAAAGAAAACGTGCTGTGAGAAATACTCAGGTTATTAACATCTTTCAGTTTTCAGTTGCAATAGCTGAGATGGATAAACAATACTACAAATAGTAAAGTAAAAGAGAGTCTCTCTGTTTATTTCTCTCCTCCTCTATCCTTGCTCAAATGAGATATACTTATATATACATTTATATATTTATATATTCATTTATGCTTATTATCTTTATTCAAGCAACACTCCAGTAAAGGCTGTTGTTCTTGGTATAAATCAAATGCCATTGATTTATACAGCTCTATGACTTTTGAGGTGGCATCAGCTGTGGAGTTTATTAGTTTTAAGTATGAACTCTATCTTTGTGGCACAGGAAACAGTGAGTCCTTGATTGGGCCTGACATCCCTGTGTGCCTGTGAATGAATGTGTATAGATGTTTACAGATGTGCAAGTGATCCTCTTTAAAACACATCTTGCCAGAAACTTTTCTAAGGATTAGGTAGCTGACCAAACTCTGCAAGCCTGCCATCACTTGTCCAACTTCTCTCTGTGATCCAAAGGCAAATTTTCTTCCTAGGAAATAGAGCACTAATTACTTGCCCAGAAAAGAAATTAATGACTCATCAACAGTGATCAACAGGTCCTCGTTGGAGATAGCTGATCCTGAGAAATGTCATCTCTGTCAGGCTATAATTTCCATTATGTATTTGGGGGGATTGGAGGTTTGAGGTTTTTACGTTTTGCTTTTTGTTGGTGGTGCTGGATATTCATATTAAATGTCATGTGGCTGTGAAGCTGTATCACAAGGTATCTCACTATTCTCTGTGGTGGTTTGGGTATACTGGGACCACTCATGCTGTGTGTGAGTGGGGTACACATCCCAGAGGCATCACTCTGACAACTGTGGTCCTGGCCTTGCCTCTGCCCATTATCAAACTTGTGTCAGCACTAATTAGAAGCAAGAGCATAATGTTTGCACCACAGTATGTCAAAACACTACTTTGCAAAACATTCCTGCCAAGCAGAATTGCAATGCTTTGATAACACATTATTATGTATGGTTTCAAAGCAACATCAAATAAGGAGGCACATTCAGTTTTGCTGAGTATAAAGATCAGAATGTGAAAAGGAGAAGGGCTTAATTTCTAACATCTCTGAAACTGAGAAAAGCCACAATGGCAGCCATTCACCGTCCATGAGAGATGAGTCATTAAACATGAAGATACGTTTATTTCACTGTTCTTGTGTTATATTCAATGAAATCAAATGGTCCATTGTTAAGGGCTCAAACACAGTCATGAGTCACAGTATTCTTCTTCCACTTCTCATAAGAGTGGGGTTTATGCTATTATATTATCTGTGTAATATAATAATATTATCAATGTAAAAATTCTATGCAGGTAATTTTCTATCAAAAGTATTTTGATATTTGATGAGTACAGATCTCATTCTATTTATAGTGTCAAATGAACCTGCAGTCTGGAGTTGCAATGAAGATAAGTGTGATACCTTTTGCATGGCCCTTTCAGTCAAGAACAGTTCATCAGTACATCTCTTTTCTGAGATCACTATCTGCCAAGAGCTCAAGGGAGGCAAAGGATAATTCTCTGATTTTATGCAAGCTTGAAGAACCTCAACATAAAGCATAACTGCGATGGATCATATTAAACCTCTTTGGAGATAGCAGAGTTTGCAAGGGTTATACTTCCTTCTGGGCACTAGAAGACTATAAGCATATCTATGTATCTATTTCCATGAGACCAAAGCACTGTCCACACCAAAGACTTACCATGACCATATCCTGCTCACTTGCACATGGCAAAATTTTTCTGATTATTTTACATATTATAGAAGAACCAGCAAAACAGTAGGGAGAAAAAGTGCAAGGAAGAATCAGGGGGGAAAAAAAAAAAAAAAAAAAAAGTTTTACAACCCATTCGTCAGAAACACTTCGAAAGACCTTTGAACATTCCCAGAGAAGAGCTTAGAACAGTCACCAAAGGAGCAGTTTCCAAAAAGTTTCTGGTGTGTGAGGAGAAAAAGGACTTTGCATATTCCTTTTAAATAAACAGGATAGCCACAAAGATACTCTGTTCCACAGTGAGCTCAAATTTATTTTCCTATTGGATCCTGTCCAAAGGCTATTTCATGCCATGGAAAGATTACCGTTGATTCTAATTCCATTGGATGTTGTCCTTAGTTCCCAGCCAGTGGCTCCCCATTGCACTTTTCTTAATGGAATACTTTCAGAGGAAGTCATGGCCGCCTCCTGCCTCACCACAGGTTTGACTCTCACATAACAACAGTGATTCCCAGAGATACAAAAAGGGAACAGTGGCATTCTCTAACCATTTTTTGCCCATATAGATAAATCTGGTTCAAGCGTTATTTTCCATGCAAGCTGTAAAGTATTGTAAGACAGAGATTTTGAAATCAGCAAATCTTTCAATGGTTATAATTTCATATTTACAACTCTACTCAGGGATGTCAGAAAGTGGAGTACTTACATATATATTTAAGCAGAATAGTGATTGCATTGAGTTAAGTACATATGTAAGTACTTTGCTGGTTGAATCCTAAAGGTAGAATACATAAAGAAATAATATATCTAATATATAAAGAAGTCCAGTATACAAAGAAATAATGACAATATCCAAAATCCTTTGGTCTCCAGCTCAGAAGTAAGCAAACTTGGAAATGTATGAGAAAAATAATTCCTGGATTCAACTCATCTTTTATTGTGGTTGAAAACGCTAGTAATACTGAATCAGTGATGTAAAATGAGGAACTTGGTATCTAATTTAGGGCAAGACGCCAGATGTGAGGAAAATATTTTGAGAGAATGGTTATTCAGGAAGCAAGGGTAATATGACAGATGATTTTGAATCTTTCAGTACATGTTTATTTTTTTACCACATGAAGCTAAATCAAATACATAGCAGTGACTCTGTTAGCTCTTTGCCCAGCAATGTCATAAGCAGCTGCAGGGACTGAGCAGCACACATGGAGCTCTGCATATGTCACGAGAGGAGAACACAGTGACACATTAGCAGGAGAAAGGCTCTGGCCGTTCCAAAGGAGCAGTTGCATCCCTTGCACTAGGGAGCTAAGTCAGATTTACACAGCAAGATCTCACAGCTCTGAAGGATATCTTGTATAAAGTCACATGATTTAAACTTTCCACAATATACGTTTGCCAGTGAGACTGTGAGTTATTAAAAGGAAAGGACTGGGAAGTCCTTATTGTTTTGGAGGAGGGAGTCTGTTTCCCAAACAGCTTTTTTTCAAGATATGTGGACAGCCGGAAAACCTTAAGTATTGCACTGATCAACAGTAGCTAGGAAATTTGAAGTTAAGGCTGCCACTGAGTCCTTGGTTGACCTTTTCTTTGATGCCCTGGGATCATAAGGCATATGCCCTCGTGTATCACGTCAGAGGACCTGCTAATGGTGCAAATTCAGCTTGCCTGCAACTCTGCTACTTCAGCAGGTATGCATCTGGGATGAATTTGGTCCAAGGTACAATTAATGCCAGAATCCTGCCCATCATATTGCAGCTTTCCTCTATCACTAGTCCTTGTTATATCAGTAATCATCTGCATGGAGTGACTTAAACATTCTTTTACTGCATAATACTGTCCTGCATGACATCCTGGTGGTCAAACTGAAAAAAAAAAAAAAAAAAAAAAAAAGAATGGATTTGATGTATGGATCACTTGCTGGGTAGGGAATTGCCTGGATGGTCGCAGAGATTTGCAGTCAATGGATGAATGTCCAAGTGGAGACCAGTAACAAGTGGTGTTCGTCGGGGACTGGTGTTGGGACCACTGCTGTTTAACATCTTTGTAGGTGACATGGACAGTGGGATTGAATGAAATCTCAGCAAGTTTGCAGACAACACCAAGCTGAGTGGTGCAGTTGGCACACTACAGGGAAGGGATGCTATCCAGAGGGACCTGGACAGGCTTGAGATATGGGCCTGTGCCAACCTCATGAAGTTCAACAAGGCCAAGATCCTGCACCTGGGTCAGGCAGTCTCAAGCACAGATACAGGTTGAGAGGAGAATGGCTTGAGAGCAGGCACTTCCTGGAAGCCTAAACAATAGGAACTTGGCCATATTTTGTCTAGTCACATCTGTATTTTGATACCTTTCTGTCTTCTTACTAACCCAAGATACTTCCATGGGAGACCTAGAATGAAAATGTTCCAGAGCCACAGCTGCTTATTTTCCTTGATGTCAGACACGAGAGACATAGAAGTCTGAGAATGGCAGAGCACCACAAAGTGGGAGAAATTGCAGCCTTTGCTATGTGATTGCCAGCTAGGAACCTTAGCGGGTCAATAATCCGAATGTTTATTTATGCAGAGCAGATCTGCGAGGAACCACGTGTCTTCATGCTAATTTCAGTGTCAAAACCATATGATATCTTGTTACGTTAGGAATAGGAGGGGAAGTAGCAAAAATGCTACAGAAATAAAACCTGGGAAATGCAACTCTAATAAATTCTGCTGCAGTACGCCATCTGCTCCAATGGGAAATCTATGCTGTCATAAATCTCAGTGTTGCGGCTTGAGAGACTGAGGGCATGCAACCCAAATTTGTATATACTGTGTTGTGAGAACTACATAATAGCACTGAGACATTAATTTGATAAAGCCAGATTATTTTCTAGTAGGGAGTATTTCTTGAGAATGTTTTTCTCGCCTTTAATTAATTCATTACATAAGCTGTAGGTGATGAGGTTTGTTACAAACAGCTACTACAAATATTGACAAAGAAATTGACTTGCATTCACTGACTGTGTCTAGCTGCTGAGTATAGTAATGTGCTTTCTATTCCTTCTGGTGGGCAGAATTTTTGCAACAGGAGAGATCTGAAGAAATCACCAGGCTTGGACTCTTTTGGGGAAAAGCCAAGATTGAAGCTGAAAATAAACAGGACTAAAGGACCTGGGGAAAAACTGAATCATTCCTGTCTGTATCTTTCAAGTCCTGCCTGACTGAACAAGAGTTAACAATACCAAGATGTAATGTGATTAATTATGTTTGTTATTAAACTTTCTATTGACCAGAAATCACATTCATGAACAAGAACTCCTTAAAGGCAGCAAAAATAGACCAAAAATGAGTCTCTGTTCTATGGAATGTCTAATATAATCTCTTTATTTCTACTCTCTACCTTCTCATCTGCACAAAGCACCTGCTAAATGTTACTTAGAACAGGGATAATCACATCACAGGCCAGCTAATTTGCTTGCTCCGTGACAGTGTTCTTTCTGTCTTTCTTCTGTGTCTAGCAATGCCTTGTCCAATGTAACACAGAGCAGTTCTAAAACAAATACCAATGGACTGTCAGTTTAGCATTTGCTTTTTGTCAGAACCATTGATGTGCGGTTCAGCCACAGAAATACTGTAGAAAATCTTGATATTCTTGTAGAATTTCAGAAAAAAAATGCAAGCTGTTTTAACAGAACAGCCATTATTCAGAGAATGGCGTAGCCTACCTAGAACTGGAACAGGAACTAATACATATAGAGCATGCAGATATTTTGTTAGTGAAAGTTTGAGTTTTCCCTATTTCATTTTAAAGGCCTTCCTTTTCATTTGATATCAGTTTTCACAATTTGCAGACCCAACATTTGAAAAATCTTTTATTTATCTATGAATAAACCTTTTTTCTCTTTTTTTGGACTTTGTATATATTCACATGTATTTGCTGGGACAGTAAATAGAATAGATAATGATACTAAAAATCAAGACTTGAATAACAAATAAACATGCAAACAAAAATTAGCTCAGAGCTTTCTCTTCGCTGTTCACAATTTTTGCATTTATTTAGCCCAAGAATTCAGTAATATCAGGTTTTACTTGCAAGAATGTTCCGGAGAGAAAGATGTCTTCTCCCATATGTAGTTCCAGTAACTGGTTGCTTACAGACTTGTGAAGGTGTAAGACTGGATGTCCAGCTGTGCCAGGGCTTACATGGGTTGTGGAACTGCAATTTACCCAAACCTCTTATAGTCAATGCTGACACCTACAAGAAGTAAATAAACAATATATTGTTGAAGCCTGACATGGGATAAGCTTTCTCTATCTACCTTCTACATCTTTGGCCATCAGGGAGAAGAATGAAGGTCATTGTGAGAGGTGGCAGAATGGAAGACCAGGAAGGTCTCACAGTGCTCAGGGGAATCCAGGTCATAACAGCAGGGAAATGCTGTGGAAAACATTTTGAGATGTTCTGCTATAATAATTTGCAATCTCTTTTGAGATGCATTTGTAAACTGAACGATCTGCAGCAGCCTTATGAGGTAGTTAAGAAGAAAGTTGAAAATAGCCACTGATATTCCGACGGTATCATATTGGGATGGTCTCACACTGAGCGGGAGGCTTTGGCAAGGGCATAGTGAGCTATGACAGGGAGGGTTCAAACTTTTGCTTCAGCCTGTAGAACCAATGACTTCAAAGAAAAGGTCTGCCTTGCTGAAACAAAGGAAAGGGATGCATACGCATATCCACATTCCCAGTAAACGGACAGGTCAGAAGAGCAACAATAATACAAAACACCTGACAACATCCACCCAAATATTTCGTCTAAAGAGATGAAGAAAAAGTAAGAGATGCATAAAGTGCTTTCTGGGAATTTTATTATAGGTTTTCTCTGTTAAAATGTGAGTTTTCTCTGCAGTGAAGTAAGTACACAGTCATACATCATAGCCATTGAGGAAAGCATGTTTTTATTTATCATTTTTATTACAGAGGAGATTCAGAAACAAGACAACAGAAACAACATTCCATCTTGTTCCTTCAAAAAATGTAGACACTTCTTTCTGTCAAACAGACCCTGGGCGCTCATTGAATGAATGGAGGCTTTTACCTGCCACCCTGGCATCAGAGGTCTAAAGTGCATTCAGGCATCTAAGTGACATTTAAGACTTTGTTCTTGAAGATTTGAATCTGAATAAATCTGAAGAAAATTTGTATTCCGTATCTAATCAGACTACCAGACATAAAGCTATGCAGTCTGTGCACCTCAGCATTGCCTTTCAGGGCATGGAAGTCTCTTGATTGATCTAGATGTCCTAAGTCCTAAGCTATTACTTTTAAATCTTATTTCCTGTAATAGAACCACACAGAAAAGGAACAGACAGAGTCTTTATTGTCAGCAGGATTACACTGTGTTTACCCACCACACTTGAACAGAAGACTTAAATTTATATTTTGAAGTTGTCATCTGTATCATGGGCAGATGTTCATGGAATCATTTTGGTCTTCAAGTGAAATACTTTGAGGACACAAATGACCAGCAGGAACAGGGAAGTAATTGTCCCCCTGTACTCAGCACTGGTGAGGCTGCACCTCGAGGACTGTGTCCAGTTTTGGGCCCCTCGCTGTAAGAAAGACATCAAGGCCCTGGAGCGTGTTCAGAGAAGGGCAACAAAGTTGGTGAGGGGTAGGAGCACAGGTCTTATGAGGAGCGGCTGAAGGAGCTGGGATTGTTCAGCGTAGAGAAGAGGAGGCTCAGGGGAGACCTTATTGCTCTCTATAACTACCTGAAGGGAGCTTGTAGTGAGCTGGGGGTCAGCCTCTTCTCTTGTGTGACTAGTGATAGGACTAGAGGGAATGGCTTCAAGCTGCGCCAGGGAAGGTTCAGGCTGGATGTTAGGAAATACTACTACTCTGAAAGGGTGGTCAGGTACTGGAATGGTCTGCCCAGAGAGGTGGTGGAGTCACTGACCCTGGAGGTGTTCAAGGAACGTTTGGATGTTGTGTTGACGGACATGGTTTAGCGAGAACCATTGGTGATGGGTGAATGGTTGGACTGGATGATCCTCTGGGTCTTTTCCAACCTTAGTGATTCTATGAAGGCAAAGTTATGTCCACAGGATGAGAAATATAATATTGACTTGAAAAAAACCTCTACTTACTGTCTCACTATGCAACAGAAAATGTGGGGGAAAAAAAAAGGAGTGGAAAATATCAAGCTTGCTGAGAGTCAAAGTGACAGGATGACATAAAAAAAAAAAAGTTATGCACTAAGCTCTCTCTGTCATCTATATAAAGATTCTCAACTATATGGTACTTCAAAGAAGTAATATATTTGTCTAAGAAATGAGTTAGTAGATGTAATGTATTCATAAAGGAGTCTTTATTCCCAAAGAGCTCAAGAAAATGTCTCACTCCTGAGGGATGATTTCGTGTTTTTATGCTGATGCTGGACTGTTTTTGTCTTACTCCTATGGTATCCATAGCTAAAAGCTGAAAGTCTGTGCATTCCCTCTTAACCTCTTTAGTCTACTACACCTACGGAGAAGGTCAAAGGGAGATAAATATGACTCAGGAAGGAAAGACTGAATCAGCAATGCTAATAAAAAAAAAGTCTGTATTAAGGGGTAAAGAGATTGACCTTTAGACATCATAGCAACTGTAGCAGAATGGAATAGTCATAAAGCTGTTCACCAAATTATTTGGTCTGACAATGTCAAATCAAAATGAAATAAACTTTTTTTCTTTCATTTCTGAAATTCCTTGTTGCTGAAATAAATTAGCTCACTTGGACAAGTTTTAGTAAGGAACTTACACAAAACAAAAAGTCCCACATTTGTCACATAACAAGTTCAGAGCAGTTTTGTAGTTAGTTATCTCCCAGACTTCTTTTTTTCAAATATAAACTTTGAGAGTAAATCCCAAAATAAAAGTTTTATAATGCTATGCATTATATACAAGTGATTACATGCTTGAAAGTAAGAACTTTAAGCTAACATGAAAAATTATCTATACAGTGCAACAAAACTAATTCAACAGATGCAAAGCTTGACCTTAAAAGGCAAATTTAAAATTCTCAAAATTTTTATAGTGTCAGCAGTATTCAAACTGCAGTACATTTTCCATGCAGGGAAATCCAAGTTGGTTCCATAGCACTAAAGCATTTTATAGAGTCTGCCTTGAACCTACTCCATACAAGTCACTTAATATCTGAAAACAGTATGAAAATGAACGAGGAGTAAGGCCTGAAAATGTTTGGCATTGTACGGACTCTTAGTAGGAAATGCCTCTTTCTGTAAGTATCCCAAAATATAAACAAAATAGAGAATAACAGAAGGAGATAGCATTGAGGAAGTTATTTGTCTAAAAGAGAAGCATATGACTGCAGTATAGCACCTGGTTCCCCTCACTTTCTAAGTTTGTAAGTTCAGGTCTCAAGTCCTTTGCCTATTTTACAGGCACATTTTCTGTCCAAACATAATTCTGATGCTTATTTTAAAAACAGTATTAAAACATTTTGCAGTCAAAACACCTTTAAATGGTTTACATCTCAAATCTTTCTAATCACACTGTTTACACATGCTCATGCTCCAACAGAGGACCACTGGAGAGTCTCAACTGTCTCTGCTTGTAAAAGACCAAATGATCCATGTAAAGAGGTATGCATCCTATCACCTGGGAAAGCTGTGTTCTAAAGAACACATGCCATCTGTTCATTTGGATGTTGTTTTATCTATCAAAATACCAGAGGCCATAGAGATGTTGGAGCCTCCTAATATAACAAGAGAGAGAGTGTGTAGCTAGCACATGGGGCTAAGACAGCTTGTATTCCTTTTCTACCAAGGTGCAGTGCATAATGCTTTCAGGAAACATGCCAACTCTCTCATAAAGGATAATTATTTTAGACTATTCTGTTGCCTACCAGTCCTGGATGTCATCTTAATGGCAGCTTGAGAGATCTGTGGTCTTCTACATAATAGGGCAGAGATGCTCATTCTTCTTTTTGTACTCTAAATAGGCTTTGGGGAATAACAGATGCAGCTGACTGACAGGCAAACTTTTTACCTCCTTTCCACTCCCTCCCCCCTCCACAAGAACTGCTGAGAATGTATCCATTTTCTCAGTCAGCAAATACAACAGCTTTTCTGTACCCACACAAGGAATGGCAAGATGATGGCCAGCTGAGTGAGACAGAGAAGAAATGCAAGCACAACCCAAGGATTTGAAACTTTAACTATCCTTTTGATGGCTGGCTATTTGACACAAGTGAAAAGCTGCCTGTGAGGGACATGAGTAATATTTTAGCACCGTGAACTTTTTGATCATTGTCGCCTCTCTAATGCTTTTCATTGCGTGCTGAAAAGCTGCTGTCAGTGATTGAACCAGTAGGTCCAGTGCAATGGGACTATTTTTGAATTATTGACTTAAATCCAAGAGATAAATATTTTATCCTGAGCCTCTCTCTCCTTCTTAGTCTCTTGCCTCTGTTCTACTTTTCATTTGCTAGCTCTTTCTGACAAAGAACATTTCCCAGAAAAGGTTTGTACAGTGCCCAGCCCATTCTGGTCTTGCCCTTGGGTAAGGCCTCAAGTTTCTAGCTTAATAAATATCCAACACTGTGAATATCATCCTGATTTAAAAAGAAGCATTAAACGTTGGTTTGTTTGCTTTTTTGAACATCTTACAATCCTTAAGGAAAGATGTCAGAAAATATAATTGTTATATGATTATTTTTCTTAATACTGTAAGCTTCCAAGTCAGTTAAAGGTGCTAGAGAACACTGTGGGTATGTATCAAGCAATGCCAGTAGCACTAGAGAAAGAAGCATAAAGCGCATAAAGCACATAGTTCAAATCAGTATAGCCCATTAACCAAGAACTTGAGGCTCTTAACTGTGAGTAATAGAAGTCTGGAGGCATGGTGCTGAGGTGAGAAGGCTACTGAAGGCATCTTTGTAGATGATCTTTCGTATTCTCTGAGGAAAAGAAAGACTTCCAGTGAGAGGAAACAAAAGACCTGAACAGCAGGAATATTTTGGGACTGGAGCCAGGGAAAAGAGTCAGTAACAAAGACTGGTAATTTTGCATGAATTGCTGTTTTGTGTTGTAGAGCACCAGGACACAGCTGGTGTAGTGGTGAACCTGAGGATTTGTATTAACTGTATTGAAATGATAATGAAGTTTCTATTTTATGATTGCAGATGTTGGTGGATTATTGTTATTAAGCTTATTAGTGTAATAGTACAAATATGAGTTTCTCTTTGCTTACAGTCTTATTTGTTGTAGCTTTGTGAAATTAAATTTAGATGGCTATTAAATTATTTAAAATATCACGAAAGGTCAATTGAGGAGGAAAAAGCACAGAGCTGAAGGTAAAGATGTTCAACTTATTCAAATTCTTGAGAATCTGGAATAAACTTACTGCCTTCCACTGTTAGCTCAGGACATCCGATTAGCCCTTCTGCACAGTGATCTCATGAGCAACAGAAGCAAGAGGGAGACCTGGGGATATTTTATGAATCATTAAAAGAACAAACAGTGTTTTATTTTGCAAAGCAGTTTGTCACTTTGCCTCATCTAGGGAAAAATAAAAAGCAAGAAACGTCTAATAACTTGGGCCATCTAGACTTCTGGCTGCTGAATGCAAAGCACCTCAAGGCTGCCTGGATTTCAGAAAGGAAGCTCTGCAGGTTCGTGTTTGCAGAGAACTAAGCTGTGTCTGATTATCTCAGCTGAATACCCAACACAGTAACCACGTTTGAAAATGTTATCTTACCATGTGAGAGACATATTTTTCAGTCAGTATAGAGACCAGGGTGTTGTTTGTTTGTTTGTTTGTTTAATATAAAGCACATGAAAGAAATGCACAAGGACACTTGATTTGTTATCACAATTTAGGTGTATATCAAACACATTAAGATAATTCACTATCCTTATGAATTTGCAGTCTCTATGCCCATTAGACAAAGACTAAGTGATTGGTTTTCTCATCAAGGCTTGTGAAAGTACAATTATACTTACTTTAGTCATAAAAGCTCACCATATCGATCAGCATATATTGCTCTCACAGACACTGAATAAGATGAATGGAATGCTAAAATGTGCACATCTAAAAACATGATCACACTGTGGCCAGACACTCGCTACTGATTTTATTAATTTTTTAAATCTCTCTGTTGCTCAAGCTCCAAATGCATGGGGCTCATCTTTAGCCTGGTGGTGAGCACAACAAAAATCACTCTAAGCTGTCTAAACAGCTCCAGTGCCTTGGCTGACCTGAGGGCAAGACAACAAGCATGGTTTAGAGGAGCACAGAGCCTGATATACAGCAATCCCATGCTACTAAAGGCCACAGATAATTACTTTTGGACCTCTGCGGATAGAAGGGAATCCTGGAGCGGAGGGGGTACAGCTGGAAACTCCCCCAGCACAATCCAGTTGCTACCCCTCCCTGAGCAGTGGGATTTTTTGAGGCAGCACTCGCTGCCAAGTCGTACATAGGCCTCTGGAGTCCTGGCTCTTGACTGCACCTCTCCAGGCCTGGGTGAGCAGCCCTTGGCAGCTGCCCAGTCGGTGACAGGTGGCAGGGTGCCGGCAGACAGCCGGGCCGTGAGCTGGGTGAGGGCTACTCCCTCACATGGAAACCCTGCAGCCCACAGACACAGCGGGAGCAAAGACCGTTCTGGCTTACTAGCTTGGTTTCAGGCACTTGAACAAACGTGGTGGTGGATTTGGTGTTAGCTGGAGCCCCTAAAGTACTGTCCAAGATACAACTTTCAGACAGCCTCTCTCTCTGCTCCTATGTGTGATCAGCTGGCTTATCCACAAAATCATGATAAATGATGTATTCTAGAGAGTGCTAGTTAGGCTTCTACTGACAAAAATGAAGAATAAACTGGATTTTAGACCTTGGGAAAGCATTTTGAACTCTCATATGTCTGTGTACATACTTTGAGACACATAAACAAAACAGACATTGAAAATCCAGTCCTTGGTAACCAGAAGATAAATATCTTGTACTTCCTTTTAAGCACAGTAATTGCAAGAGTCTTCAGATGCTCTTTGCACACCATCCTCTCATGCAGAAACTTTATAATGACAAAACTCTAGAAAAATATCTGCTCTGATGCAAGCCATTCTTTCTCATTTTTATTCATTACTTATTATTCATTCTTTCTTATTTTTATTAAATTTTCTTCATTTTATTTCAGCGAAGAAGTTGATTGAAGTGTGAGAGCTTTAAGGTGCGCAGAAAGGCCAATTAAACTTTTTATATGAAGCTCAGTAGCAGCAGAGTTATTTACATGCAGCTTTATATATGTGTTATACACATATATACGTAAATATGAATGCATGCTGTATATATTTGTGCACTTATACAGAGGTGCATGCAAACTTTTAGCCTTCTTCAAAAGGCTGTGGTATATTTTCTTACTTGAAGACAGTCAGAATAAAATAACCATTAATCTCCCAGCACAGCCTAGGCAGTGACAGATTAAGCTCCCGTATTATGCTGCCGACAAGCTTCCTGGGCTGAGAAGTCCGTTGCTTTCTTGTCCTCTTGGCTGAGCCTAACTATAGACATGCCAACAAGCATTAAGAGTTATAGAGCTTTCTGTTACGACACCTGACTCATCAAGGTACTAAACCACCTGCTTGATTTTGAGCATGGGATATATTTCAGTATTCAGACACAATGTCAACTGCCATAGCTGAACAGGCATTGGATTAGTCAGAAAATGTAACTGGCAGCACTCACTATCTCATTTCACACAGACTACCAAATGGAGACAGCAAATAGCCTTTGCTTTCCTGGACTCCATCTGAGCCAGCAGACAAAGAAGCATATTCTGTAAATCTGTGTTCTCAGACTTTTTACACATTTATTTTAATTCAGGGCACTTTTCTGCTTCTCATGTGTACAGGCAGTTCCAGTCGCTTTATAAAATATTATAATATTTGCAAATATGGAAGGGGCAGTATTTGATCACTGGTATTTTTTCACCATCAGTGGGGCTGAAGCCATGTTTATTATTCTTTAAAACGTAATGATATCCAGTATATTTCCCAGAAACAGTACCAAAGTTTCTTGCCATCTACCACAATTCTAGATCAAAGCCTAATAGTGAAGTACTGTAAAATTAGTGATAATGTGATGTTAAAATACATTACAAAGTATAAGGGAATGATCCTTTCCTTCAAAATACAAAATGCTAAGTAAAAATGATCTGACTTTTCAAAAAATCTTGACAACCTGCACCTTCCACTGAAGTATATGGCTGTCAAGAGACAAGTCTGTAAATGATGGTATCAATTTATTTCTTTCACATGACTCAGCACTGAGCAGCAGTTCAATTCTCAAAACGATATAACAATCAACAGAATAGCTTGTACTCTCCAGATTCTGTAGAAGGCAAAGGTCAAAAAATGTGTATGATAAACCATAAGTTAAAATGAAGTGCTTCTGTTTAGTACTTAAGGTGATCCTGAATTTTTATCAACAGAGTACAGTTGATTTAGTATGACTGTGCTGATGCATAATTTAGTTGATGGTAGCCTGGAGGCAAAAGTACCTTGTGATTTCAGCGTATCAGAGATATTGAAGTAAGGCCAACAGAAGATTCAGATACTTAGCAGTTCTGAAAGATCAAGTTATATTTGTTAATTTTAGCTGCCTCAATAGATATTAATTGAAAATCTGATGACTACTTTCCAAAGTTGACCTAACGCTAGAAACAGTGTATGTCAGCCTTAATATCAAGCACATGCATAGGGTCTCTGGCACCATCTAAAATTAAACTGAGAAGCTTAAAAATTGAATTCCTACAAATGGGTTAAAATAAAATCTTGACATAGCTATTTCTCTATTCAGTTGCCTTGGTTAAAGATGCTAGGACAAAAGCATGAACTTCAAGAGATAGAAGTATTTAGAATTATTTTTATTAAAATATATTCATGAACATAGTCCTACAGGAGATCAACTTGTTCAGAAACAGTCTTGACTGAGGCACATGCCCAATAGTAATTGAATTGGAAAAGAATCTGCACAAGAAAATAACCTTCATAAAACAGTCTCTGAAAGTAGAACCTGAACAGCTTCACACTGTGTCAAGGAAATCCATGGACACTCGTACCAATCACAGACACCTGTACCTCTGTCAATACAAATGCACCCTTATTGATGGTTCAGCTCTACGCTCAGTGTTAACAGCGACTTCTGTTCTGCATAGAACTTTCGTTTTGCTCTCTGAGTGATTGCTTCTGATGGAGTTTACTGAAATATTATCTTCCCTAGCAGGGATGGTGTATACCAGGCTGTGCATTGTTAGGTACTCACTGCCCAAAGAAGACCTGCTCAGACTTTTCGGATTGATGTTACAGCATGTCTGTTTAGAATGGAATATTTAAATTTACTAAGATTGCAAGAAATAATTCAGTAAATTCTAGCAAGTTGTATTTTCTGAACAAAGTACTTTGAGGATGATTAGATATTAACATTTCTTTTTTTTTTTTTCTATGTAAATAAAAGAAGTTAATGCTTTTATTTTGGATACAATTCAAGATTAACATTATTTTGAAAGAAAAAATATTGCACATTCAAACACATGTATGAGAGTTTTATTTCACATATCACTAATGAATGTACAGAAGAAATATATGTTAATTATTTGTAGAAAATATTTGAATTATAATCTTAAGCAAATGCCTACTAAAAATTACTGAACAGTAACATCAACAATCCAATAAGAATTAAAAAAAAAAAAAAAAGTGCTAAGAACTGTGGCAAGACATCTGCAAAGTACTGTTTTTTTCAAAACCCAGAGTCCCTCAGAACAGTAGCCAGGCAAACAAGGTGCTATAGTAACTTGCATATGTGTTGCTCTCTTAATAAACATTTTTCTACAACCAAATGCATTTTCTGAAATGTTTCCTATATTGATAGCTTAGAATTTTCCAGCAGATGAGCTGAACTCACTGTGACTTCTAAGCTTTATTCTGAAAAATCAGCTTTAGTTGGAAAAATCAAGAAGGTAGTGTTCTATTCAGTTCTCAGTGGTTTGATGGTGATATTCCTCTTCAGTTTCTAATTCACAAGTTTTTGTATAAACATCTTCTTATGACTTTTTCTTTCAGAAACTTTAATTTATTTTCAGGGATCCCATACCTTTTCTCATATTATTTGCATTTCTCCCAGAGATGACATTTACATATACCAAATGGATGAAAGTGAATATGTGCTATTCTCTTTGAGCATTTTCTGAGGGTTGAGTTTATTTATCTGACTGTGTATATGCAAAATTTCCTGCCATGCCTTAGTAGAGGTGCCAGTTTGTGCAGCTTTGTGGAGTGTTAAGTCTAAATCCAATTGTGTGAAAGATACAGAGAATGAAAAGGAAAAATTCATTCTAATAACTAAGTGCAGAAAATTTGCAGCTGACTTGCAGAAAGCTATACAAAAAATGAAATCATGGCAAGTCGTTTTTACTTCAGCACTTTGGGTACTTCTGCTTTTACTACTTCAGAACCCTGTGAGGAAGTCAACATGCACCAACATTTAATAAATAGTTTGTGAACTATTAACATTTAATTTAAGATTATTCAGTAATAATTCATTTCATATCAACGCTAATGAGTGTTTTTTTTCAGATTTTGGCAGTATTTGTTCTTTGCTGTACACTGACTGTAGGCTGATTGACAGTTTCAAACTAAATACCAGTAGCCCAAAATAATGTACTCCTACTCTCGGCTTGTGCTTGAATATTCAAATCTGCAGATGTAGGAGTGAAACAGAAGACACAGAAGTGAGAAAAAAAAAAGTAAAAAATAAAACTGCACTGAGATTCCAGGTGTTGAATTGAATGTTTGACATTGGCTCACCTCACTGAAATTTTTTTCTTAGGAAATTGGACACTGTTATCATCCCCATAAGATGGTTTTTAATCTAAGATTCTAGACTTGCAAATACTTGTTTAATAATAATTCCCAAAGAGCAGGACCAATAAACTGCTGAGGTAAAAAGCTTTTCTTACCCACTTCATCCTTGCTGTAATAGGCTCTGGATATGCATTTATATAGGTTGTTACAAAAATTAAAAGTTCTGATTCTTTAAATCAGGCTGCTCAGTAAGGCTGATTTCTTCAGTGTGAGCTTTTAGATCAGAACTAAATCAGCAAAGTTCTTTGTGCATATACCTCCACATGCCCAAGTGGCTGCAACCACAGGGTTTAGAATATGTTAGCATGCTAATACTAAGTATTGTATATATGAGTAAAATGAGTTTAACGGCCTATTATTTCACTTGCGTAAGCAAACAATTTGTTCATGTTTACAGCCAGAACTGATTATTCATTTTCATTATTGCTTTACTGCAGTGGAAACAAAAAGGAAAATCTGCTTCAAAATGAAGACAATTCGTAGTTGCATCTTAACAGCCTTGCACAGTTTTCTTAACGCAGAAGAATCTGTGATACTTAACACTTCTGTTCTGTAAAATGAAGTGTAATCAGAATGAGAAAATAAATGTATCATCTCCACCCTTTACATCCAGTCAGGGCTGATACCTGGAGAAATGACTTAGAGACTTAAATTTAGTCATTCATGTATGTGGGGCATTAGTCAAATTAATGCTACAGCCTCCCTCACTGAAAATTAACTATTCAGGTTGTTAAGCTTCACAGAAGAATGCAGAAAATGAATCAGGTGGCTTTAGGAATTCTTCAAAATCCACGATCATGCATCAAGTATGGAAAAATTGGGTCGTTCTGTTTCTTAGTTAATCTTCTCTCCAGGCAATAAATGCCATTTTGTAAAGACAGGATAGGATTCAGGAAGTATAGTGAGGTCAACATGGTTTGCTTCTCTGAATTGTTTTGCTTTTGTTTTGGAGTTAATGTCATCTGCATAAAAATAATTTCCATAATTATATATTTGTAATTCAGTACTCCCAAAAAGTGTTGCACATTTACAATCAATTCCTTCATCACGAGAATAAAAGATGAAAATGCAGACTTGAAATATAAACCTACAATTTACTCTCCTCTTTGACATATCAATATGTTAGTAGAGTAAGAATAGTTTTACACAGAAAGAAACATCCAAAACTGTTGGATTATTTCCTTCCAATTTCCATCCTTCGTTCTAGGTTTAGGAAGAGTGAGTATTTGGTAGAGAACAAAAACATAGCGCAGATCAGATTAACAGTTTATGTAGGCTGATGTAGTTTAGGACGACCAAGGGAGTTACTCCAGTTTACGCAAACGAAAAATCTTTCTCACAAGTATGGCTATCCAAAGGATTGATATCTCTGGGTCAGTGGCAGAGTAGAAAAAAAGTAACACATGTGAAAAAGAGTTTTTTTCCGACTTGCAAGCATGTAAAAAATCTAGTGAATTGAAAAGAAAGCCATTTAAAGAAGGTTTGTTTTGTTTTTTTTAAGAAGAGGCTTTTTCACTTTTATTTCAAGACATCTTTAATGTAAAACTAGATTAAATTTGGAAACTGTCTAGAATTACAAGGGAATGAAACAGAAACTCAGAAGAAGGAAGGAAGCAAAACTGTCGATGTTGTGATGACCCATCCCCTGCAACCATAATGAGAGCCTAAAAACCAAACAAGTAGGAAGCAAATACTGTTCAGTGGCCAAAAGAACAGAAAGTCCATTTTTGTGACTCACCATGTGTAAACCAAAGGGCTCTTCTCTTTGTAGTAAACAAGACTACAGTGTTTCCACGCTTCACAGGTGCGCCATGATTTGGGTGATAGATGTATGAGTAGTCCAGGTAGAAAAAAAAATGAGAGAACATCCACGCTGATTTTTCTCCAAAAGAAGTTATGAAAAACAAGATCTAATAAAAATGTAATGGTGTTGCCATAAAAAAAATGCCAAGCTGACAGAAATTAAGCATGAGTCACAGCATGGCACAAAGTGTTTATAAAGGGATGCATTCCAATCCTTGAAGACACACCTAGGGTAATTTTAAACTTTATTTCAGGCCTTGATCTCAGTGGTAGAAGAGGCAGCTGGAAGCTCAATGGAGACTGTAAAATCTGTCCAAGGAACAGATAAATTAGAAGGCCTCTTGTTCAAGTTCTCATGGCTGTGATGTTAAGAGGTCCTAAATTAGCCAGCTTATAGTAAAGTCAGTTGGTTGATCACAATGTAAATATATGTACAGCATCTGAAAATGTCAGTACAGCTGTGACTCAGTAGCAATCTGGCTACAAAACAGTCCCTCTCTTGTGTAAGTATAGTTGTACATTTTATTCAGCTGTAGGATTTTCACAATGATAGGTAGGATGCAGCTTCCAAAAGAATAGCAACAGCAAGAAAATTAGCTGGGAAACTCACCAATTAGCAAGAATTACAGACTTGATATTGTATATTCTTCCCAAGTTCAAAACATTCATGTCTTTGGGTTTCTTTGAGTTTCTAATATTTTATATTCTCGAGACTCACAACCAGAGAGGTCTACTCCTTCCTAGCCCAGTCCCTAGGCTGATGAGTTAGCATGTCTTTCCACCTTGTGTAGTCCTCTTGTCAGTGTCCTCAAGGTAAAAAGTAGAACAGTGGCAAGGCCAGTGATCTACAAGCCACGGGTTGAACTAGCCTGAGAATTCAAAGGAGAATTAAGGTACAATAAGTTATTGTGAAGTCTGAACTTGTGGGTCTTCCAAGTCTCACACCAGCTGTACACCAATATGATTTGCAAGGAAAATCAGCTGAAAAATGTGTGCTTTCCTAATCTGTTAAGATTATTCTGAAAATCTTTATTTTTCCCTAAGATAAAAATACTTAAAAAGTATCAAAAGTGATGAGCTATAGGAATAAGAGCATTCATATCTCAAGAAAGATCAACTCACAAACAAGAAGAACGAAGATCCACAGTGTCTTGCATATTAAGCCTTAACAAATAGAGTATTCAGACCTCAAAGTTAACCTAGACTTGTCAATGCACTTTAATCCTTTGATAGAAGTTTGTATTAGGTTTTTTACAGAATACAGACACAACAGGTCTCCAAATTAACAATAAAACATTCAGATAGGTTTTTTTCCTCTTAAAAGCACTGTCATAGTTTTCCAGGAAATGTGACCAGATGTCTTGTAATAAACATAATTCATCATCATTACACTGACAGGTTGATTTTTTTAATGAATTTGTTAATACCTTTCCATGAGTCTGCTGTACTAAGAGAGTGCACATATCTTCTTTATTTCATTGAACAGGATTCATCAGGCAATCTCTGATACGTCCCACACATGGTTAAATAAGACCACCACAGATCTGTCTATAATTATAATGCAAGGTAACTATGGTAACGATAGTTGGCAAACCTTGTCTTTTAAATAGCTTCTGTTGCACAGGTTTTTATATCTTCTTCCCCCTCCCCCTTCCTACAGACATTTTCTTCTTATTATAACAGGAAGATGTGGGTAATTATTACAAGATGTATGGATTTCTATCCTCAGCACTAATGAAGATCATCGCTTCATCAAGACTGGCAATTACTTTTCCCCAACGTCTACTTAGAATACCTTCATATTTTATATTCTCAAGGCTCACAACCAGAGAGGTCTACTCCTTCATAACTTTACATCAATTTAGACTCCTCTTTTTCACCAAATTCTAACACTTTCCAGGAGCATTACTGAGCTGAATCAGTTTCAAGCAAGGTTAATATAATAACATTTCATGCATGTTTGACACCTCCATCTAAGAATAAAAACACATTGAGATTTTCTTCTTTACGCTGTGTTTAGTTATTTGTACCCTTACTGTATCTGAGCTAGTAAAAAGGAAGGGAACTCTATTTCTTTAGAGAGTAGTGTTGTTTACTATAATTTTGATCTAAAAGGAAGAACATGGTAAAAAGCTGTTTGATTCAGAGGTTTGTGTTGCCTGTGAGCTGACTCTCTGTGTCTCTTAATGTCTTTTTTTTCCATTGACTCACCTTTGATTTTTGGCAGGTTCTGTACAACTTGTTCATAATAACCCACCAGCGATGTGATCATACTATCTCTAGCACTACTTCCTTTGTAGAACAACATAGTACTTTGTTCTTCTAACTAGTTTAAGATATGTCGTGTTTCTTCTATACATCAAATCATTTCATTTTAATCATGAACTGGATGGCAAACTATGTTTAAAAACTTGGTCTGCACATTATTTGCAGCCAAAAATACAAAAGTACACAAATTCAAGGGCAGAGTTACAGGCTTTCTCTAAGAAAAGAAGCATTGATCTTCTAATTACAATATGTAATGTTATCTGATTAGTTATCGGTAAAATGTTATCATTTCCTTGTCTTTTGGAAGAGTTATGTTTAGAAACAGATAAAAATAAAACTGGAGATACAGTATGCAGAGATCTGGTAAAAATTAGAAACACAATTTGGTCTGTTAAACTATTTTTATATTTGTTTTATTTTGAATAGCTTAAATCATAGTGATAAAGTTCCAGCACGTTAAAAAAACTGAAGACTATGGTTCAAATTCAGCTCTGATATAAATCTAGAGTAATTCAACTGTAAGCAGTGATGTTCTTCCAGATTTACACCAGCGTAATTGAGACCAGAATCAGCATAATTTATTAAACTGTAGAGGCCGTGTTAGTCTCTCAGTATGTTTATTTAAGTCTCATTAGCTACTGAGAGGGAACTGTATACCTAAAGGCCTGCAATGGATAGCAGGAATAGGAGTAAGGAAGGCAAAGGGATTTTCAGAGCTCAAGAAATGCAGATTGCTCCCCAGAAAAGGGACTAGTGTCCCTGTCCTATTCAATTATTTTATTTAAGGATCCAAAGAAAAGCAGTGACACCTTCATATGGGGGAATATGAAGTCACAATGGCTATATTAACATATCCTGCCATTGCATTAAAGTGTAGCTGAAAAGTTGTAGCTTGCTTTGAGAGGACACCACCAGAGTCTGGCATAGCCTTTGGAGAGGAAGCTGTTCTCCTATCCATGCCTGTTTTTATCAGGCCTGCGGACAAGTGGACACTATACATATAACTATATATATATATTTATTTTTCCTTTAAACTACTCATATTAATAAAAAATTTTGTTAGCAGGAAATCTGCAGTTATATAAAGGTACTCACATGTCTTCTCTTCAAGTACATACATCTTTATGTACCTGCAGGTTTATACATCTCTTCCCTCCCTCATTCATTATAAATGACGTTCCTGAGTGGGCAAAGACTCTTCATAAGAAGTGGTGTAAAAACTACATTTTGTATTACATTCTAGCAAGATCTATTGACCAGAGGTGTCCTGGAAAGACCATCTTAATTGGTCTGTTCCAAGTACTTAGCTAGCTGGAAGTAAAAGAATAACTTTTTCTTGTTCCAAATTTTGCAACAAATACAGTTCAGCTAATATGAGAGTCTGGCCAAACAAGAAAAGTAAAGAAAAAAGTATTTTTAAATTTAATTATTTTGCCAAATAGATTGAGTTTATCAGAGAAAATGCTTCTTTGTGCAAGACCTTCTTTGATTCTAAATCAGCATCATGCTTAATGCAAAATTCTTTTTAGACTTTTAAAAGCTGAAATGATATATAATAATGAGAAAGACTACAGATCTCTGTGCGACATATAAAAATGTCAAAGCTGATATTTTGGTTTGGAAATAACAGCATGGTATCTTAGCATAAAGCTGGTGAGTCATCCACATACTAAACATTTGGAAAGTCCAGATGCTCTTGGGAAATTTGTTTTTAATAACAAGAAAGATTTGTTTTTCTTTTTTTCTTTTTTTTTCTTTTTTTTTTTTTTAGAAGTAGAGATGAGAATGACTCCCTTTTCTGCAGGTTCTGAACCTTGTTCACTGAATTGCTAAGTATTTCCAGAGATATCCTAGGCACCTTCCATCACCACTTGAGCATGAGTTGAAGTCATGCTGAAGTCCGCATCCCAAAGGGACCTTTTTCACATTTATTTTGACAGAAATTATATCAGCACTCAGGTTGAAATAACATAATTATTTTGCTGTCCTTCGCATAGTATTGCCACTTAATAACAGGGAGTCCTAACGATACCATTGTCTCTGGGGAATGAATCGTCTGCTGTTACCTGCTACACTCTCACTTCAGTAGACTGATTGACAGTTTACCGCATGCCTTTCTCATTACTAAGAGTATAATTGGAATACTAAAGGACTCATATGTGTCAAGTTATGCTTATTCAGTTCTTAATTTTTCAGTTTACTCAATTAATATCAGAGATGCACAGATAATGGGTGGCATGGAATGAGATAAACTTGTTAACCTCAGTACCTACACTGTACTTCTGTTACATTCATCATTAATTATTTCAGCCTTCATTAATTAGTTACTTGAGACAGAAACATAACGTACAGCATTTCAGGCCTTCAAGCTCGATACAAGTAGGTAAGCGTGGCCTTACAGGACTGTGCTCAAGGTGTTACACAACCATTGCGTGGCTTCTTCAAGCAACTCCAGGTCTACTGTTAAGAATGCCATCATATTATGTTACAAGCTGGTACATGACTTTAACGCCAGGAAGATAAATTTGGAGCCAAAACTTTTTTGTATTGCATTTACCAGGGAATTTGTATTGCCTGTATGTACAAGACTTTCAAACAACCTTCAGACTTTCTCAGATTACTAAAGACTATTTTGGTTAACTCTCCAGGAACAAAGTCACCTATTTATTAGGAAGCCAAGTCATCATTTTTCAGACTAACAGCAGATAATTGAACCATTTTTAGAAGCTTACCAGCACTCAACTTTTGCATTACCAAATTACCATTTTGGAAATCAACACAGAAGAGATCACTGCTTTTATATAGTGTCATTAGACTCAACCCTTCGAATACCAAAGATGAAATTGAAGCCTTATCTACCAGAATACAGTGTAAGCGATATCGGTATCTCCTGAGTACCCTTAGGATACAGTTAAAGGAAATTGTTTTCTCTGTTAAGTATGAAACATAGTAAAGGTTAAGTTGGTTAGTGGCTCGAGGTGACACATTTTTCAGATGTTCTGGATGAGATCACCCCTGAAATTCTATTCTAGAGGTCAAAGTCCTTCTTTTTTTCCTCCATGGTAAATAGGCAGGGACTAACTGAAGTGCAAGGAGAACGTACAGGTTTATTAGGTGTCTCACAACTGTTTGGAAAATGTATACGGTTCTTCTTAAGTGAGTTTGGCTGTGGCTGAAGCCAGTGATCAAACAGAGCCTGGTAATTCAGAGTGTGCTGTGAATGAATGCACTGAGGGGAGAACACCACTGGCTAAAACATAAGTGATCACTTGTGATTCCAGCAGAGGAACTGCAGTCATCTTTTAGTCAATGATGTTTATGATTAATTGTGAAGAATAAGCTTTAGGCAACAGAGTGGGAAATCACTGTGAGTGCAGTGGAAGTAAATGAAGATTTTCATACACTCGAGTGAAGTTCTTAGCCATTCAAGATAGATATTAATTTTTATCCTGAGTAGAATAAACTCATTCTGGTTTCCTATAAACAACATATCTGCTGATCAGTTCTGTTCCTTTACTTTATCAGCCTGTTATTACTCACAAACTAATACTCAAAATATGATTGATATAGGAAGTATAGCAAAGAAGTAAAATAAAAAATAAATTAAAAAAATTTCCTGACTTACTGTTAGCAAAAGAAAATACAGGACTGTTTCTCCTACGATGACGCTGTCAGCAATTTACTACAATAGAAAGAAGCTGTAGGAAGGTATAATTGGGTTTGGTTTTGATGTTTTTTTTTATCTTTCCTATGCCACATGCTATTTATATCCAGTCCACTCAAGTGCAATCTCTGTGTCTTGGAGGACTCCCCAAACAACTCTGGAACTCTGGAGAGTAAAAGCAAATCAAAAACAATGGTTCTCACTTTCCTTTAGTCTCTGTCCTTAGGAAGGATGAAAGTCAACTCGTGTCTGTGCCTCATTCAAAATCATTTTTCTTTTATGCTCCATTGTACTCTGAACAATTTCAGCTATAATATGATACATTTGCTCAAAGTCAAGGTGACATAAAACAGTAAGCTTGTTTCATAACACATAAATCCTGTCTACTATAATGTCGTACTAAAATTTTGGTCATCTACCTAAAGTTCATAGACCTATTTATATTGAAATGAACCACCTAAGAAGACATTAATCTATGCAGAACATCTATCAGGAACAAATAAATTCCAGAGATTTCTAATTTGTGTGTGTGTGTATGTGATAGCAACGTTATTATTATTATGTTTTCACAACAAAGGTGAAAAGCTGGGCATTACAGCTCAGCTTCACATTGACTAAGATACGATGGTAGCATATATATAAAAGCTGTACAAAACCCACAGAAATGCATAAATGTTAAGGGTCAGAAATAATATATCTCAATTTTGCATCAAAATTTCAGTGACATACCACTTTAGGTCTGTATAAACATATACTCCACTGACAGGAGGCCTAGGGTTTGCCAGAGAGTGCAATGAGTGTACCTTAAGGCAGATGGCTTCTCTAAGTTGCACCCAAAATCATGTGAGTTCTCATGCTGGCATGTGGTTCTCTCACAAAGGAACAAAGCTGGATATTTATACAAAACTTGGGAATTTCTTGCAGCCTACAAGCTCAAGACGTACAAGTTTTAGCAAGTCTTATTCTTTATACCAAACACATGATCACAATAAAAATATATCAGATGTTTCTTAAGCACGTGGTTGACAGGCACCATATGGGAAGTGGGCTCACCCATGTTCTCATTAACTTCAATGGGCGTTTTGTCCCTTGATTTCAGCTGCAGCAGGACAGCCTGCCTTAGCAAGCATGAGGAGCACAGACATGCTGCGTCCCTAGAACTCTGCTCATTGGTGCAGCTTGGTGCAGGAAACAGTGACCCACAACAGATGCAAAAGCAGGAACTCAAGGTTTCTGAGCCACTGCAGCTGCTAGTGAAGATCCATAGCGCAGATACTAACAGTAAGCAGTTCCAGCCTTCTGCAGACCCATCACATTTCATGCAATGTGCAAGACTTGTAGCTCATACTGCCTAGCAAATAAATGTGCTTTGGCCCAGTTATGCAAGACAAAGCCGGTGGCTCTGATCCACTCTGATACTGTGCCACCCTACTGCTGATCAGCCTGTTCTGTGGCTTGCTTACCAGCTGCTGGTGTCACAGAACAGACATCCAAGATATATTAACCAGAAATGTGTCATACACAAGGGCTAGTCCCTGAGGTCACATGCAACGTCATATAGCCCAAAGACCAGGTGTACCACAAGCCACATAACGCAGCCCTGTGTTACCTCATTCCTCAGATAAAAGGAAATTCAAATGGTCTTTTTCTCTCCTGAAAATGAAGTACAAAATCTTGAGAAATTAGTACGAGTAAAAAATACATTCCGGTTGTCTTTTGCCTGTGAGATACGTAGGTAAGGCCTTCAGTGAGAGAAAAATGGGGGGTCAGAGGAGCCTTTTTATCTCTAAAGAAAACCACAGAAAGTCAAAACCTAAAGACATCAGAGATGTGTCCAAAAGTCTTCTGAGATTTATGTCGTCACCGTTAAAGTAACACATTTGCTTCTCAGCCTGGCTAGTATGGCATCCCTTAGGCATAGACGGATGCCTTGCACTGTAAAGTGGATGTATTTCTAAGTCAAATAACTACCTGGACATTTGGACAGAGCACTGACAGGTAGCTGTGTGGATGCCACCTCATCTGGAACCTCCCTAATATAGCTGAGATTTTCCACATTATTGAGACAGAACCTTTTTTTTTTTCAGGATGCTCCAACATGCCAAGATCTCTGGATGCAAACACTTGAAATGTGGCTTGAAATGCCAGCTTTCATTCCATCCATCAAAACATTACGTATAAACAATTTCATATTTTTTCAAGATGTATTTCTGCAGTAAGCAGAACTTGCACGGTTTGCCAGAAACAGTTCAAAGCAATGAGAGCAAATGTGACAAAATATATTTGGCAGAAAGCACAAAGTCAAAGAGTAGAGACCCTAACAGACCTGTCCGTTTTACTAAAAGTGATTGTAGAATGTAACTGACTTGTTTTATAAATTCTTCCAGCTATCAGAGAAGTTATTCCTTTCGAGGAATAATACTGTTGAGTATATAGCTGCTGAGTTTGTTTTTTTGCGTTTAGTTAGGACTCTGAAAATTATTGCCCCAAATACACTGGCTAAGCTAGGAAGATTGTCATTTCTGTAGGTACCTACTGCTTCTCTCCAGGAAGACTAATCTCTTAAATAACAGTCTATTGAGAATACATTGAGCTTTCTTTTATCTTGCACTTTCTATGCTTAATCATATGAAGAGATCAGTTTTTACTGGCTCTGGAAGTGGCCATGAGACAGAGTCATATGCCCCATTAAAAAAGTTAACATTTTTTCACAGTTGCTGATGGATTCCTGGTGATACAGATTTCGGATGACACTGGGTTATATGAAACAGACCAAATCATCTGTATGATCTCTAGCCAGTTCTGTGTAGGAAATACTTTGGTATGATAGAGGCAGAAAGTTAGTAGAAAAGAGACAGTAATTTTAGCATTTTAAGATGGCTGAGACAGCCACACTGACTCCCAGATACCCACACTTAAGTTAACTTCTGGCATCACCAGCGCAGGTTGTTAAAAGCCCTGCAGCTAACTCCTCTCAACTTTCTGCCCTGCCCCATTCTTGGTCTCATGTGATCGTGATACCTGGTGGGGGAAATTCTGGCATATCTGTCTTGGGTGATCCAATATACATGGGCCAGAAACCACCCCATGTATCCAGTAGGTCTGCATTGTAAATAGTCATGGAGTAGCACATTGAGGTCAAGACACAGCAAACGTGTCTCTTTCACGTGAACAGTTATCTGCATGTTGTGTGGCTTCAGGTTTGCAGCAGCAGGAAAGAAGCTTAAAGAAACCTTTCTGCTTTTTAGGCCTTCCCTAAGGCTGCTGGTGGTGTGCTCCTGCAGTCACAGAAGGTCATTCCTTTGGCACAAGAATCATAGAATTATAGAATCAATCATAGAAATCACAGAACGGCTTGGGTTGGAAGGGACATCAAGTTCCAACCCCCCTGCTACAGGCAGGGTTGCCAACTGTTAGATCAAGTACTAGATAAGATTGCCCAGGGCCCTATCCAAGAGGCTGCAGCTGGTCCATTTTTCACTCATAGTTGTACTAGCATTGTATACCACATTCATGCGCATCTCATATATCACAGATTTAAATCAGTTTTATCTTGTTCGCAATTAATGTAGAATTTATACCCTCTGAAGTCCCTACAGGACTAGAAGAAAATCTTTAGCTGCATGACAAACTCAGTGGGTAGCAGACAGGCAGTTACAGTGCAAAGGAGATGTCTGGAAGGCTGCCAGCAAAATAACTCTGAGGCTTCTTCCTGTGCATGTGCTCAGATTTGCTTCCCACAAGGCAGTACAAGCAGTGGCGGAGTGGGCTGGATTAAGAATGAGCAGCAGTGAGTCACAAATCATTGTCAATTCAATGATAATCACCAGAGCACCACTCCACAGTGACAACCTGGCACTGCCAGTGATGCTTTTCTGTTGATGAGGGGATCCTTTGCGGGACTGCAGGCAGCTTCACTGCAAAAATCAGGTAGCAGCACAGTAAGATTAGAAAAAAAAAGAGAGAGAGAGAGAGAATTTGGCTTTTTCTAGCCAAATGCAATCCAATTATAAAGAGTTCACTTTGTATGTCATTGCTAAGGGAAGGAACAGTCTGTAATGTGACACATGCTGTATCTGCTGCTCAACAGTTAAAGATTTCTAGTTAGATGGTCTTCTGATTTTTGGGGAGGAGGAAGTTTATAGTACATGCATAATGAAAGCACTCCAATTAAGTACCTTTGAATTGCCCCACAAAGAAGTAAGCACTCATTTTAAACCAGTTTGTTGGGACACTAGCCTTTATCTAAGCTGAATTTAAGATGAACTGTAGTTTCTCTGATGTCATCTACTAAACAGTGTCAGGCTGGGTCAATGTTTTAGTGAGAAACTTCCAAGAAAATTCTAAAAGCTGCAGTGACTCATTCTCTTCCCTGTGACTCAGTATTGTTCTACCAAGATGCTCCTGGAGGTGTTATCTTTCAGATGAGATATGAAACTCAGGTCCTGACCACATACAGGAAGAGGAGGAGATGTGTGCTGTTTTTCACTCACTGTATCCACAGGCCCTGAACCCACAGGCTGGAGCAGATAAGACATTATCAGTCCCACCTTAGCTGTTTGTTCCCACCCCTGCTGTTCGCAAACAAGGGTGGTACAAATGGTCTTTTAATCTTCTTCAGCCAGAGTAAGTTTTAAAAAGCAGCAGTAGATGGATCTTAAACGGGTGACTTTGGCTGAGTCAGATAGGGAGAACACTCGCAGTTCCTCCCACAGAGAGCCGGGGGCAGGATGATCCCAGTGCTCGTGGGTGCTGATAAGGGTGCAGAGGAGGAGCATGTCTCCTTGGAGTCTCCTGGCTGCATCCCAGGAAAAAAAGAGATTCTACGGTTTGTGTTTGTTTGTGATTGTACATCGTGCTGTTTGTGCTGTTCTGTTCCATGGCCAATCTGTGAGCAAGGAGTTGCCTGTTCAATTAAATGAGTTTGTAACTACATAGACTTCATTTCTGCCTTCTCAGCCCATCTGCCTTTCTCCTCTACCATTTCTAATTTGCTTTTCATCTTTTTGTCTACTGAGCCCTCATAGAGCATTTTGCTACAGCTCTAAGGCTTCTAGCCCAACCTCATGAGCGGGATGACAGAACATTACAGAGCTGGAGTTCAGTGAAAGCTCCACTTTATGTTGTTACATGCCATATCTATCCTTAAAAAAA
>JACDJE010000403.1:1316630-1364813 GCA_016647715.1 Pavo muticus | reverse complement strand
AAAAAGAAGAAGAAAAAAGGAGAAAGAAAAAAAAGGAAAAGAGAAAAAAGGAAAAGGAAAAGAAAAACTTAATTATGGAAAAAAGCTCACTTGATCATTTTAGAAGATAAATGATACCTTTAAATGCTGCTAATAGACTGAAAATATCCACCCTGAAAATGGAATGCTACTCAATCCATGACAGTAAGGTGGTGATGACAAAATTGACTTTTCAACCTTTGTTAACTAATCATTGCACTTTGCTGCATTGTACAAAAGAAAAGTGTGCAGAATCTCAAGCATGTTCCAGAACTTTTTCTGCTTGGGCAAGCTTTACCATTTCTTTGCCTCCTTAACGTTTTACCCAGAGCAGCAGTGCAAGGAGAATACCCCAGTTCCTAGAGTCTGCAGCACTCTGCAGAGACCCATGGATTAGATGAGTCCTTTCCCATCAGTACCTCAAAGACCAGTCTCTGCCCCACTGAGAAGCCAAGTAACTATTTACTCTGTCCTGTGTGACTCCTAAAGCAGACAGAAACTAGACAGTAAGCAAATTTTGCCAGGGTCACACTGCCTTTTGTGCCTCCCCTGGTTCAATTTTCATACCTATGGATGATGCATTTCTGCAGTGAGTAATGAAGACTGTGTACTGTACGTGATGATTCATTTCTTGAAGTCTGCCTGGAGCTTTGAAATCTTTCATTAACTATGCAATATGCATTCAACAGATTAGCTAAATGATCTAAATATTATGTAATTAATCAGTAGAGTGCAGGATACCCCATTTCACATTTTGCTGTGAGCATTTAGGTGCTTTTCCTTTATGATCTTTTATAGGCTACCCAAAGAAAATATTCACTAAGGTAATAAAATAGCTTCTCTAATTAAAACTGCTCTGATAAAACTAATGTACCACATTACATCAGTTTGATGTCAAACACAAGGCTCATGTGATACAATGATATGCCGCAGAAAGCTATAGGTGCAAAATAACTGATTGTATCCAGTGCAAAGTAATAGAAAAACATTTGGTCAAATACAGCTATCCTTTGCAGATAGGCAAAGCCCTACTCCAGCTCTGTTTAAGCAAGCTACTTGTAGCTTCACTGGCCTCCAAGGAGCCCAGGAAAAAAGAGTTTCTCTTATCTGTCTCCAGTTTTTCTAAGTACAGTGTTATGAATAATGACTGTTTAGCTTTTTTGAAAGAAATTATTCAGATTTTGTTTCAGATTGGTTCAGAAACCAAACAATTTTTTTTTTTTTTTCTGATTTTGCTTTGGGAATCTTTTTGACTCCTACGGAAATTACCGTAGTGGTTTTGTGTTACAGATACAAAATAGTAGCGCTTACTCTTCTCGATTGTTTTTGTGTGGCTTTGTACTACCTCAAAAAAAGAATATAATTCCAAATGTTCAGAGTTTCATTAGCTTTTTTTTTTTTTTTTTTTTTTTTTTTTTTTTTTTTTTTTAATTAAAAAGAGAGAGAGAGAAACCATAAAGAATTTACTTTTCTCAAGGAGCAGGTAGTGGCCAGAATTAGCCAGTTCCTATAACCCCCATGAGCCATGACCCACCTCTCTGAGGTTAGTTATTTAAGTGACAGGAAGACCTTTAAATAAAATTCAGTTTCTAAAGGGAAGCAAATTCCTTCACAGTATTTTATCCTCTTCATTGCCAAGGGTGGCACGTGTCTGCCTGAACTATCTTGTACCAATGATTACTTATCACAACTTTTCACATAAGTGGCAACCAAACCCTGTAGCCTAGTTCTCTAGATTTTCCAGTTTTCAATTGTACCTCAAACTGAGAAGAAATGACCTAGCTCTGGTCCAAGCCTGGGATGCTCAGTCAGAGCAATGGCTGGGTATGTGTTGAATGAAGCCTTTCAGAAGATATGTTTTCTTAACACCTTGACAGACTCAACTCCAAGAAAGGGACTCAATTGCCCAGATGCTGATATCCACATCATAAACATCTCGTCTGAGCTTCCAGTCTATTTAACCTTTATAGTCAGGAAGGAGCAGCAGGCACTTGCAGGGTGTAATTTGTCTCATCTGAAAGGAAACATCTAAAGTAGGACAGTTCTTTCCCTTGACTACAAAATGAGCAGAATGATGTGTTCAGAGATGTGGGTGTTTACGTTTAGGTAAAATGTCTTGTATCTCCACCTACTAAAGGTAGATAGCACAGTTACATTGATTTTGGCTGTACTGTATTGTAAAAGTCTTCCACGCTTATCTTCTTTTTCTGCCTATGTGACTACAGTAGCATTTCTGAATGTTTTCATGATACTGTTCAGGCTGAACTTTCAATAGACAACTTGCAATGGGGAGAGGCAGAGTGCAGCTGCTGTCATAGGCAAGAAACTTGGTCATCAAGCAAGTAGAATCTTCTCTGACATCTCTCCACTCATTTAAAGAGGAGTTACTTCCTAAATTTTCAGGATTACAGGGTTTTTTAAGTGTTAATGTGTTATTTTAAACACTAATCTGGTTTTTTATTATCAGTTTATCTTGCATCATCAGTCCTTTGAGGTCATAACTTGCTGCATTGGAACAAAACTTTTCTCTCAATTTCATGATGATATTTAATCTGTTGTCATTTTTATAAGGAAAATAAGTAGCTCACAGCTTGCAGAAGGCAATGAAATAGCTGGATTTTGCACAGGACACAGCAGGACAAGGTCTCAGCAACTCTTTGTCTTCCTTCTTCAGTTGCTTCTAGAACATGTTTTCAGCATTTATAGTTCTCTGCCTTCATATCTCTATCAAAGGTTGCAGTAGAAGGGAAGCTTGTGAAGGCTCCTCCAGAGCCTCTGGTGCTAAGGGAAGAGATGGACTTAACTAGGTGATACTTTGCCCTTTTCCCATCTAATGGAGTGGTTGCTGCTTTAATCTCTCCTGACCAATTCCAGCAGGTTAAACATAGGTATTTAACCAGATGCCCTTTGGCAGGTTTGAGTACTTTAGCAGGCATAAATTAGCATAGCCTTACTGACATTATCAAGATGGGACTGATTTACAGTCACTAAGTAGCCTCAGCTGTGTCTCCAAGTAGCCGGTAATGCTCCCCAACCTATCTGTAGAGCAGGGAAGCTTCTCTGCAGGAATTCATTCTGACTGCATTTGACAGGAAAGAGTTGCTTTGAATGTTAACAGCTCTGGTTAGCAATCAGAGCTGCAGAAAGGTGTGATTAAGAAAATAGGTATATAGGTTTTTTTCTATCTATCTCTGATGTTTTACTGACTTGCTTCATAAGAAAGATGCAGGTGATGGGGTTACAATGTCCTCATTGTCAGGATGATTCAAATTAACTAGATCTCAAACTTTTATCAGAGCATATGGCTCATTTTTCTTTCTTTCTTTCTTTTTTTTTAACGCTATAGAAACAATAACAATTTCTCTCCTTCACTTGCCTTTTGCCCTGCTTTTAGTTCCAGCGTCTCCCTGCCTGGACTCTAATTCCAACAGATGAGATGTAACAGCAGGCCTATTGCACAGTGATATTACTATTGCTAGAAAAAATGGAGTGTTTTCAGAAACATTGGATGGTGAGCCCCAAAGAGCAGTGGACCACTTATAGGTACAGCGTGAGTGGAACTTTTACATGCTCACCTGGAGAGGCTGCTCAACAGGGACCATGTGCAATGCCTCTGGAAGGAGGTGAATGCTGCTAGGCAAAGATTCCTTTCTTGTTTCTTCACCGGTATAAAGGTGTCTTAACTCTGCATTAGGGCAAAAAAAAAACCAAAAGAATAATAAGATTGTCTGGATCTGGGGACAAGGTTATTAATATATGTATTTCACTGACTGGTCCAACAACGTGTGCTAGTAAATAATGATATTTGTTCTTTCACAGTAGAAAAAAAAACAAACATTCAGAGCAGTCCCCTACAGATATTATACTGCATAAACAAACACGATAACTTATTAAAAAAGACACTTCATCCATTGCTGTTGGTACTGCACACACAAAAGCAGCATGTAGAGACATGAAAACTCAAACCCTTGGGGAGTTAGACAACAGAATAGTGAACACCGAGACTACGCAGCAGAGAAGAAAGAGTCCAGGGGAGTGCACATCTCCTCTTCTATGTGTCTGGGAAGTATGTGTACTGCTCAGTAGTTTGCACATCCCAGAGATAAGCTTAGGTCTGGCAACATTAGAATCTGTGTCACTGCTGTTTATTTGACAGCCACAGCAGTTTTCTCTCTCTCTGTAAATTACCAGTTAGCATCTGGATACTTCGACCGCTGAATCTAAGTGTCTATGTGAAATCCGAAGAGACCAAAATGAAGGAATGTCATCAGCCTCTGACTCTTCTTTATTTATTTGTGAGAATCACTGAATTCTCATGCTTATGGAGAGGTCTAGCCACAAGTATGTCAGAGCCCGCCTTGCACCTTTGTGCCATCAGTTATCAGTCTAGCCCTTATTGTTCGGCACTTTTATCACAGCAGACATGAGTTCCTCTCACACTGGAGTCCATTCAAATTACCCAAGGGAGCTCAGTGCTGTGGGTGCACATGTGTTTCTCAGTCTCACATTGCTCCAGCTTTATCTCTGGTACTTGCAGATACATTCCATATGTGTGCATGAAGCGGGTCAGAGCAGTCCTGTAGCTGAAGCACATTCAGTGTTTCACACATATCTCTAGCACAGCACTGCTCAGAGGTCTTGGCGGCCAGCCTGCTCCTCCCATGTCAGTCACAAACAGCTGCCTACGCTGCTGACACCTGCCACTCAGAAATTGTCTTATCTCACTTGTATGAGCTTGGCTGGTCGCTGCAGAGCCTCAGCCAAGAGTACTGCTCTAGAAAAGGCATTTGTGCTGATAGGAAATTCATGTACAGAGAAGTGGAATTCCTGTACAGACAACATGACATTTCACAACCTGTAACAAAATAGGCGCATCAACATCTTATTTTGTGGTCTGTAGCATGCAGCAATGCTGGAAAGCTCCATCCATTCAAAATACTCCTGAGTTGATTTACTCCCAGAAAGAGATATTTTTTTTCTCAAAATTTGTATCATTATCCTTGCCACTTATTCAGCCACATTGAGTATTTGTTATATGTATAGAAGTATATATATGTATATGTATATAAGTACGTATTTATACAATTGCTTCCTACATTTAGAATAAATCACTCATGTAAGCTTGCATTTCCTCTAGGACATTTTTGCATTGCAATTAAAACTCCTGAACCATTCAGAACTTATTGCTAGGAAGCTGCAATTTATCAGTCAATGCTCGCTCAACTATACCTAGCATATGTGTTTGTGTTTTTTTGTTTTAATCATTGAATTACTTGGAATTTTTACAGCCAACATTAATCAAGACCAAACTGTGCACCCACGGAGTTTGAAAGTTGAGGGTATACTTCTATTTAGGACTGCCATTACTTTTATCTGATTGAGGTAAACAACAGAAACTTCTTATCTCTATATATCAGCGTTCTCAAAGTACAGTAGACTGATAACATTACACAGCCAGATAAATTAGCATGTACCAGTAGAGAATGACATTGGCAGCTATATCATCCAACAATGTTTTGCTTCATTAGAGAATCCTTGACCACTCAGCTCTGAGTGATTTATGCTGAAGAATCAGTTTGTCCATCTGGGCATCTCTATATTTTTAAGAGTTCATTAAGGGGATAAAAGCTTTCAGTGACTCTAAAAGTTGTAAGGAGAGATCTCAGCTAACACTGAGAGCAAAAAGAAAATACAGGCTATCAAAATGCAGTGTGATTACAGATCAGACAATTCTATGACATTATCAACAAAGATACCTCTTAATCTGGTAGAATTAAGTCTATCCCATATATTTGATCTATCCCAGTGAAAGGCCAATCTGTGATATTTCCTACCCATCACATCCACACTTCTGGGCAGGGTGTAAGGGTTCCCTCTACTCAGGATGAAAAGCCAGGAAACAGTTTCCATTACCTCCTTTACTACAGAAAAAATCCAGCACTGTAATAGCTGATGCTAGACTATTTTCTGGTATAAATGCATGATATGTGTGCATGAATCCCAGTACAAGATACTGTCTAGAATTTCTCAAAGGTGCCTAAACTGTAATAAAATGTACATAAATTACTTACTGACAGCTTTCAGTGTCTCAGGGAGCACCACATGATTGTCACTTAGACCTATTAAGGACTAGGAAATAACTTGTTGCCAAAACCAAGTACCAAATCATTTTTGGGACAAGCTGCACAGCATTGCTAACCTACAAAGCCAGCAAAGTTCACTCCACTCATGGAAGAAGAAAGGCATGGTTTAGAAATGAACTTAATATGGAGAAAGACCAACTCTCAGTGTCCATCATCTTCCTTAGCACTTGGATTTTCTCTTGACCTGATTATGAATGGATCAATTATCTTCTGTTTTTCGCTCCCAGTCTGACTTGCAGGAATTACAGTTGTAATTGCAGACATTGAGACGAAAGGTATGTTTATCTTCTTAGCTCTCCACATATGTCTTATCAGAACTGTACTTTGATTGAATGGTTTAAATGTTTTTATCACAAGTAACTCATAAAAAAGATTCTCAGTATTTTACTTCATGTCCCCTGACAGCTTCAGAAGGCAAAGCTGTCCAAGGCACAAAATCCAAGTCTACTTGGACAAAATGGAAGACTGAAGATACATTTCATTACATTAAAATGAAAATATGTTTCTATATCCAGTAGGTGGACTTGAAATTTTGAAATATTCATCCTTGCCTATAAGTATCATGAATGCTATGCTTTAGCAGCAGGCACCAAGAGCACTGGTACTGTGTTGATCTAATCTTGGAATGAGACATGTAGAGACAGTTTGTAGACCTTCAAGGGCAGATTTGGAACTTCCTTCATGAAAGCTTGCTGACTAATGCTGCTTTATCTTCCAATCGTACAAGAAAATTCTTCCAAACAGTCAGTGCAGATTAAATGACTCCTTCTTTTTTGATGGATTTTAACTTCACTTAAGGGATAAGACCTTGAAAGGTAATGAATCACAAGTTGTTCTAAGTCAGCACAGGTGTTGAAACCCTGGGATGTCACCCAATAATTGTATCATTAAAAATACTGCATGCCAGATCTGTGGATAATAACACATATGTCTTTATCACAAGGGCCGCTCTGAAAGTAATGCCTCCTATTTTATTATGCTGGCCCACGACATCACAGGCAGATGTTGGTGGTACGGCAGTAGATGTTGAACCTTCCCACCAATATTCCGTTACATTTTTTTGCCGTGCAACAGACGGCAGCAGAGGGGCAGTGTGACACAATGGCATCTCACATGAAAATGCAGATGAAGCAAAGATGTGTCACTGAATTCCTCCGCACAGAAAAAATGCAACTGTTGACATTAATCGATGCTTGCTGAACATTTATGGAGACCAAACAGTGGATGTGAGCACAGTGAAGTGGTAAGTGGTACATTTCAGCAGTGGCAACAACGCCAGTGGTCATCTCCACTGGTGCAAGTTGTTATAAGCACAGCATGCAGACTCTTGTTCTTCCCTGATGAAAATGCACAGCTAATGGTGGTGACTATGTTGAAAAAGAGTGTTTTGTAGCTGATAATTTTCTCTATCAAACAGTGCTATTGTGCTCTTTGTATCTGTTGTAGTTTCCATGGAAATAAATAGGAGGCATTACTTTCAGAGCAACCTATGTTATATGCTTTGGAGACAGCTTTATGTACTGGATATTATGTTTTTAATAATAGACAATTTGTATAACAGGCAACTATGTTAAACAAAAGAAACAAAACAAATGATTATTTTCATTAAACCACCCTACTGAGAAAAATTGACAAATCACATTTTGTTAACATGACTATAAGAAATCTGTATTTCGACTGCAAAAAAATAATTGTGTTAGTGATATTAGCTGTCTCAAAAAGCACGGGGATATTTAAATTGTTTAATCATTTTGTCATACTTTTTGAACTGAAACATTAGCAGCTTGATCAAGGGTTCAAATACAGCTGAGACCTTCAGCCTTGATTTAATCTGACTCGCTGCCAACACTGAATGGAAACACGTAAATCTTATTAGGCTTACAGTGATTTCCTTCAATCATGAATTTAATAAAGCTGGTTGGTTTCTTTCAGTGTGCCAAAATCTGTAAAGTTCTAAAAGCTAAATAGCTTTCTATTAAGTAAACAGAAAGTCAGTATGAAGGAGAATTAAAGTACATTATACAACACCAAGACTAGGACTTGAGGGGTCATTTGCAAAACTCTGAACACATTATGAAGTTCCCTTTTTTGAAGGGAAATAGCTATGTGTTGGCAATAATGTCTGGTTATCATAACTGGAAAGACATGAATTTTTTATTAACTGTGCAAAGTTTGTTTAAGATTAGATTGTACTTCAACCAACACAATTGTGGACACCATTAGGAGAACAGACATGCACATTATGTAGCCATCTGTGGTGCAGAAAATAGAAAATGCAGTGCATTCAGTGATCCTGATTCATTTCAGAATTCTGTGGGAGGAGTTTCCACAGCTCCTGGTCCCTAATGTCCATGTCTTCATAATTTAGGAGACCTTGTCAAAATGCAAGAAGATGCTAGCTCCAGTGGAGCTGAAATTTCCATCTTATATGGAAAGCCAACGCCAACCTTACTGAAAGCACAGCAATTAGGACACAGGGAGGTTACAATTGATACTATTTTCCCCTTAACCTCTGCAGAGAGTTGCTATGCATGTGTCTGTGACCACTATATCAAGTAACAAAAGAGACTGATACCTTTCTACTGCTTGATCTGCTAATAGCAAGGGTTCTGCACTGAGACTTTTAACTGGAAATTAGAATTACGGATAAGGTTACTTTCTGAACAAACTTTCTGAACAAATAATGCAGCAAATGATACCTAAAAATCTTTACAATTAGTTATTAGATGGCTCATTTGATCATTAGGTACATCTTTAGAAGCCCTGGTAAAATCAAAGTGGTGCATCTCTGTCATAAAGCAGAGCTGCAAACTTAGTTAAACGCTGCTTTTCTTTTCCAGAAGGACAGACCTACTGACAGCCACAATCCTTCAAAGTTCACGACCTCAGAAAAAAATGCCCTAGCCTGTTAGATTTTCCATGGAAACATCTGACTCATTTGAATTGAAGTTTTAGCCAAAGTTTTATCAAATCTGACATAAGATGCCATGTGCAGTCTTCTTCGTGACAAGTTGCCGGAGCCACTGACAAAAATGTCTTCAAGATAGTGCAAAAGCGATAAGAAAAATCTCGGCTACTTATCTGCTGGGGTGATCAAGTGAGTTGTCCTGTTGTACTAGAGAGCTACAGCCACTTTCAGGCACACAGCTGCTCTGACACAGGTACAGTTTGAGATACTGAGGGAAAAAAAGATAGCCAGCATCTTAAATGAGATCTGTGATTCAGAACATGAGTAGATATAGTGCTTCGGTGATTCACAGTTTATACACACACACACATACCATGTAAGTCTAAGGCCAGACCCTACTGCAGCAGCTGTGTGCATACCATCAGCCACCACATCATTTTATTCCCAAGGCATTTCACAAACTGTCCCCATCAGATCTGTGTGGGTAGTCCATGTGGAGGAGGTTCTTTTTCTTCCTAGTTATTGGTATGGCAACAGTTAGTTACATCTTGGTTGCATTCAGAAAATGATAGAATTTTTTTGGCTGGATTACAAACAGGCAAAAAATGTAACAAATGTTAAAAAGTGTTTTTATCAGACCATTTTTAATTGGATAATAGCCTACTGCATTATGGCAGAGAACTATGCTTTTTCTTCTCAAATGGGTTTAACTGCTTGTTGAATAGCATTGTCCTTGTGATAGCAAAATAAATGTCAGCTTTGTACTAGTGTCTGAAGAGCTCCTGTTTGATGGATGTGGTTTACTTCATAGAAATTGTTTCTTTAAGATTTATATAAGCAGATAACTTCTGCCCTTTGAACTTCAGGTCTCCTTGGAAACCATGGAAGTAAGCATTCAAGCTAAGTGAAACCCAAGCTTCTGTTTCCTCAAGCTTTGCTGATGTGCTGATGATGCACTGGGGCACATCCAAGAGCTGCAGAGCACTTTCTGTAGGCCAACAATCGTAAAAGTCCTTGCAAAGTCAAAGCAGATTATGTGGTTCAAAAGTAAGGTCTCTGAAAGAAGTGTGTTGTCCATCTCATTTCTGCAGACTGTGTGTTCCTCAGATCTCTGCTCAAGCAGTCTTCTGGCCATCACAGTCTGAAACAACAAAACAAAACACAAGACTGCCATTAACTGGGGTGGGACAATACAGAACATCCACAAACTCAGTGAAGGTATCTCTGTGGAGATATAAATGCTATTACTGAGAGACAACTACATCATTTCCCAGTCATACACTGATATCCAGAGTCATCCTTCACAGTAAGCTGTGAAGTTCGTGTAAAGTTTCCTTTCCTTGCCCAGCTGGATTTATCTACTTCTGTCTTATAACACTTAGGAAAAACTGACTGTATTGCAGTGATTACATCCTGAATCTCGAGGTATATCCAGGATGGGTGAGCATGTATGTTTGTGTAAGACATTTTATCTTAGTCCCACAAGCTGTTCTCAAATTCCTTTCTTTAGAGTATTTCTATCTGCAAGTAACTGCCTTGCTCTCTGATTCAATCTGTTAAACTCATAGTAGCTAATCAAACTGTTGACTTTTATGTTATGATTAAGGAAGCAGTTCCTTGTTATTTATGCCTAATAGCAGTCTTTTTAGGTGGTACTGTAAAGTCCCCTCAGAATGGATCAGGATAGAGTGGGGAAATAAAAACTCTTCTTCTGAGACAAAATGTACCTTCAGGTACTGGAAGGCTGCTATAATGTCCCCCCAGAACTTTCTCTTCTCCAGGCTGAAGAGCCCCAACTCTTTCAGCCTGTCCTCATAGCGGAGGTGCTCCAGCCCTCTGATCATCTTTGTGGCCCTCCTCTGAACCTGCTCCACAGCTTCTTGTGTTGGGGGCCCCAGAACTGGATGCAGTACTCCAGGTGGGGTCTCACAAGAGCAGAGCAGAGGACATCTAACATCCAACACTCCACATCCCTAGATACTGTTCCTGGCATCAGTTTTGGATGGAAAAAATATCTGTCAGATGTTATTTCTTTGAAATGGTGGTGTTGGTCTGCTACTGCCACAGTCAAAATCATACGTAATAACATCGTTAGTACAATTCCCAGGTTTTTGTAGCTAATCTTCCCAGTATTTATGACAAGGATGTTTTATTTTTAGAGATATGTTCTTCAGTAGATCCAGAATCTCAGAACATCAATGACTAAAACTCAACAGATGAATTTAAGCTATGTTCAGACAATGCTTTATTTCTTGCTAAACACTTGATCATCTCTAGTTATAATGATAATTTCAACAATTGTCTGTGATGTTCTTCAGGTATGGTTTATTTAGTACTTGCTGAATATATCATTGTTTATAGAAGACAGCAGTCAGAGTGCTTGGTGGTGAACCAAAGAAGCTATTTATTCAGTTGAGTGGAAATCAAAGGGAGATGATACCTCAGATATGATTTTTCAGATTGTTAGAGCCTTTACAACACAAGGTAGTGCACACATAATTTCATGGAGTAATAAAAAGTAACTAGACCATGTTGATGTCTTTTGGTGAGGTCTTTACATCTTTCTCACCCAGAAAAAATTGTCCTCAGTTCTCATAAACTTTAGTGACAGACTTGAAGAAGATTTTCTGAAGTTTTTGTCTATGTAACCCAATCCAAAGAAAAATATAAAAACAGATTCACATGTTATGTTGCTTATAAAGGTACTCTGAGGAGTTCTACACCTGATAATAACATAATTTTCTTGTGAGCTGTTTGAAAGCAGCTTGAGATATGATAGATGACTGTAACTGATGTGCGTATATTCGTAAAATATTACTCCCTTGTTCCTTCTGAAACCATTTACTAATTAGTTGCTTGTAGATCTAGATGGGAACCAAAATTTTATTCCATGGGAAATTAATTTCTACTTCAAAGCAGAATGAAAAATTGGAGTATCAAAAAGTAGGACAAAAAACTATAAGAAGTGTCAAAATAAAATTGTCAAGGTGAAAAATTACCACACCTGTAATTGGAACAAAAGTTCCTAGGTAATTTGTTCTCTCTCTTTCTTTCCTTCTCTTCCTTTCCTCTTTTTGTTTTTGTTTTTGTTTTGTTTTTTTTTTTTATTTAAATCACTATTTGGAACTGAAAAGTATCTTTATTTCAAACTGTCACCTTGAAATGAAAGGGGGTTTTGTTTTGATTGCCCCTAGTGAAAAGTAGAAAGTACATGTTAAAATTGACATTTTCCCACAGAAGGTTCCCATTTCATCAAAACCACATTTTCCAGGAGGAAAATTTTTCATATAAAAATATTTCAACCTGCTTTACTTACTTGCCAGGAAATACGAAGCAGCCTATAACCAGCATCTTACTAAATTTTTTCCAACAAGAAAGTTGTTATAATTTTGCAGTCAAAACTTTAAAATGTTCTGTTGACAGAGGGAATTTGGCCAGGAAGCAGAGCAGTGCTTATTATAGCACCAGTACACAAAAGTCAGTTAGCACACTCCATGGCTATCACATGTTCAATTACAGTGGCAAATTCTAAGCATGGGTCAAACACAAATAAATCCAAGAGTTTAAATTTCTGCTTCTTTAAACATTCCAGATGTAGAAGCATAGTTTTCCATTTACTTCACCTCAGCTGAGTTGAATGCGATGGGATAATTAATCCACTTATTGACTCTACAAATATTTCAGTCTAGATATGGCTTTACCGCTTTGTGAATGTTGATTTACTTTCTAACAAAGATACGAGAACAAAGCAATTAAAATCTAGTTGAAATATGATAATCAATACAATTTTTATTAAAAAAAAAAAAATTAAAAGACTGAAAAAACATAATTTAAATAACATACTTGAGAACTCTTTACTGTTACCGTGACTTACAATACTACATGAACAAGATTGTTACATAGTCTTATTTGTAATAATTTCCTGGATGCTTATTCAGATTGAGCAGAAACTGATGCTTTGGGATAGATTGAGAAGTTTAATAGATGCTTGTTTCCCATTAAAAAAAAGAAATCAACAGGGAAAAAAAAAATCAGGTCTATTTAAGGATCAAAAATTAGGAATCTCAAAACTTTTTGATCTCCCTCAGTCTGGGGCTTTTGGGGAATTAATGTTTCTGGAATAGTTCGATTTGTCCAAGGCTTCATAGGCTTTTGGCTGCAGCAGATCCAGAAAGATTCCTCTGGGGTCTTTCCGGAATCAGATGAGTGCATAAGGCTGTGGCTCAGGTTTCTTCATGACCCAACTCTTCAAATAAAATAGTTTCCTTAGGCAGAGTCATAGGAACAAGAGCTGTAGAAGTCGTCTACTCCTGATTTAACATTTCTTGTCTGTAAGGGGAAGGGAGTATAATTCTCTAATAACAGAGATTTGATTGTACTAAGCAGATTCCTAGTTGCCTTGTACTGCTTGAGGAGTTCAGTGTGATTGGACATGAGGCAAGGGACCCGACCTTGGAGCAAACTGGAATATCATATAATTACTGCTCTGTTAAGTCCACTGCTTCTCTTCTCCCAGCTGTTTCACAAGCTAAGTCGACTAAGGAGGTACTTCATGGTTTAACTTATTTTAAAGATAACACACTATAAGTTTCAAAGAAATTGTTTGATTCACTTTGACTAACTCACATTTATATTGCAAATTTTCTGGTCCCAAACTATCATCTATCTGCCAAATAGTCTTCTTGTTAGGGATCACAAATTCCCAGTTAGACTATAAACTGGTTTACAATTAATAATGATTATTTTGTAATATAATTACTAAAATAAATAAGTGTACAAAATAAATATTTCAATTACTCTGAACAGCTAACTGAACGTACAAAAATAGAGCTTACCCTCAACAGAAAACAATCCTGAAAAGGGATTACACCAAAAAAGCATACACGAATAACTCCAAAGCATTCAGAAACACATTCAAGAATTAACAGTTCAGAAAATTGGAACTAAATGAAATATGCACCCCTTCCAAAAAAAAAAAAAAAAGAGTAAGTCAAATATCTTTTAAGATTTTTAACTTCAAATTCACATTTAACACTTTAATATTAAAAGATAATAAAGAAAAAGAAGAAAAAAACATCAACCAGTGTTATTATTAAGACTCACATAGCATCAAAATTCAGTGGATTGTCATCTCAATGATAAGGATCATTTGCTCTAGCTGTAATATCAAAGGACCAAACAAAGTACTTGCAGTTTGGGTCTCATCGTTAATTCTTTTTGATTGTTAATTAAGCATGCATGGATGACTTAGATCCTTAGAAAGCCCACTCATGTGAGGAGATTAAATGAGTTAATAATTATAAAATATAATAAATATCAAAATCAGCATTCTTAACAACTGATTTTCTGCTAACTTATGAAACATCTGTATGAAGCCCTTGGGTAAGTTTATGGGACTAGGCTGAAGCAGAAAAAGCAAACAGGCTATGAAGAATTTGGGACCTAGACAAACTTCATGAATGCTATTATGTTTTGCAGGCCCCAGGTGAAATCATCAGTATTAAGAAGGGCAAGATGTGATAGAAGGAAACTGGGAGTGCTTGAAGGAATCTCTCTCTCCTATTAGCACCTGTCATTATCCTCCTGCAGCTATCCACTACTTGTAGCCTCAACGTGGTTTAGAACTCCGTGACTTTTCTTGTAATTGGCAACTGAATGCCTTTCCTCAGGCATTAAAAAGAAATTGGGAAGCTTTAGTGATTTCAGGACTAAACATTATTGTGTTGAGTCACAGCAGTGTCCTCCTTAGATGATCTGAAATCGGTCTCCTCTGCTGTTTGCCATATTCTGCAAAGGTGAAACACAAAATGTAATGCCTAGAGTGCCTGCATCAATGTATTATTCAAGTGAATTGTTGATAGCCTCAAACGTGAAATTTATGAATCAGTTCTCTCACCAAAAATCATGATGTTTTATTTTTAACTCTGTATTTGCTTTAATTATATGTATGCTTTTTTATTTCTCTTTCTGATCCTTCCTGGTGAAACTGTAGCTTGTTTTCAAGTTTCTCTTTGAAAGGAGAAGGCTAGGAAGATTAGCTGTTGTTGTTCAAAGAAAAGTTGAATATCCAATTATTGGTTTTCAACAATGACATCCAGTGTCACTCAGACCCAGGATGAACTATTTACAATTGCCATTGCTTTTATAGTAATACTAATTAGTTCCTGATGTCTCTTCTCACTTAGTCTTCAGTTTCATTACCCCTGTGAGCTGAGATAGATAGATTTAAATCCCTCTCTGCCCTCACATTTTTCCTTTGTATAATTAGAAGCTATGCAGAGTAGAAATGGCACATCAGTCAGACAACTTTAATGATCTCCAGTAGGCTACTGAACTTGTTCTAAATTGTTTCTTTTTGAGTTACAGAATGTTGTTTCAAAAATAATAGTAATAACAATTATAGTAATGATGATGATGGTGATGATGATGATGACAATAATAATATAAATCTACAGAATATTTAATCATTTCTCATGAGGAATACAACTTGATAAATGTTTCTGATATTTAACTACCTGTACTGAAAAGGAAAAGGAAAAAGAAAATAAAACAAGTTCAAGATCGAGCTTGTTCTATTTTAGATGTAGACAATGCAGGACTGAAGACTGCTATGTTATCATATTTCTCTTACTTCCAGCATCTCTTCCTTTCACCCATTCTCAGTTTTCAGTACTGTTGTTGAACTCTGCACATGTAAAATAAACATGCTATTCCAGCAGAGGCTGCTTTCACAGACACACAGATGACAGAGCCTTCATACTTACATGCTGTTTCCACAGCTAAGACCTGCATCAGTGCTTTGAGATACACCGGCACATTTGGAGTTCATCTTTGATGTACATTACTCCACTCAAATAAAGAGCCCCTAGGGAGATCAAAGTAATCTCCAGAGTCATTCTAATTATTTTTACTACTTTCAGTAGTCTTAAACACGATATGATTCTACTGCAAATTATCTTCAATTTGAATTTCAATGAAAGCTTTCAGCAACAAAAATCAAGAAAACAATAGGTGTCCTGCTGTGAAAAAGTGCACATACACACAAAAAAACCCCTCTAAATCACAAGTGTTATTTCAGCCAAACACTTGTTTGCATGAATGTTAATCTAATCAACCAGTTCGTACCTTAAATTGCAACCTAGAACCTTATTTTATACCGAACGTATATATAAAGGGATTTGCATAGCTATGATGCATTTTTAAGGCAGAAAGCACAAAATATTGCAACAAATGCGATTGTATTACATTCCTCTTAGGTTTGTGTCATTCTTCGGACTGGGAAAGGAAACAAAGATCCCATTTGGTGTTATGGATTCTGAATGACATGACATATATTAACAGAGCAACTCTACTGCACTATAAAAACATATATTGAGTCAGCATTAACCTGCTTCGATGCTTAATCACATCAGTAGAGTAGCACAGAGCTCAACATGGGCCTCTTGATAAAATAGCAAGAATATTTTGAGCTCAGTGCTTCCACAACAAGTTTTAAAAGAGTAGGAGTAAATAGAGGCAAATAGAAGAAAACCCTTTCTAGGACAGTGCACAGGACAACAAAATAGAAAGCATTAGGGATAGGATGCCATGAGAAGAAGAATGAACTCAATTCCAAACTAGGGTTTACAAATTCTCAGCAGACCAACAGTCTGCGAGGAAGAGAATCACCAAATTATAGGCAGAATAGAAATGGTCAGCATGTGTAATATATGCTGTTTCCTTGATTAATGTACAATGGACAGGAATGTGGAAAGGTTCTCATGTTATCAACCCCCAATATTAGGATAGCTGAAAGAGGAAACAACTCCATACTACAACAGGTAAATTACAAGACTATGTAGAATACCTGCTAGTTATTCCAAAGTTCCTAAGAACAATTTGATTGTTACTAGGGCTCCAGTGAAGAGATGAGTCGTTCACATCAAGGAACAGGACTCATCTAAATATACAAGAAGTATTTGCACAACTTCTACTGTGTTGCGTTCTTTTTAGATAGAGCTTCCAGAGGGTGGAGGAGGTGAAGAAAGTTTTTCTCAGTAAGTTTTGAAACCAGACAGAAGTTACTGTGTATAAACCCAAAGTCTTCTATGTAAAGCTACAGTATAAGGAAATAATTTTAAACCCTTAATTCAAAGATAGATACCATGTATGTGTATAATAACCAGACATTTAGCTAATCGTGAAAACTCTTCATAGGCAGAACAGTCATTTTTATGTGTTTTTATCTACATAGAATGAGACATCAATTCTGCCTCAAGCACGTGTAGTATTGTAGTATTAACCATAAATAAATATTCCAAGAGCTAGAGTAAATTGCAAGGAATGTTTTGATGGTAGAGAATAAAATAAATAAGAGCATGTGAATCATTTGCCCAAGTCAGCCCTTCTTTAAAATAGAGAATGGTTTGATCAGCAGGGAAATTTCTATTGCAGATTTGATCAATATGTTTTGATTAATAGAAAAAAAAAAAAAAAAGAATGAAATCTTTTTCTGTTAAAACAACAGAATCGATTAAAGATGATTGGTTTTGCGGGTACTTGAAAATATCATTGTTTATGTTAAAGAAATAGGGAATTCACAGACTGTGAGTTCAGTGTCTTCATAGATAAATTCAAAACAGACTGAGGTCCAGGTGATCTGAACTACCTCACCCTACCACAGATTCATTGAGCACTAAACATTACTCTTACCTTTCTCAGTAATGCCAGTACCACATAAATATAGATGTTAGGTCAGAGAGAAATTTTCCTCAAAGAAAAAAAATGGTACAAATTGGTAGGGCAAATGTTTGGCTTTTTGTTTTTGTTTTCTGCGAAAATGAGTGCATCCAGAATGTTTGTACACCTTACAAATTCTCAGTTGCCAGAGCAGTCCGTGATTGAAGTGGTGACATACATAAAGGCTCTCAGATAGCTTTGGAGTCTGGAAGCCACGAAGGAGGTGTACAAGATCCATTTACTATCTTCATGTCACTTCCAGTTTCTGCATGGCCTATCTGGACTTCCAGAAAGTAAAAAGTGCCCATTATTCTGTGTTAGATAACATAACAAACTCTGTAATGGGGCTAAATACTTCCAGTGATGTATTTAGATTAGGAGACTGTTCTGTCAACTTTATTTCAATAACTGATGTGAATTATAGCACCATTAAACACACTACTGCTTTTCTAAAATCACCAGTTAAATTATGAGCAGTACTAAAGCTTGTGTTTGTCCTTGGAAGTCACCAGGTTCCATCATACAGGCATTTCAGAGATCAAAATGCAGCCTGGGAGAGAACAAGGTCTTCTCTCATCTGATCTAATTTGTTCACTGAAGCTAATAAATACAGTTCTTATATATTAACTTGTTTGGAAAGATCTAACATAAATGGTATTTGAATCATTCTTTTCACCTTGCCGTAGAAGAGAGATTATATTTTGAGCAAAAGTAAATAAATAAATAAGCAAAGTAGATTATCTTCTGGGCTTTCCTTGATTCCAAAGTAGCACTTTTCAGGACATTTTAATTTATTCCAAAATTACATGTACAAATGGTTCTAGTCCTTCTGCTATGAACAGGGGAATTATAAACAAACAAACAAAAAAAAAAACCCACAGATGTTCATCTTTGATAAAGATAACTTTTTGTTTGGTAAAGAGTAACTGCTGTTTTCTCTCTATTTTGTCATTCTTTTTTATATTATGTTATTGACCATTAACCTTCTGTTTTAAAACATAAGAAACATGAAATGTTCATAAAATATTCAAGATATAGGAAATGAGTAAAATTTAATGTACCTAGAGTGAGGCAAAGCATGACATGTGACCACATTTTCATTCCTCAAGAAGAAAAATAGACAAGGCAAAGCTAAACTACACACTTACAGTCTTTGGCTCTCTAGTTTTACATAGTTTCCAACTACTAGTAAATATCAGGAAATTTAATGTATTATGCATGAAATTTCTTGTGCATGCTCTTATAGTAAGTATGTTCTGATGTTTAGTCTTTTATACACGTGCAGTAAATGTGCCATATCAAATTTGCTGAACTCTCAAGAAATTGAAACCTGGATTGAAAGGATGAGATTTTTCAAAGCTAATTTTAATTGAAAGGCGCTTTTTTTTAAAGCTTCACAATCACATATATAGCATAAATAATAGCAGAAGTGACACCCATTTTTTCTTTTGCCTAAATAGGGGTGAATTTAAAGCTCAAGAAAGTAAGTGTATTCATCCACACAGAATCAAAGAATCACAAAATCACTAGTAGTTGAAGTTGGAAAGGACCTCAAGAAGTCTCTTGACAACTTCGTAAAGCAGAGACAGCTTTGAGATCAGATCAGGTTACTCAGAGCCTTAACCTCCCTGATCTTGGAAACCTCTAAGAGTGGAAACGGCACAACTTCTCTGGTCAACCACTGCTTGACTGTCCCCACGCTGACAAAGTATTTATCAGGTAGGAAGTTTTCAATTTATCCCGACTGTTTCTTGTCTACCAACCAGAGATCAATGTGAAAAGCCTGATTTAGTCTTCTTGATATCTTATAGGTACTGAGCAGCATGAGTGGGAAAGCAGCAATTAGATCTTCCTGGACCCTTCTTTTCTCTGGGCTGGGCCAGACTCAGTCCTTCAGTCTCTCCTCACAAGACAGTTGCTCTAACTCCAGGCAACTCGGCAGCCCTCATGTATTGAGAGGCCCCATACTGGAAGTAACATCTAGATGTGGTCTCATGAGTCTCAGGTAAAGGGGGATAATCAGTTCACTGACCCTACTGCCTGTGTTCCTGTTAGCACAACTCAAGATGCTGCTGGCTTTCTTTGCAGCCAGGGCGCACTGCTGGCTCATGTTCAGCCCTTAATGTGTTGAAGTAGCTGCATACATTTTCATCAGTCAGCATGATACGTCTTTTTATACAGGCCAAAATATACATGAAAGTATGAAAACACGTATGCATGTGTAGGTCTTAAGGTGCAGGTTTCCATGTTTCTGATACTTCCAACACTCCTACTCATATCAACACAAGTAGTGCCAGTTGAGGTTCATGTCATGCTAGGAACACAAATGAAATAGGAAACTGTTTCTGGTTGCATATGTTAGCTAGCTAACATGGATGGATGCTAGGATGGAGCTAGTAAATACTGTTCTTAGACAAGGGAAAGGAAGAAGATCATTGCATCAGCAATAGGATTTTATTGTTCCATTGGCTATCAACAGATATCATCAATCAAACTAGAAATGACGAAAACAAATACGATATGGTGGAACCAGTGTCCACCTATTCCCTGTAGTCACAATGTTGATCAGAGAGCAGTTTGTTGACGTTTCCTGTTGACCACTTAACACCTAATCACTCACCATTAACCCAGCCCAATGATAACCTATCACAGCATTTCTTTGTTCCTCTGGATTTTAAGCATGGGTGGTCACATTTTTGGCTCCGTTCCAAAGAAATCAGATATTAATTGGGCTTGAAGAATTTCTGTTTGCATGTTTAAAGGTACACATCTGAATAGCTCAAAACGTCAACCACTGGAAAGAAAAAAAGAAAAAGAAAACAAAAAAAAGAAAATCAATACTGTAGATTTATGTGAAATTCTGACGCTCAGGCCTGTCTACTCCGTCATCAATGCTAATGATGCTAACAGAAAAAGTAGACAAGGAAGTGAAGATGAGGCTAAGAGGAAGAGTATGCTGGATAAGAGTAAGACAAGTGTTGAACTACTGTGTTTATACGTAGACCATATGGCATGGACATAAAAAACGTGAGCTTACTTTACTGGGATTTTGCAGTCTGTAACCTCCCTTTCTAATAACTTCTGTCTACCAAATGTTTTACTTGTCATTAATGCTGCACATTCTATTGACATGAAATTTACATGCTTACATATGCCAGAGTGAGATTCAGCAGACAAACTTTTCTTAATGTGCCCATTTTCTGTAGGGAGTATCTGGAGTGCCTTCAAAACAACACAAAACATCTTGTCACTTTTTAAAAATACATATATATATACTTTTACTGGACTTCAATATGTAATGTCTATTGAAGTCATTGATTTTTTTCAGGAGAAATAAAACAACAACAAATCTTCAATTACAAATTTAATCGTTGCCAGACCTAGTGCTTGTCGTAGAATACAACTGCAGGGACACATTAAGATTTTTATCTGGTATTACTATACCTATGAGTTTGAAAGTCTATGTCCAGATATTGGGCAGCCTACCTTTGATCTCTAGACTTTTGTTGCTAATTAGTTTTAATGGTTTCTGAAGACTGAAAGACTACAGGAGATTACTTTCAGGAGCAAATTACATGCCAATCCAGTCACAGTGTTGATAAATGTATAGATGATGATGAAATATGAATTGTTTTTAATGAAGCAAGCATCTGGGTTTAATTTCACCATCTAATGTATCATTTTGTCATTATCCCATCTTTTACAGCTTATTTTAGCAGTATGTATGTTGATACTTTGCAAAATTAACATAGTAATATTTTTTTCCCATTGGTAGGCCTGTATTTTCTTTCCAAGAGTTTTAGGAGCAGTACAGAATTCTGCAAGAAGACCTTATTTTTCAAATGAGAATTTCTCAATAAATCAGCCTGTTTCCATTACAGTCAGTAAGTGTTATGCAAGTTGGCACAGTATGAGACCCTCCTGCAAAAATAAGCTTTTATACTGACAGAGAGAGGTCGTACGTGCCATTTACTGTGCTGGTCCTCAGTAAGAATGAAATAATAGTTCTATCAGAGTGCCATATTATTGGTCTCTCCAAAAATGGATTGATTGGATGCCTTCATCCCAGTTCTATTAGATGTGCAGTTGAAAATGTCGGGACAATTGGGTAAGAAATCAGAAGATTTCCCTGCTAGCGAGTGAATATTGATGATCTAGTGAGACTTTATGCAGCCTAAACCCTCATAAATCTAAGTCATTGTGGAAGTATAATTCTGCAAGACAGGTTCAGTTACATACAAACTCAAACTCCTTCACCAAGGCATGAAACAGCTCCCCTACAAGGACAGGCTGAGAGAGCTGGGGCTGTTCAGCTGGAGAAGGAAAGGCTCTGGGGAGATCTGATAGAGGCCTTTCAGTATCTAAAGGGGGGCTATTAGAAAGAAGGGTCTGTTGCGAGGACAAGGGGAAATAGATTCAAAATAAAAGAGGGGAGATTTAGATTGGATATAAGGAAGAAGTTTTTTACAATAAAGGAGGTGAAGCACTGGCACAGGTTGCCCAGAGAGGTGGTGAGGACCCTCTCCTTGGAGACATTCGAGGTCAGGCTGGACAGGGCTCTGAGCGATCTGGCCTAGCTGTAGGTGTTCCTGTTCATTTCAGTGGAGCTGGACCAGATGACCTTTAAGTGTTCCTTCCAACTCAAACGATTCTATGAATTTAAGATTCTGATAAGTAATCTGCATAATCACCATGTTAGTTCAGCCTTCTGAGAACAACCAACATAGTTGTTAGTGGCTTCAATGAGTGTAAGGACAATTTGTGAATACTAAGGATTTCCATAACAGTCTGTGACATTTTGTCCTGTTGCCTCACTTCCATTCCAGCTCCTGCCCTATTTCTTTCTAAATCAACAGCACATTATTTGAAAGATCACCTGTTTCCAGGAAACTTTCTGAATATTACATTATTTTAACTCTTGTAATACAGTGAGCAGGGAGCTGAAGCTCCCTCACAGTATATTGTCTTAACAAGTAACCTGACTGCAGAGCACTATTGTCAGAAAACTTAGGTTCCTCAATAACTTGGGGACCTCATCTAGGTTATTCAGGTCTATTTCTATATTATTTATTTTATTTCATTCTGCTTAAAAGAATGCAAACTTCAGTATAGAGAACTAAGCCTACACTGCATATCAAGAGTCAAATTTCTATTTCCAGTGTTACTCTTTGAGCCCATTATTGTGAAGGTGCTTGCTTTACTTTCAGGTAGTGAAATGATGTAAGTGGCTGTATCATGCTTACTGCCTAAAAGTGCAGGTATGCACAAAAAACAAAGCAACACTTCCCAGAAAAATAAGCTCCAGGATACTAACAGTATTCATTGACAGTTCTACACAGTTTATGTTGCAATTGTAAGATATCTTTCATCCCCTTTTCCACTTAAAAATGCAGGGCCAAATTCCATTAATCCTCCAATGAAAGGACAGTAAGATGCAAATATTATTCTCGTATAAAGCATATAAAACTGTATTTGTTATTATTCCAGTAGTTTAATTTTCTTTTTGTCCAAATTCAGTAGTTATTCATTAAAACACTGGTTGTTGTTTATGTCTCTGTTGATCTACACAACCGTTTCTGGATCTATACATAGAAACAAGCTCACAAAACATTTGGAGTCGATAAGAACATAAATCCATATGCCCTAACAGATATTATACACTTACAGCCCGTAACCATGCAACAAAGTAAGTGCTGTCAATTTCTAACCACAAGTCCTCATATATATTTTTTGCTTTTTTTAGAAGACAGGAAAGGTGTGGTCAAAACTGATCAAACAGCAGTTTGCAGAAAAGAGTTCACACATCTGCAAAATGTATTCTCAGTCAATGTGTTTTTTCCCTATTTTCTCCAAAACCAGTGTTCAGTACAAAAAAAAAAAAAAAAAAACCCTATTAAAGCTTCTTCATTCTCTGTATCACATATTGTTGCTTATCAACATGCAGTGTGGTCTTGTTTTCATGGTGTTCCTTACACACACAAACTCAGTTCCCTCCTCCCTCCTCCATTCTGCCCTGGAAGGCCCATAACCCGTGGAATTTATGGCTAGTATGAGAGATCACATATCTCATTAAAATCAAGAAACTGTCCTAGGTTAAACATGACTTATTGTATACTGCTGTGGACAAAGGCATACTGGACATTAAGAGACTGCTCAAGCCCACTATTCTGTATTAGATCAAGTCTCATTTCTTTCCTCATAGCTTTTATAATGACATGCAAATCATGTCAACTGAGAGAGTGATGCTCCTCCAGTATAGATCAATTAGAAATAGCTTATGCCAGTGAATGTAACTGCTATAACTACAGCTTTCATATTCTCTTGACTCCATCACTTCTTTCTGACCATTCTTTCATCTGAAGTCTAAACAACATGATATGATCTCTTCAGCAATGCACACAGTAACCAAAATTCCCCTTGCTATCACAGTACATGGCTTAGGATGTAACTCTGAGTGCAGGGAAATACGCAAGCAATCATAAGATTCTGATCCCTGGGATAACGGAAGGACATGTTCTGGCTACAAGTTTTGAAAGACTCTGATCTATTTGCTTTCACTAAACCTATTTTTATTTAGTTTGACATATGAAGCACTGTAAATCCAGCTTAATCAACCAGTTTTGTATTGTTGAAAAGTAACAGTCAAGCCAGATTGCTATGTTAATTTGCATATCTTGCTGCAGTCAGGGTGCCACAATTCATCTGCACACACAGAAAAATGGTTTAACTCATTATTAAAACTGGCATCAAAAAGCAGTCTTTTGGTTTTTTTCACTCAGCTGAAAAGAAACTAGAACTGCATCAATACTGAAACACCATTTTCAGGAGGATTCCTACCCCGTCATTGCAGAGATGTGAGTGCTGCTGTCTGACATTTCAGGAAAGCTGAGTCTGCATGTGACAAGCGGTATGGGAGGACTGGCTCACCACGAAACTGTGAACTTAGGAAACAGGCACAAGATACCTCCTAGAAGTGTTTAACAAAAACAAAACAAAAAGTCTTAATTAGTGAACCCAGTGCTAAGGATGAATCAGCAAACAAAGCAGTCACAAATGGACGATGGACAAAATAGATCTGTGCTTAGTGTGTGCTATCGCAGGTCTGATCCTGCCCTTCCATCTCCCCCCTCACCACGCACGAAGTGGAAATAATGCTAGTGCTCTGCAGGGCATTAACTGTGTCAGTTATTTAGTCCAGTGGAAAGACTGACCCGACAATCAATTCCCTCTTTGTCTGGATGCCTGGGTTTCTGTGCCTCTTTTGAAGGTTAATTCATTTATTGCCCATTTTTCCTGGCACAGCAAACCTAGGCTCTGCACAGCCTGACCTCCTCCTTTCCCCGTGTTTCTCAGATCCGTCTCCCAGCACTGCTGAGCGGGTAGGGCCCTGCCACGATCAGAACACACCCTCTGACTGGAGGCAGGAGGCACGCTCTGTCCCCATGTGCCCCCAGCTGTGAGGGTGGCACGGGTGAGGCTCAGCCCAGCCTGGTGGGAGGCTGTGCGGAGGCCGTGCAGTGGGGCCTGGCAGCCCTCTTACAGTGCCTTGTTACGCCCTGGATTTTTATGTATGGGCATAAAAGGCACAATGGAAAAACTCACTCATGGAAAATTATGAAATTGCCTCACTCCATAGGCAGTCATTACCATGATAAACAAAATGAGCTGGAGATAGTAACTCACCTTTACACTTTGTTTGAGATAATAATATTCCATATGCCTTCTTTTCTTTGGAAATGGTATTTACAAATTGCTTCTGATTCACTGCTTACCTATGCCAATTTACATCAGAATAGCTCTACAGACTTTAGGGTTGTTTTTCCAGTTTGTGCCTGTTCTTAGTTTTATTTTCTTTAAATTATGCTGATGTCTATTTATTCTTTGCAGCTAGTTATAAGAAGATTATTACATGGACTCTGCCCGCAAAACAAATACATTCCCAACAGTAATCTAGACCATCCATTTTAATCTGACCAATTTCTGCCTGGAGCCCGTAACATCTAGCTGAACTCTAGTATCTCTATGAAGGAGAAAATCAGTCTCCTCTGATAAATTCTAATACCCCATCAGGCTTGCTGAACTCCAGCTCAGATCTCTGTCTTGGTCACAGTTGTGTTTCTGCCCTCTTAGAATAATAGAATTACAGACTATCCTGAGTTGGAAGGGACTCAAAAGGATCACTGAGCCCAACTCCTGGTTCCAAACAGGACTACCCAAAAATCAAGCCATATGTCTGAGAGTGTTGTCCAGGTGTTTCTTGAACTCCGGCAGCTCAGGGCCATGCCCACTGTCCTGTGGAGCCTGCTCCATGCCCACCACCCTCCAGTGAAAAGCCTTTCCCTAACCCCCAACCTAATCATCTCCTGACCCAGCCCCATGCCGTTCCTTCGGGCCCTGTTGCTGTCACAGAGAGCAGAGCTCAGCTCTGCCCCTCTGTTCCCTGTGAGGAGCTGCAGCCACCATGAGGCTACCCCTCAGCTCCTCTGCTCTGGGCTGAGCAAACCAAAGGACCTCAGCTGCTTCTCTAGAATTGTCACCATCTTTGTAGCTCCCCTATGGACACTTCCTAACAGCTTTATGTCCTGTTTGTACCGTGATGACGAAAACTGCACGCAATACTCATGGTGAGGCTGGACTAGTGCAGTATAGCAGAACAATCACCTCCCCTGACCGGTTAGCAATGCCATGCTTGATGCACCTCAAACATCTTGAGTTGGTTCAGGGGGCCATCAACACCAGCACAGGGACTCTGCTACGAATCCAGTCCAGAAGCATGCAGAGAGCAGACAGCTGCCTCAGTCAGCATGCCATCCAAAAAGCAGGGTGATCAAGACACTGTGGCTATAGCATATGAATGGTTCTCTTTAACTTCAGACCACATCTGATTCAACCAGTTTCCTTTCAGCAAGTGGTTGATACTGCTTTTCATAGGTAAGAGGTGAGTATGTGCAGTATAGCAGTGATGTAGGGTAGAAGTGGTAGGTACTGCAGGTGGCACTTGGAGAGCCAGAATTACTATAGTCAAGAGCGGAAGCAGGAAGAGCTCTGAGCAGGTGGCTCCTGAAAAGAGCAGGGCAGAGTCACCATGCAATGTCTGTCATACTTTTTGGGTGCCATTTTAAGTCATAGCAGATATCTGCAGTGCAGTTGCACACTCCCACCCACTCTGCATGCAGTTGGCTGATGTAGCAACACGCAGACTTCATTGCTGCACAATGACCTCCACTTGTAGAATTGCTGATTTGGCAGATTTCATGGTTTCCATTCCCACGAGCTCTGAAATCACTGACAACAGAAGAAGTGCTGATTTAATTCTCTCTCTTGCGCTTTCATTAGAAGAAGTGTGGGAAAGTAAGAGGCAGCTTCTCACTTTCCACTGTACCCAGCAAGATCTGACCCAGGCATTACAGGAACAGCTTCCATGCTTTGTGTAATAGCCAGCAGCAGCAGTGGGTTGCTCACCCTGTTGTAATGACTACGAGAAAGTATCTAGGCCTGATTTGGGAATGCAAATGCACGAGCAAGGTGTTGCTGATCTTCACAATATTTCAACATTTTTGTTCTAGACAGCTCTGTTTCATCTCAGCGTTCATTCTGCCTCTCCTGAACCTTGAAACAAAACAAAAGGCACTGATTTACTGAAAATAGGAAAATCAATATAAAGGAGTATGCACACAAGCAGTTATTTTACATTTAAATTACCAGAAAATGTTTCACCAGAAAACAAATTCAGTACAACCGGAACAAGATGGCAGATTAAATCAATTTCAAATGTTGATACCCCTAATGTTTACTGTTCACACCCTTGACCAGAACTAACATGGTGATTATGCAGATTACTTATCAGTATCATAAATTCATAGAATCATTTGAATTGGAAGGAACATTTAAAGGTCATCTGGTCCAACTCCCCTGCAAGGGACACCTACAGCTAGGCCAGATCGCTCAGAGTCCTGTCCAGCCTGACCTCTAATGTCTCCAAGGAGAGGGTACTCACCACCTCTCTGGGCAACCTGTGCCAGTGCTTCACCTCCTTTATTGTAAAAAACTTCTTCCTTATATCCAATCTAAGTCTCCCCTCTTTTATTTTGAATCTATTTCCCCTTGTCCTATCGCAACAGATCCTGCTAAGGATTCTGTCCCCTTCCTTCTTTCTAATAGCCCCCCTTTAGATACTGAAAGACCTCTATCAGATCTCCCCAGAACCTTTCCTTCTCCAGCTGAACAGCCCCAGCTCTCTCAGCCTGTCCTTGTAGGGGAGCTGTTTCATCCCTTGGATCATTTTTGTGGACCTCCTCTGGATGTGCTCCAACTGGTCTATGTCTCTCCTGTACTGAGGACTCCACATCTGGATGCAGTACTCCAGGTGAGGTCTCACCAATGCAGAGCAGAGGGGCAAGATCACCTCCCTCGCTCTGCTTACCATGCTTCTTTTGATGCAGTCCCGGGTACAGTTGGCTTTTTGGGCTGTGAATGTATATCGCTGGCTCATGTCCAGCCTGCCATCCACCAGTACCCCCGAGTCATTTTCAGCAGGACTGTGCTCCCTCTTTACATTCACCGGCTTGTACTGATATCAGGGATTGCCATGACCCAGGTGCAAGACTTTGCACTTGGATTTGATTAATCTCTTGAGGTTTTAGACCCACTGCTCAAGCCTGTCTAGCTCTCTCTGCATGGCATCCCATCCCCCAGGTGTATCCACTACACCACATCACATCAGACTATATCTGATTTAATTGAAAGCATTTACTAAGGTCAGAAATCTGATATCACAAAAAATACGGATTTTAAGCATCATTCACAGTATCTGAATCATTCAAATACACACTGATAAACTTTCATCACACATCAATAAATAAAGCTTTTATGAACTCCTAACTCCAACACTGCGTGCAAAAAAACCCACCTCATTTAAGACCTAGAGGGAGCAGCATGCAGTGTAAACAAAGATGATGTTTGACTATCAATATTTAATGAAAATGTAAAACCTGCCAAGCCAAGCCTAAGATCAATGTATTTTTTTCCAGCTAAAAGGGAGTTGCTATTCAGGTGCTAAGTAGCAAGTCTCAGATCTCAATCTTGTTCATTTTGGTTCCATGAACAGATGGGAAAAAAGTATTTTTGAGTTCTTTTCCATTACTAGAATAGGGGAAAAGGGAGTCAAATTGGCATTGCCTAGTGACTTTAAATGTAAATATGATTTAATTAATGTTTAGCATGTAGCATATTTCAGAAAGAAAGAAAGCCACTACTAATTTAGATAACTGAAGAGATGGAGATTCTGAAAAAATAAAGATCTAATAGAACTGGAAACCTTCAAGTGATTGTCTCTGCACTCACTTTTGGCCTCTTTCTTCATTTCTTTTTTCTTTCCGCCTCTTTCAACTTTAACATTCTTTATCGTTTCCTATGTTAGGAACCTTCCCACGCATTGCCAGCCAAACAACTCTTTTTGCTTTCAAGCCTTTATTTAAGACCCACAACCTCACTGCACCTTCGCTAACTTACCCAGGTTTTGTTCATGCTTTCCTCTTTGTAAAGATTTCTTATGTTCTGTGTTGTCCATAGCTGACCTTTGGAAGATCTTCATGCTTGGAACCACTCTTCATTTATTTTTATTTTTATTTTTATTTGCCAAAGCATGGAAAAGCAAACCAGTAACTCTAGCTTCAACCTTCTGTGGTGTTTTGAGGGTTTCTCATGGAGGCATTCTGCTGCTCAGGTAACTGAGATACACTGCCATAGCAGTAAGGGGAGAAGGGAAGTTTACTGGGCCATTTTTTACAGGTACAATATCCATTTATCCAGACCTAACAGTGATGTTTTTTCCTACTTCTTTTCCATTGTTTTCCAACAACTCTATTCCAGGATGGGCAAGCTGACAGCTACCCTGTGGTCTTACCAAAACCTTTTCAGAAGCAGTAAAAGACTTGTTTTTTTGTTCTCTCCATGTCCTTGGTCTGTCTTCTACAACCATGTAAGGGAAAGCAAGATTTGTCTCTTTCTCTTCTCTTTCCTCCTATCCATATTAAGTATTTTTACAACACAGCTGAGATAATACCTACAATATGTTGCCAGAAATGAAATACTGCTTTAGGATCCCACAAAGCATGCTTAGAACTTTTCTGTTTTCAATCATTCCACTAAATCTAGTCAGAAGATAAAAATACATAGAATAAGTGAACAATGACACCATATATGGTGGCGGGGAGTTAGCAACAAATAAAACCTGAAGAAATGAAATAAATAAAAGGAGAAAAAAGACAAATCTACAGTATTTTGAACTTGGCAAAGTAGTAATACAAAAGGTCAGAGACAATTTCCATGTAGAATGAATCTCCATTTTTAGGAATGTTACAATAAAACTTAAAGAGAAATGCCAGTTGAAGTGAACTGAGAGTTTCCCCAGGAATATCACTTGACAAGCAAAAATGAGGCCCACTCAAGTCATTACAGTTTTCACTCTGAAAATTCTTTGTCAAAAAAATGTTTGGAAATACATAGAAATAATTTATGGGAAACTAAAACTTAAAATAACATTGACAAATAAGAAAGAATATAAAAATATGCAATATTCAGTAAAGGCAATCAAAACCAAGCAAGCATGGCAAAAAATACAAGACAACATGTCACCAAAATAGCCAAGAGCCTTCATGAAGCTTTCTGTCCTTATTATCTCATATTTAAATATATTTTTATGTCTTGTAAGGTACAATAAAAGAAACTGTAATTTTTTCCATTTGTGCTTTGTATCAAATATTTTTTTCCCAATTCCTGACTCTCAAAAAGATGATTTCTATTTTACAGTAGGTCTATCAAGTATTTGTGATTTACAATGCAAAGTACTAGCATTCATAAGACCAGAGTCTGATTTATGTCAATGAAGATAAGAATGTGAGACACTGAATGTATATAGAGTCATCTACAATTCAATATTGTAAAAGTGTGTGCTGATCCAAAAGATTGTGGTGATACAGTCCAGTTCAGTATCTAGCTTAAGGTTAGGAAGATAATTTCATTTATTGACTTTTAACTGAAGGTTAAAATTATATACATAGATTGCTCTGAAAGTATTGCCTCCAATTTACTTCTATGGAAACTACAAGAGACACAGAGCATAATAGCACTATTTGATAGAGCAAATTCTCAGCTACAAAACTCTATCCTTCAACACAGTCACCACCATTAGCTGTGCATTTTCATCAGCAATGAACAAGAGCCTGCATGCCGCATTTGTAAAAATGTGCACCACTGGAGGTGACCCACTGTTTCACAGCTATCTTTCACTGGCCAAAACAGAAGTCTGAAGATGCCAAATCTGGACTACAAATTGGGTGTGCTAGGACAGTCTAGCCAAAATTGGCAGTGTGCTCCGCAGTTCTCCAAATTGGTATTGGGCCTGGCATTATCATGTTGAAAGAGAAAGGTTGTTTTATTCTCTGGCTTGACTTTGGAACTTTGAGCCTTCAGTATAGTCACCATCATGATGCAGTGATCAGAGATGAGGGTTTGTTTGGGTTCCAGGAAATCCAGAAGGATCACCTCTCTCCTATTCCAAAATACAGTGCACATCACTTTACCCACTGAGGGCTGTGTCTTGAACTTTTTCTTCAGTGTACTCCACTTTCTGATGTTTTGACTCCAGCTTGTAGTGGTGACACCACATCTTGTCACCAATAATGATATGATAAAGGATACTGTCACCTTCAGCCTCGTATTAGTACAGTAGGTGCCAACAAACTTGCATAAGGTATTCTTTCTGTTAGTGTGTGAGCATTTGTGGGATCCACATGGCACAAACATTGCAATATTCCAATGTTGCTGCTATTGTTTCCAACACACTGAAGTCAATATTCAGCTCTGTACACAATTCTCTGGTCGTGGTCCAGTGATTTGTATGGATGAGCTGATGGAGGTGCTGTTCATTTCACTGTGTGACAGCTGTGTATAGTCATCTGGAACATGGCCTGTCTTTCATGTCACTGCCCTCACTGCTGAAATGCAGCACTCTGAGCCTCACTGTGCTTATATTCACTGTTTGGTCTCCGTAAATGTTCAACAGGCATCAATAAATGTCAGTGGATGCAATTTTTTCCACATGTAGGAATTCAGTTTGCTTCATAAGCACTTCTGTGTCAGACGCCATTTTGTCAGACTGCCCCTCTGCTGCTATCTGTCACATGGCAACCATGTGTAACAGAGTATTGGCGGGAAGGTTCAACCTCTATTGCCATACCACCACCATCCAACTCTGATGTCACAGGCCAACCTAATAAAACAGGAGGCATTACTTCTGGAGCAGCACTCATAGATTCAGTTGCTGATATGACAGATTTTTGTTACATGTTTATCACTGATGATAACCGATGACCAGCCTCTTCAAGTGGCAGTCTTCTGACTAGACTGAGATGGTGTAGAGACTTCCTACAAGGCTCACGAAATGACACCTCCTGCACAACTGTAGAATATCCTGCACTTCTCACTGCATCCCAGCTCCTACAGGGAGCTAGAAGGTGCTGCTACACCTCCAGGCCACACAGGCAGCCCACAGTACGCAGCCAGCCCAGGGGAAATGGAGTGGGTGTTCTAGGAGTAGATCTCAGTAAAAATAATGAATTAGAAGCCTGTAAGTCATGGCAATGCCTAAAATCTTTACTGATTCACCTCCTCTATCCTGATGCCAAAACATAAGCAGAGCAGAGACGGCAGCAGCATTGATTAGGCCTGCATAGATAACAATGTTTGAAATGCTGTCAGCTTTGTTTACCTCAAGGCACTAAATGCTGCCAGCACCTGATGAGCAAACCAACTGTTAGCAGCTCTGGAGCAGGTTTGCAGCATTTTTTTCCATGAGGTTTAGATCTCTAGAAATGTCTGACCCATCTTACTCAAGCAATATCTAGCAAGTCAGAGAAGAGTTAATGGAGCTTACAGTCCTTTATATTAGCCTGCATTTCTCTCAGCATCATTCTGCTTCTAAATTAAACAGCTAGTGAACTATTTGTATCAACAGCACAGAAACAATGAGCCTATCCCAAGTAGTAATTATATAGTAGAGTACCATTAAAAAACAAAAACAAAGAAAACACCTAATTTATTTTTCCTCTCTTTACAATAACAGAAGAAAGCCAGTTCCACTTCTGGGAAATTTGGGATGAGCAAAGCCTCATGTGCTTTGTGAGAAGAACTGTTGAGTTGAACACCTGAAACAGTCCAAGCAGAGAAGAAAATGAATGGGTCACAATGGATGTTCAAGTATCCATTGAGGCTGTTGGCATTTTGGATGTTGCCTCACCTAAGTGAACATTGTGTTTCCACACAATTACTTGTTATCCTCACTTTTCATCAGAAGAGACTGCAAGAACCCAACTCAAAATACTCTATTGGTTGTCTTCAGAATTCCACCAGGAAGCTGCAGGTTTTAACTCCCTATAGGGGGAAACTAGATTTGTGTGCCCCATCTACCAGGCAAGAGATCTCACCATCAGTTTAATAAGGAGGTTATTCCAGGAGCATGAGGTTTGGGGTAGGTAACAAAACTTCTAAGAACAAAAATAAAGCAGTGATGTAGTTACCTAATCAAGACGTAGGTACCTGATTAAAATGTTTGCATAAGTCCAGTTTTAAAGCCTGTAGCAGACTAAAGGCATTTCCCACATTCAAGGTAAATGAGCCCTGGTCCTATCCACTCTGTCAGCCACAAAACCCTGTGAAGAATGGCAAACAAAGCTTCATGCTGTCCTTACCTAACCTAGAAATTCTGTTTGTCAGGTTTCATTTTCTTTTCACTTCTATACTGGTTCTACTCAGTGATCTTAGCTATTGTGTTCATTCTGCTTCAAAGTTGTAAATAAGGAGTATATCCTCCCCCTCCAATCTGTTCTCTCAGGCAAACCTTCATTTGAGTGTTTTTCCTCAACTTTGTTCTTTAGAATCTGAGTCTTCAGCTTGCTTTTTCTTTCCCATCATCAAATAAATAAGTTGCAGATATTCAGCTCTGAGTGGTATTGATCTAAACATAAGAGTCTTACCATGCAGCTGGACAAAACATTGAAGAAACATACACTGATCTTTAGCATTCTTTTTTTTTTTTTTTCATAAATGTGACAAAGATGTTATTATTTTGTTATTTATGTCCCATTTTACATCTCAAAACATTGTTTACAGAATTTTACGTTCAAGGGGCATTAGATTTGCTTTACTGTCCTTTGGCTGGAGGAGGTTATGCAGTATGGGCCCCAAGTTACAGCCCCAAAGTCTAGCAGTTTCATTCAAGTTTAAGTGTTTACTTATTTCAATTGTAATAGTTTCTTTAACTTTCTGTAATCATTTCTTAAGGCCTACTGACATATTCACCTTGGGAATCATTCACAGACATACAGGAACAGATTCTTGACAGAGAAGACAGCACAAAACATAGGCTGTGTTGTACATCATCATAATGTCTAACAAAGTACCTCACCCTGGGTACTGCCATGCAACATGAGGAGGTGCAATTCCTGACTTCTGTGTTGAAGACCTCCACCATCTGGACAGAATCCAAGTAAGTGCTATTTTTCAATTTGAATGTTACTCAAATTGCTGACTATATATATATATCAACTACCAGTGTTTCTCCTAAGAACCAAACCTACAAGCCAGCAATGTTGAAGTAGGATCCAGCTCCAGCCACCTCCATAATATCAATATACCCTTTCTTAGAAAGAAATGTGAAAAAAGAATGAGCAACTGAAGTTCTGCAGGACCTTTTCAAACATACAGTTTCATTCACTCAAAGGAGGAAACAAAGATAGCCAGAGGTTGCTTTATAAGCAGCAGATCTAAATACAGGACTTCTAAGCTTATTCATCTTGAAAGCCCTGAGGGTCCAGCAGTCAGCAAGAAGATAGGAATATTTCCTCTTCTTCAAACCACTCATGCAGACAATTTCCCCTTAACTAAGCTGTCAAAAAGGAGAAAGCATACATATTTATTTTAGCTTCTTTCCAAACCTTTCTGTCTGTCTTTCAGACAAGCTCCATCAGAGGACCACAAAACCCTGCTGGACAAATCTGTTGACCAAGTGATCTGCACAGTTGTACCTCATTTCATACAAGCGAACTCCTCCTTCTATGACTATGATACTGCAGTTAGCTAAACAAACTTATCCAGATAATTCCACCAGAATTATACTTCATGAAAAAAGTGAAATACCATGGGAAAACAAAGTATGATCATACAGCCATTACAGATAAAACAGAGTTGCGATCTGCAGCTGACTTGTATTTATCATATGCCTTATAACATCAACCAGTATCAATCAACTACAAAAAACTAGATATCAAAATCATCATAGAAATATGCTGACATATTTGTGTTTGAAAAACAAAGGCAGAAAAAAAAAAACATAAATGTGCACACATACACCAAACTCAACAAAGACATATATGACTGTTGGAGATGCTAACATAAAACTGGGATCCCGAGGGAAATTTCATAAGCGTGTTGATATAGCAAGCAGCATACACTGTGCAGTGACAGTGCTCACAAAGGAGAAATTCAGCTGTTCTATTGCACCTTGCAGAGAAACTGCCTATCAACCCCACTTTCTTGAAAAATTGTAGGAAGGGTAGAAGACATCACTCTTCTGCAGTGGCAAAGAATGTGCACATTCAAGATGTTCCTTGCTCTTTTCCCAGATAATTGATCTCAGTATGACTGTGAAGTAGCAAAAACAGAAGGACTTGGGAAATGGCAAACAACTGAGCACCCAACATAGCTCATTTTGCTTTGTAATCCCTGTATCTAGATGAATAAGTATATGTAACTTCAGAATAGGTGTAAAAAAGCAGGACTGCAAACACATAGATATCCTATTCAAGAATTAGGATGCAGAACTCAGAATGAGCCATATAATCCTCTAGATGAAAAATACAATGGCTTTGGCTCTTGTGCTATCAATAAAAAATTGTCCAATTTTGTAACGTTATTTGTGAAGTTATTTTTAGCACACTGTGGTGAGAAATATTTTTCATTGTCACTAAACTATTGTTTCCATGGAAATTTTCTAACTAAACTCCTATTTGCCCTAACATAGAAGGACAATTCTTGTAACATCTAGTTATACAGTTACAATGAATTCAGGAATCTGGAACAGCTCCAACCCCCCACACTGGCACATCGAGTTAGAGGGGAAGCCAACAGAGATGAAAATTTGCCATGAGAAAGACTAACAGGAGGAAGAAGCCTTCCTCAAAGCCTGAGGTTCTTCTGCAGAACCAGACTAAGGTGGAAAATGAAACGGTAACATATAAGTCGTCAGAACCAGGTAAGGAAGCCAGACCAGCTCCCGGCTGCAAAACAACTACCACAACTAAGAAAAAGCAACTGGTGATAGTGGTGGGTGATTGTCTTCTGAGGGTTACGGTGGGCAATTGTCTTCTGAGGGTTACCATTCGTCACCCTGATCCACTATTTACAGAGGTCTTCTGCTTAACAGGGGCCTGCACCAAGGATGTGACGAGAGGCTGCCAGACCTTGTACATCCCACAGACTACTATCCACTGCTGCTATTTCATGTAGGCACCAGTGACACAGCTGTGAGCAACCTGAAGAATATCAAGAGGGACTACAAGGAGCTGGGAGCAGCAGTGAAGAACTCAATGAGATCCATCCACAGGTTCTGAGGGAACTGGTGGAGGAAGTTACCAATCCTCTATCCATCATATTTGAAAGATCATCGCAGTCTGATGAAGATCCCACTGTCTGGAAAAGGGAAAACATAGCCCCCATTTTCAAGAATAAAGAAAGAAGATCCTGGGAACTACAGACCACTCAATCTCACCTATGTACGTTGTGTGATCATGGAGCAGATCCTTCTGAAAGCCCTACTAAGGCACATGGAAAAAAAAATGAGGTGTTTGGTGGTAAGCAACATGGCTTCACCAAGGGAAAGTCATGCCTAACAAATTTCGTGGCCTTTTATGATGGAGTTACAGCAGCAATGGATAAAGGAAGAGCAACTGATGTCTGGACTTGTACAAAGCATTTGACACTGTCTGGCGTGACATCCCGGTCTCCAAAGTGGAGAAAAATAGATTTGATGGATGGATCACTCTCTGGATGAAGAATTGGCTGGATGGTCACAGGATAGATTTAGACTAGATATTAGGAAGAAATTCTTCACTGTGATTGTGTCAACGGTTTGTGTCATGAGACACTGGAACAGATTTCCCAGAGAAGTTCTAGATTCTTCCACCCTGGAGGTGTTCAAGGCCAGACTGGATGAGGCTTTTAGCAACCTGGTCTAGTGGGAAGTGTCCCTGCCTATAGCAGGGGGTTTGGAACTAGATGATCTTAAAGGTCACTTCCAACACAAACCATTCTATGATTCTATGAATCTCACAATAGCTCTCTCTCGGGAGTCCCTATTGGTTCCATGGACAGACAACGATAGAATAATTGAAAGATGAGAAGAGTAGAGGATGGACAAGAGGGAGAAAAGCAGGTAAATAAGAAAAGCAAAGGTCTTCTGCTTATGCATATAACTGCTTAAGATCCAACTTCCTTCTCTAATTCCCTCAGAAGAAAGAAAGAACAAACAAGATTTAAAAAAGCACAGGTGTGACTATAACTAAGCAGATATCTCTAAAGCAGTGCATGGAAAATAACCCAACTGGAATCAAAAAAGTGAGCATGTAGGCAGTGGCTAAGAGACAACTCTAGGCAAACTAAGCAATGTGATTCTGAGATTCAAGAAAATGCAAATTTTAAAAGAGAAGTCTTAAAGACAGGAAGGGCATAGAAAATGAAGACTTAGAGATAGGAAGCATGTAGATAGGGCATTTCATGCAGACCTTTACGTAAAGGTTTGAATCCTTTCCTCCTCTATTTGGTTGTGCTTACTGAGCCTGTAAAATCACACGGGTTAACAACTTTCTAAGACTATGGGCTTTGAGTACCGGCTGCACCTTGAAGTGCTGTAGAGCTGTGAATGATGGTACTGGTGAGGTTCAGCAGCTTCAGCATAGGGTCAGAAGGAGCTGAAGTTGAGGATTTCTTCATCCTTTCTTAAGCCAGAAGAAAGCTCCTTATTACATCCTGAGCTATGCAGTAAGCATCCTAAAAACTGGCATGCAACGCACTTAAAGAGGGACGACTGTCACTTCTTGGCTGTGCATCCCAGCACCAAGGGCTTTTGCCTGTGCAGTGGGGTGCAAACCCCTGTATCAAATCACCAACCTGCGCCTTGTGCAGCCAAAATGCTGGGGCAAGAGCTGAAGCTTTGGGCTGGGAACATTTGTAACGTGTTTTAAAACATAGGAATGCTAAATAGAAAACTCTTATCAGGCCAGAGATACATCAGCTGTTAGAGGATACATTCCCACCTTTCACTAGCTGCAAGTTGTTAGCTTTTCAAGTGTTAAAAGCACCTCAGTGGTTCATAGGTGCTTTTCTTACTTTTTTTTTTTTTTTTTTTTTTTTTTTAACCTGGGAAAATATATCTATCAGAAAAGATACTAAACTAAAAAAAAAGAAAAAAAAAAGAGTAATCTAAAAAGGTTCCCATCAAGACATACTAGAACTCAGGCAATTCAGTGAAATGGCTGAGAAAGTGTTTGTCTGGTTTTTGGTTTTTTGTTTGTTTTTTTCTTTTTTTTTTACCCAAATTAGAAAGCAAATGAGACAAGAAACAAAATTAATTCACGAGTATATCACAAAACAAATACCTTGAGAAGGGCTATTTAAATTAGAAATAGTATTTCACCAGTAAATAGTTACTGTCCTAAACCGTATGTAAAATAAATACAGGCATCTCGAGTGACTTTTTTTTTGCTCTACTTTAAATATATGATGAAAAGTGACAGAGTTATTGTTTGTGTGGAAATCATGATGTGTGCTGATTAGTTAATCATGTAATAATGAGGTTATGAATTTCCAATATGCTGACAGAAATTTAAGTGTTTGAAAAAATATTGCAGAGATGTGTTTGTGAGTTTTTCCTTCGGCTTCTTCTTTCATTTATTTTTCCCTATGATAACTGAACATATGGAGATTAATTTAAGTGTGGGAGTGACAGTGTGGTTGTCTAATTAATTGCCCTAGAAAATAAAAAATGTTTCTGCCTTACTCAGAGGCCATTTGGCTGAAGTCCTGCCTTACATTACCAAAGTCTGGATGTAATACACAGCATTTTGATGTAAAAAATGAACAAAAGGCAGAAAAACTTACTTAGTTAAGAAGCTGGCTTAGGTATTAGGATTTCAAGCTGTGCTGTCACATATGTGTGTTGGTTACTGCATGTCAGCTTCTAAAAACAACGAATATGAATAGGTGCAAGTAAAAGAATAAGCAATTTATAAATATGTACTCGTAAGCCAATTGGTATGGTCTAATAGAGGCTGGTTTTACTTCTGACCTGTAACAGAGGAAGTTTTCAGAGGAGATAAGGTGAAGCAAGATGTAGTCTATTCCTCTCATATGCCCCAGATAGATAAGGGATCTGCACTTCTGAGATCTTAAACATTATGCTTTTTTAACTCTTATTTTTCCCTATTACCAATTTCCCAATAGCACAATCTAGCACTCACTGAAAGTTATCCTGCAGAAGTTTATAATGGCTATGAAAGGCAATTTCCCATTCTATTCTTCAGAGGCAACAATCTTTTCTTCTGTGTTCTCCCTTTCCAAGGGACATCATTCAAGGAATCAGTTGTCCTGAACACTGCAAGCCTGACAACAAATATCCAGAGTTCAGAAGAACACATATGAGTCCATTAAATAAGCGGAAAAAAGGTGTGTGATGAAAAGGCAAGTAGTTCCACCTAAGAATTGGCAGCAATTCAGTGGACAAAAGTAAAAGCATATAATACATCATAGAAACCTTTTGTATGGTTAAAGCAAATTTTTTAATTGCAAGGTATTACTACCATTAAATAAGAAGTAGCAATTATATTAAAGTATATTCATAAAAACATATCCCTGTTATTATCTTGTAAAATGAGATTTAACAAATGAACAATATAGGAAACTTGTAATGCAATAAAATATGATAAATATATCTTCATAGATTAGATTTTATCTTTAAAAAAGAAGACTGCAAACTTTATTAAGGAAAGCAGCATTTTAAAATGCAGACAACAAAATGCTCTTACACATTGTTGATATATGTATTCTTTCACTATATCATCTACTTCTCAAAGCAATGTGAAACCTATTGTTAGGATATATATAAACTATGAAGGAAGGCAAATACCAGAGAAGACAAGAATAAAGGGAGGATACCTTTCTCCCAGCTGTTTCCTTCAGACTGTTAGAATCTCAACTCACCATTGTCATTCTCTGAGAATAGCCTTTTATCCATACATCTTCGAAGCCAGTATTGTCTAGCACTTGCTGAATCAGTTATTCTAAAAGTTGTACTGACAGCCTATTAGAAGGCTGTCCCCTTTTTAGCCACAATAAAATTTATCATATTGTCTTATAAATGTCCATGAACATAACTCTAGCTCATCTGTATTCACATGAACCTTCAACGTCCTTCACAGATTACACAAGTATTTCCTCTAACCACTTGCACCTGATTTTTATAACACGAAAATTCTCCCTTTACAGGCAAACCTAATTATATTTTAAACTTATTTTTGGCTTTGCAATCAGATAAATAATACTTAACGCGTTTCATGTATCATACCATAGGAACACTGTCGAATAATATAATGAAAACTCCAACAACATTTTATTTCCCCTGTATTAAAAACAAAAGGCATTAAATAAATAGCAAAATCTCTTAACTATTCTAAAATAGTTGTATTAACTGAATAGATCCTGCAGTCCTCAACTATATGTTCTTACATATAGTATGTACATATATAATCTAGAGATAACAATGGAGAAGCAAGCCAAAAATAGAGAACAAATAGGCTCTATCAGGAAGGAAGAAGTATTGTATAAGAAATGTAGAGAAACCTCATGAGTCATGTTTAAAAACAAAAACAATAAAATAACTCCTTGACTAAAGCCAAGCAAATGGCATGGAAATTGACCATGCCATTGATATTTATGCAAATTCAGGAATAAAAATGCATGATTTGTCCTAAATACTAATAAAAATATATGAATCATAAATTACATAAATTTTGGTTTATTATACCTTATATCACTGATGGTTCAAAATACAGATAAAAGGAATTGGAATGTAGGTGAATGTGGTTTATATGATTTATTATTTCTAGGTTTGTGCTCAATTAGTTTTTTTTCCTGTAGGTTGATTATGTCTGAAGACAGCCCTGAAAACAGAAGATGGGTGCACCAGCCTGTGATGAACACCTACAATTCATTCACATAGAGGCTCACTCTTGAGATCCATTCCCCTCTGATTTCTCCTTACTTTCAGGAGTTTATAAATATCTTTCTACTCTAATAAACCAACATATACACAGTGGTAGGGATGTGTAGAACCAAGACTCTGACTTTTCTTTCTTCCTCTCTCCCTCTTTCACTTCCTGAAAGGGATGAACAAGCACAGTAGTTGATCCTTTCCCCATGGTTGCCACAGGTAAAATCTGGAAAGGCTGAACAACAAAATAAATTGGACCTACCCAGTGATTTCTATTGTAGGAATACCTGCTGATTCCTGCTGTAACCCTGCTGAAAATGACACACACTTTGAGGCTTCAGATCAGATATTCCTTGATGTATTTCAGGAGTGCAATAATGTTGAAATATATTAAGAAAAAAACATTCTTAGTTTCCTAATAGCAGAAAATAAGTGCACATGTTTAAATTTTCAAGGGAACAGGCTGGAGTTCTGGCAAATGCTTTTTAATATTGCAAATGGAAAACAATGACTACACTGAGAGAGATACAGAAACTCCCTCATACAATTCAAGCAATATATTTCCTTTTCATGAGTTCCTTTAGGCAATTTGTGTCCTAAACCTGCAAAGGCATGCAGAAGTTTAACTTAATCTATGTACACGTTTCTACTTACTGCTTGCAAACTAATAAAAAACCCTCATCTGTTACAGCTATGAGATATATACTCACTGATTCCTCTCATACTATTTTACTTACTTTTGTACAGCCTCAACCATAAAAAATAAATAAAAAATAAAAAATAAAAAATAAAAATAAAGTGGAACACGTTGAAGGAGAAAACAAAACTGTTGCAGTACACAATTAAAAACACCTAACCCTCAACTACTAGCAAAAAAAATGTGAGGGAAAGATAAAAATGATTTGTGTCCTTACCTATCTTCTGTTATATCAACAGTGAAACCCCCCCCACACCAAAAGTGCCGTGGTAACACTGTAGCTCGTTTTCTGAATTTTCTGGCAATGGAAACTTAAGAGATGTACGTCATCTTAGCTTTACTTTTCTGCCAACTTCATGTTTCATGTAGGTTTTTCAAACTAATTTAGAAAAAAAGGAAAAGAGCGGGGTCAAAAAATAAAATAAAGCACCTACGCTGACACTATCTGTATTTTGACATTAGACTTCTTAATTAAATCTGATTAAATTTCTCATGCTTTTACATCCATTGTTTTCCATTGCTAGCAGTTTTCTAAAACACATTTTTGCTTGTCTTCCTAGAACAAATTAAAATGGATGGGAACATGTTTGAGGCAAGGAGCGGCAAGGAAAGCAACAATTAAATGTTAAGTAACAAACTGGATTTTCTAACATCAACAGAATTTACAGGCATTTTACTGTTGGTCTATCATTTTTAAAGTATTCTTATTTTACCTAAGTATAATAGTGGTTTGGAGTATTAGCTAGACATATTTTTAGACCAGAGATTCCTTTTAAAGCAAGTTCTCTTTTTTTTTTTTTTTTTTTTTATTTATTTATACAATCACACCCTATCTTTGAAGGGGATCCTTGATGCTTTTTTTGAGTGCTAACTTCTCACTGCAGGGCATCACATACTTCAATAAAACCACATAAAGTTGGGAGGCAGACAAGCATTCAGTGATTAGACGCATCAGAGCTTACATTACAATGTCACTGACATCCCAGTGTCATTCAAAACACAGGCTGCAATGGTGCTGGAATTTCCACACTGTAACTCTAATCTTAAGAAACTCCATGCACTACTCTCATTATGGGACCCACACAGTTTCTTCCTATGTCTCACTGGTCTTGCGACAAAGCTTACAATCTCATGGGAGTTCAGGATAAACCGGTCACTCAGAAGTACCACCTCACATCTCAGTGGAACTGAACCAGCAGCCACGTTGTGAAATCCTGTGAACATCCCTTTTGTTATAGACGGCTCTACAAGAATCAGACATACTTCATTTATGTCATTACTTAGGATTGTGGCCTTTACCCTGTAAGGACTATTCACCTCAATTCAAGTCTCAGTGCTTTAATTACTAAAAGCTGCTAGCAAAAGTTTAATGAATTAAAAATCACTGACAGTGGATTGTTTTACAAGCTGACCCACCCAATGCTGTATCTTTCTACTTTTGTCTCAGCACATGCTGTCCGGATCAGTGGCCACTTGAAAGTAATGGCTGGTAGATTGTGAGGGTTCATAAAACCATGCAGCCTGAAAAAGCAGCCCATCTCTTTTACCTACTGGTAACCTTCTGAGATTTAGACATTAAAACTTCAACTACCGACTCTTGTTCATCTGCAGAATTAAAAGTATAGGCAACTGAAGAAATATCCTAAACATAAATCTTATAATGACAGATACTGCCTTCTGGAGGTTACTGCTTCTCACCATTGACTATAAAAGGAACCCTAGGGTGGCTAGTACAAATCTAGATGCGTCCCTTTAAGATGTCTCTGTGAAGATGAACAATTCCCACCAAAAGGTTAAGGGAAGAAATACTACACAACAACAATATAAACTGTGTAAATTCATCACCTGAGGCATGAGGCCCACTGGATGTTCTTGGGTTTGGATTGGTTTGGCAGGAAGTGTGAGGAATTTGTTAACTTGTCATATATCAGCTAAACTGAAGAAAAAGTGAAGGACAGAGTACTTAAAGGGAAAAGAGACAAAGGGAGTTATGCAAAGTACCAAAGAGGGAGGGGGAGAGCATGGTTCAGCACTTTAACATGAGGTCAGGAATGTCCTAATGAAAGATCTCCAGACGATCCCAAATTATCTCATCTGTTTTGGAAACTGCACTATGTGATTGAGTCATTGATTGGTTCACCTCTGCATTTTCCCCTACATACAGTAAACAAGCATGAACACTTTAATCACCCCCACCCCCTCTACTTTTCTTAGACCAGAGCAGATGCTGGAGAGAGATGGCTCCAGCCATGTGCTCTGGTTCCATAAGAAGTGCTTCTGCAGTTACCTGTGGAGCAAGTACTCCTGCAGACACTCATTACTAAGTTCATATTCATAACAATATTCATAATATTGTTTTCAACTTATCTAGCTGAAACACGCACAAATGTACTGGGATAGTGGTTCCCAGATGGTTTGGACCAATGGATTATCACTAACCCTTAAGAATTTTAAAGACCATTACATATGCCATAAAGAACACCTCATACATTTACTGCTAAATAGAGTCTGACAGATCAGCCATGGGCCCTTTTATGGTATCCTGGTGGTCCACTCTCTGCATGGCTCGCCGTCCAATAGCCAGGGCTTGGGTCTTGAATGTGAAAGGTGCCATGACCACAGTGAAAGGGACTTGGTTGTGGTTAACATCAAGATGAGTTGTTTTGAGTTAAACACAAAAGATAAACAAGATTTTTTTTTCTGGAGATTACTTTTTGAACCCCTTTTGGTTATCCAAAGTATTTTTTAGTAACCTAAGCATGTCAGTTTTAGTAAGCACTAGGTATGTACAACTTTTACAGAATCCAGTCTGATCTGAAAAGAACAAAAATTTTGGACTGCCAACACGTACAAAAGATCTTTCGTATCTTTTAATCCACTTCTGTCTTAAACCAAATTGCCTTTACTGCTGTATAACACACTGCAGCCTGAAAGCAACCTACAGTAAACCTACTGCTACACTTGTCCATAACATGATACATTTAAACTCTGGTTGTTCACTACAGGGCTGCCATGTTATCTAATCGACAAAAGGAAACTTAGAGGAAAATCCTATTGATTTTTTTTTCTACTAATACAAAACAGAAACAAAGCTGTTGTTGCAAGCACTCATTTAATTTTCTTTTGGTTTATAAGCTAATAAGCAACACTAAATTATTTGTGAAAGTTTGTTCCTACTCCACTTTGCATTCATAGCTGCAGTATTGTCTGATAATTAAAGACAATGCCCTAGTTAAGACTTTACTATTTTTATTACCTATAATCTAATTCTCTGAGGGTACTTAGACTTAACACATACACTAACTCAAACATTTTATGTAACCGTTTTAATATAATTTATAATACTATATAATCTGAAAACACAATTATTCTTGAACAAGGCTTATAAGGCTAAATCCAGTTTTAAACTATGAATGTAAGATAGGTCCTTATTAATATTTTAAAAATGCAGTTTTAGGTTGGTTGGAGATTTCTGTTAGTATTTTAAGAACAGGTAAGATGATTCAGAGCTGAATCTGTCAACAAAGAAAGCAAATAATTGATTCAAGTATGTTCCGGTCATTGGTTCTCACTTGAGTGATTAATTCTTGATTAAGGTAGTGGTAATAAGGTGGTGCATTTTTCTGATACTCTTCCTTGAAGGAAATTCAGAGTGGTAGCTATTAGCTCTAATGACTCTTAAATGTTTCAAAACCATCTTGAACAATCGCCAAGAGGCATAAATAAGAATGTTTGCTGAAGGAACCCAAGGCTTAACTGAATTATCTGTTGTCTTATCCAAAGGACTTTGAAGTAGCAGTGCTAAGGGACAATTTTTTGTTCTACTCAAGACAGTTACCCAGCACTGATGAGAGAGAGGAGGGGCTATATTTACTCTTCCTAAAACTAATTTCTGTGAGTCAGGAGCGTGACTCAGGCTGGTCAGTGATGTTGATGTTAGCCTCAGAGAGAGACAGCTTGGTTAACCGTGTTGCTTCTTATCTTTGGGGGTAGAGGGAAAAAAAAATAAACAAAATACTTGTCATTTGATCACAGAGCAGCGTATAACAACACTGAAATTTATGAACCAGATATTCAGTCAGCATGAATTGGAACATACCCACAAAATGAGTGAACTCAATGGAGCCTCACAAACACTGGCTGACCATATGCTCTTAAAGATAAGAACACAGCTTACAGAGCAGCACACCCTAAAACATCTGCAACAGGAAGAAAAAAAAAAAGATTATTTTGTTGTGGCATCATACATACCATGAGCCCTTCAAAAGCTCTCTTGCACCTTCCTAACTATAATAGATACTCCCACAGTTTGAGTCTTGGTGCTTGCCAGGTGAGCTGCCTGACAAATTCGTATCCATACTAGGGACAAACCGATAGCAGGCCCAGATGAGCTACAGCAGTGTGATTTTTAACAAATCCTTCTCTTCAACTGGACTAAAATGTTTCCAGGGCCACCTTGCCTGGGTCTTTTTCCATCTTTTAGGAATTTTAGGTATTTTGCCGTGGGAGAAAGTAAAGAGGATTGCTCCAAACTGGGGAAGTGCTATGTAGGAAATGTCCTGGCAGTAGAGTAGTGTGTGCTCACTGTATGCATTTTTGAGCTCTCCTAGCAGATAATTTGCAGAGTAATACCATTCATTCATCAGACACTTCTCACTTTCTAAGAGGCAGCCATGATCATACTGTTTCATCACAACTATACCCCCTTTTTTTTTTTTATGCTCTATGAAAACTTCCCAAACACCTTATTTTATTGTCTTTATAGCAGTTATATGGTTATTCCACCCTGCTCTATTTTTTCTTCTCTCCCATGCCTGATCCAAGTCCTTCAGTGGGTCAGGCTCCCTGTCAATTGTAGGATTTTATACTTCATGGCTTTTTTTTTGCGTGTAACTGTTGCACCTTTGTCTGTGAAGTGTTTTCTCTGGTCTGGGGTTGCGATGCTGCTCTGTTGTGGCAGCACCTGGAGAGAACTTGTACAAAGCCCAGTTTATACTTTCTGATATATTTCAGATAGAGCACACATGAAGAAGACATTTGTGCAATTTGTGCTGTTCTTTTTCACATTCCTTGTTTACTTCCGTGTTATCTTTCGCCCTCCTGATAACGCACTAGAAGAACATAAAAGAAAAATAATTAAATCCAGAACGTTGTGATGGAAATGGAGTAGAGCACAAAGCTTCAAGTACTTCGACTTATCAGATGCATTCACAACAGGTAAACAACGGGAAACGCATGATGCAGGATACCGAGTTCCTGAATAGTCAAGAGAAAGAATTTGGAGCTGATAAGAATGCTAACGGGAGCAGATAGATAGGCCTCATTCCTAAGGGTGGTGCAATGGCGATTTGGAGATGAATGGGGTGATTTCGCTTTGTTTCACGCGGTAATTGCTAGGCTGTATGGGCTGACAATAGAGCAATCTGGCCATGGTGACACCTACAAGATGAAAGAAAGGGGAATTGCTTGTAATCAAATTGTTGCTTAACCTCATAGCAACAGGAAACAGGATCCGTAGGGATGCGGACTGCGGGGAGGATGACGAGGAGAAGCGGCCTCCATGGCACCGCAGGGGTGGCAGAGGGCCCAAGGGCAGGGTCCTGGTCTGAGGTGGTCAGCGAAGGCTGACTGCGATAAACCTTGATGGTTCTTGGGCTCTGTAGACCTGGGGAATTCTTTGAACATTGGTTTCTTCACGCTTGCACATAAAACTTCTCTTAACTTCTCCATGCCCTGTGGTTTTGTCAAACAAATAAAAGATGAAAAAAGTTAAAAAAAAATTAAAAAATCACCGATTTCACTCATTCCTGCATTGGCTCAGTTTGAAGAGGATCGGCTGTAGCAGAGTAGTGAGGAGATAGATACGTTTCAAAACCCAATTCAGCGTAGAAGCACACACAGAGTAGGAGAGGTCTGTGTGCTTTGTATCTATCTTCTCTCTTGGGTCAAGCCCGTCCTGCCTCTTTGCCCAAAACCAAGGTTATGAGGTAGCCATCAGCAAGGTGCAAGCACTTAGACCCTGGCTGCCTCGCTCAATTTTTACCAAGGGTTATAATGATCCAAGCATGCTCTTTATGGTAAAAGTCTCATGCTAAGTAAATCAGATTCAGGCAACCCACTTAAGTTCTCCATGACACATTTTCTGCCTCTGTAAAAATGCATGATATCATTGGAAGGCTGGTCACAGAATGAGCTGAGCTATTGTCATGGATGTGTCAAGCCCGGCCTTTCCAAATCGTCTGCAAACTACACTGAATTTTCCTGAAATGGCAATGTTTCCTCAAAAGTTACATGAAATATTTCCAGAAATAGTCCTTTGTGCATCTCGGTTTTTGCTTGCTTTATAAGACTGGTGTCCTAAATTACACGGAATGTTTTC
>JACDJE010000403.1:1097531-1295597 GCA_016647715.1 Pavo muticus | reverse complement strand
AAAACCCAATTTCATGCTGTTTTGTGTAGATAGAAATTTTAATGGTAGGAATGGAGACGTGCAAAAATCTGCATCCCTTAGCAGGGCTGTATCACACTTAGAATCAACTTGCTGGTTAATAGGCTTAGGTTAGTAGAGACTTGCATGCCAGTTTCAGTATTGAATCTACAGTTGCAACATAAAAAGAGGCATGTAAACATTCAGTGTAAACACTTATGTTCTGAAAATGAGCTGGAACAGTTGTTTATAAGTTGTGCTTATAAACTTGTGTAAGTTGGCATAGACTGCTATCTGTTTTAAAGTATCCCTTCCCCTTCGAAAAGGAGAATGCAGCAGTGTTTTAAAATATTGAAATTGGAGTGAAATTAGGAATTTCTCTAAAACTTAGCTTCCAAATCTGCTTGATGCAGTATACAGACCTGAATATGCACATAACTTAAATGACCTAAATCATAAAGTAGCCTTAAAACAAGGCGTGTAGTTATCAATGTGTGCAACTCCTCGGTAAGAAGCTTCAGTTCTTTTTAACCAGTTTGCTAGCCTGTCTAGAGTTAACTGAAGAAGTTTGTTATGTACTGTGAAGTCTAGCAGACTTCCTACTTAAATTTTCTTCCCAAAATCTCATCTACCTTGGGTAGTTTGTTTGGAAACACTTCTAGAATGATTCTTAATTAGAAAAGTTCTCAGACGTGTCCAGAGAGGAAGGCAGGAGGCTGCTTGCAGGGAGAAAGACATACCTGCATCTTTCAAAATAACTTCTAGAAGGACCAAATTGCTAACTGTGTGAGCTTATGGCAACTCGTGGTAACTTTTGTTTTGAGGTGTTGTATCATAATTGTTTCCTGGTATCTTGAATGCACTTCTCAGTCACTGTCCTCCAGTGGGGAAACTGTTTTCCTGAGTCTCACTGAGTGCTGGAGAAGGTGCTTGGCTTCTCAGCACCTGTTAGTAGCTGCAAGGTTTAGGTAAAAATGTAATTTAGCTTCCGGCTTTTCAGGGCTGCGCTGTGAGACCCAGCTGGTTGCATGGAGAAAGAAATGGGCTGAACTGAAGTGTGTTGCAGTCAGACTTGGAATTACAGTTGCTCTGAGGAAGTAATTGAAAGCCACAAGCTGGGCATAGAAACGTTGATTCTTAGAAGAATTTGTGCCTTCCACAATGGCCAGTTGGAGTTGGTCTAAGGTGTAATTATTGCTGACTGGTTCAAGTAAGTCTGTTCAGAAGCTGATACTATGCCTTTGCAATTTCCTTACTTCAAAGAAGCTCTGTGCTATTGCTGGAAACAATCTGACTGGAAAAGCTGAAGAACATGACTGTGCACTGCTGTAAAATAAACACTTGTGGGAACTAGCTGTCTGTTAGAGAGAACAAAACAGGTCTGATGCAGCTGAGTCAGTGATGATCTGTAGCCTTTATATTTATATTTATATTTTATATTTACATCTGGTTTGCCAGGCATCTCAGAAGATCCAAAGAGTAGGTTTCTTTTGGATTTTCAGTGATCCATGACCACAGGATATTTGTAGAATTGTAGATTCATGGAATCATAGAATATTCTGAGCTGGAAGGGACCCACAAGGATCATCGTCTCCAACTTCTGACTTCAAACAAGACCACCCACAAATCAGGCCGTATGTCTGAAAGTGTTGTCCAGGCACTTCCTGAACTCTGGCAGCTTGGTGCTATGACCACTGCCCTGGGAGCCTCATCCAGTCCTGACCACCCTCTGGTAAAGAACTTTTTCCTAACACCCAACCTGATGCAGTTCCATGCCGTTCCCTCGGGCCCTGTCAGTGTCACAGGGAGCAGAGCTCAGCGCTGCCCCTCTGCTCTCTGTGAGGAGCTACAGCCACCATGAGGCCTCCCGTCAGCTTCTCTGCTCTGGGCTGAGCAAACCCAGGGACCTCTGCTGCTCTTCATATCATCCCTCTAGTTTTGTGTAATTCTTACATTGTAGTGCCCATAAAAGCATGCAGTACTGGGTGAGGCACAGCTGGTTGTTAAGGTTTTTAAGGTGTGACATTTCCCTGCTTGATGGAATAAGGATTGTACTGGAGCTAAGCATGCACCGATTTGCTTGCTCTTCAGTGTTTAGTTGACTAAATCTATATGAGCTGCTGTTTGACAGTGTGGCAAATTAGCTGTTCACTTCAAACAGTGTCCGGCCTTGGTAGAAAAGAGATATATCATGTGATTTGTTTTGTGACATGTCGCTTACCTGAAATGACAGAGGGAAAATAGGCCTTTAATGGAGATAAATGATCTTAAAGGTGACAGCAACAGAGTAGTTCTGTGAAGGTTCTCTCAACACTATCTGAATGTGTATCCGTTAAGGTTGCCGTATCCATGTGGCCTTTAGGACTGATACAAATAAATAAGCTTGTGAAAAATTTGGGGAATCTTATGCAACTTGTTCCTTTAGTAGCAGAAAGCCTGATATTTAAATTTGACTGTATTTTGTGGCTGTGGAAAAATGCTTTTTGGATTCTGCTTTGTGCAGGCTGCAAATAGCTCAAATTTAAACCGTAGAAAATTGTATGACTGAAGTCAATCCTTGGAGCTGGAGGCTTGGGAACACGTATAGTGCTTTCTAGCAATTCTGGTCCAGAGGAGAAGATCCTTTTGCTGACCAAAATAATAATAATAATAATAATAATAAAATGCTCTTGATCAAGGAAGTGGTGGGTGGTACTGGTGTGGAGAAATTAAGAGTAATAGAAAATCATAAAATGGCTTGTATTGAAAGGGACCTCAAAGATATCATCTAATTCCAACCCCCCGCCACAGACAGGGTTGCCAACCACTAGATCAGGTTGCACAGGGCCTCATCCAGCTTGGCCTTGAACACCCACAGGGACAGGTCAAGAGAAAGACTTAGTAAAGGAAGAGGTGCTAAAACCGCTTGGCGTGCTAGATGTCCCATGGGAGTTGGACTTGGTGCAGGGCCTGAAATAAGGCATTGTCTCTCAGTGGCTGAGAGGTGCTATGGAGGAGTAAAAAAAAAAAAAAAATCACAAGAAGTTAATGTGCTAAGCCCTGTGCTGTTTGTGTGACCACTGATATGGCAAGCTTTTGCACTGTCTATCATAGAATTGCTCAGGTTGGAAAAGACCTTAAAGATCATCAAGTCCAACTGCAACTATTAGTGGTGTTGCCAGTTAATGTAGATAGCTCCTTCCAGTGCAAAACGATAAAGGTAGCAGAAGTAATAGCGACAGAAAGTGGAAGTCTGTTGTGCTTTTAGTTGCAAAGGAGGGCTGCCTCTGGATGTAAGGTTTAGCCTCAGTGTTGTAGCATAGCTATGCTGTTGGTCATCTGAGTATGGCTGACAGCTTGTTAGCCCCCTCAAGTTGCACTGATGGGAACTGTAGCTTTGTGCATCTTGTTTATGAACAGTGCTTGCACACTTCTTGCCCATGTTGAAGAAATGAATTCTGCCAAGAAAATTTATTGCCTTGTTTTTGGTGGTGGACCGGTGCTCAGTATTATCGTAATGAAGTTTGCAAAAGGTTCCACAGCTTTGCTTCTGCAAAGCCATAAAATATGTTGTCTCATTCAAATGGAGTAGATTCACAGGAAAAAAAAGTGAACAACCAAAAAAAAAAACAAAACAAAACAAAACAAAAAAAACCTGGAGAAAAAAACAGAACATCACCACAAGGAGCAGGAAATTTGTAGGTAATTCAAAAAGAGCTACATAAAAGTCGTAACTGGTCTACACTCAAATGAACAAACTTTAGCTCCTTGGGAATGGCAAGTGCAATAGCAGTTTCTGAAAGTGATTCTCTCACAACTCTTCAGCCAGTTTCCTGGGTGTATTTCTGGCAGAGGGGGATTAATATGGCATGCAGGGGAAGCTAGTGTAGCTTTCAAGTTATAGGTTTTTCAAGGAGTAAGGCTTTAAGAGTGAGGATAAGGATCAGTGATATTCTTATGTTTCCAAAAGGCTTTTCAAAAAATTTCAAAGATGAAAGCTCTTGAACTGGCATGTTATGGGACAAGAAAGAAGCTCCTTAAACATAAGAGCAAAACAAATGGCTCACTGGGGATATCCCAGCTCTAATGGCTTGTTTGGTTTGTTTTTATTTTTTATTACTGGGAAAGGAAGGGATGATAAATTTGAGGATTATGAATGGATGATTTGCCATGGAAATCTGACTGTTTATGTATTGTTTATTACAATTCAGCTATCTAATATAGAGTATTGATTAGTAGCATTTCTACGTAGCAGTGTTAGTCCAAGTTAGCAAAAAAGCCTTCAGACTTTTCCAAATTATTTGTACTACACTATCTGTAAGGAATCATTGATACACGGAATGACTTCACAGAAGTCTTTACAGGTTCAATCTCAATAGGTATAAGTATTTCGTATTATTCCTGAGAGTAATCTAAAATTTAACTCTACGTGTCCTGAATACAGAAAGAATAAAGTTGGCATGGAGTTTTGCCCTTTGCCTAAATGCAACCTAGCTCAGGGCTTTTGTTACTTCCTCTTTATCAGGAAGAGCATGGTTACAATAAAAAACATACAGCTATGCTTAAGAGAATATTAACATGAAAAAATATATATACTTTTTAAAATGAGGGTGTTCATATTGGGATGAGATTATGACTGTCTTGTTCTGGCTGAAATATTACATAAATTTTAATTTACCAGTGTTTTTGCTTAAATGGGCACATCATGCTCTGAAATGAGCAGCGATTGTTTCCAGTATTAGAAACTCTTTCAAGCTGACCTAAGCTTTAGAGCAAAGAAAGTTTCACCTCTACTGCTTGCTGTCTTAAGGGGAGGGAGGGAAATCATTGCTTAGACTGAATAAAGCAATTACGGTTGTATACATGTGTACTACTAAGGGGATTAAAAGAAGGAAGTAAATATAGAAGTAACATCAGAATAGTTTAGCTCAGAATATACTTGAAGTTTGTGGTTTTTTTTAATAAGAAATTTCTCAAGACAAGTGATATACCAGCACAAATAACTTATGAGGAAGTCCGTGCCTGTTTTGCTGAGTTGTAATTATTGTTAGAATGTAAGAAACACATCCAGCTGGTCCAGTCATGAGCTAAGCTTTAAATACAATAAGTAACTAAAATCCATGACTCCAATCCCAGCTCTGTTGGATGGAGTTTGGCACAGTTGCTGTCTCACTTTCCTTTTACTTGAAACTTGGCTGCATATAGCAATGTCATGGGCTCAGGATACGCCTCATTTAACACATGCCTGACAGGTTTTGTGACTGGAATGCGTCTTGTAATTTGGGAATGCAACCAAGCTCTGTAATCTAATGATGTATAATTTTAATTAGCAGGATGTCATGTGTTACTTTCTCTTTTATTGAAAAAAAAATTGTTTCTTGTGCTATAACTTCTGTCAACTGTGTTTTGATAAACACAGAGAAGTGTGGTGAACTTAATAATATGAATATTTATCAAGGAATGACTTTCCTGGGAGCCACCCCCTCCTAGTTTTAGGCTATATATAATGTTGCTCTTATGTGTGTGACAGCACTGTTATCCTGAATAAACATTTTCAGCCTGAACTGTGTAGGATTAAGGAACATTAAATCCTCAGTCATCTATTCAGGACCCAATGGATCTGAAGTAAAGTAAGAGATTGGGCATCAGGAAAGCAAAGAGTTCAAAATAAATAAACAAATATATAAATTCATTTTAAACAGCAGTAGATAGGAACCTTGTGATATTCCAGGTTTGGCTTCAGCCGTCTGCTGCCTCAGTCTAAATTTTGGCAGCTAGGCTCATCTCAAGTTATCTGAGGAAGCTGACGCACACAGTAAATGCATTCTAGGTACTTGAACACACTAGAAATAATGCCTAATGGGAAACAGTCATATCTAGAGGTTAAAACTTTTCCTGTGGGATTATAGTCTTAACAGTGGAATTACTTGGCATTATAAGTACTCTTGTCAAATGTAGGCTTTTTGTTTTAGTTTATGATGTCACTGCTAAACAAAAAGAAGCTGAGATGTGTAAAAGGCAGTACAGAGAAAGGTAGCATCAGGGCCTGTGGGTGGAAAAGGGAAAAAGCCCTTCAAATGTTGGTCAGGGTGAAGGGCTGCAGAAGGCCCCTTGACATTGCTCTGTTGATGGAGATTTAGAATGAGTAACTTTTGTTTCCAGAAAAGCATTTAAGCATGTGTTAGTGGCCTGAAGTGTTGCCAGGGGGGGAAAGAAGTATTTGACTTCTTGTGGTTAACCCAGCATTGCAAGATGAAGTAGAATAACATGAAAACATAGTATTTTAAATACTTGGAATGCTCGATGCTTTTGGTAATTTGACAGGCTAATGGTGGCATGGATTTTATTCTCGAGGACTTTCCAGTACGTATCAGTCAGTTGTTCTTTTCTGAAGTTTGACCAGTCTCTTCTTACATCTGTTTAGTCCTTTCAGTGAAGTCAAAATACTTTCAGAAAGCTAGTGATTAAGTTAGGCTTTTGATAAAATAGCTTTTCTACTCAAAGATTCTTTTCTGCTCAAAGATTCTACTCTAAGATTTCTCTGGAATGTATTTTCCAATTTTATTTCTTAATCAAGCTGTCTTTGCAGTCAGAGATGACTTGCTTCATGAGTGTGGAAGTAAGTGTCAGGGCTTGGAAGAGGCATGGCAGTGAGGTCTGGGCTGTTAGCTGGTGGCATAGAACCATGTCTGTTCGCTTGCTGACTGCAGAGTAAGCTGCTTCACAAGAGAAGCTTCACCACATTCTTCATGCTATGCGTGACCATGAATACAAAGGACAGCTTGATGTGTTTGGGAAATGAACCAAAATCTGTCATTAAGTGCCTAATAACTCACCTTTAAGTCTGTAATAACTTTCCTAGACTGCTTCTGAGGAAGGGAACAGACTGGGAATCCTTTGCATGAACTTTGCCAGTTTGCAATGCAGAATTAACAGCATCAGACTACTGAAGTCCTAATTTGTTAGGCATCGTTTCAAAAAGAAATAGCGTGGGGTCTTAAAGCAAAGAAAATCGTGTTAGATGACATTGCTGTTACAGAAATGGTGATCACTGTAGCCATCAGGCATCCCTTAGGTAAACGTGGTTGACAATAGTGTGTGCATCCACTGCAGTCTGGAACAGCAGCTAGTTTTATTTCTGCAAAGTACATCTGCCTCCTAGGATTAAGCTTCAGAACAAAACAAAATTTGGCTTTGAAAACTCAGCAAAATTCATGACTCTTGATTAATTTACTGCTTGGAATGCAATTTTTGTAAGAAACTAAACTTGTCACTACAACACTGCTGGGCACATATAGGGCTGAAAGGCAATTTATTTAAGGACTACCTGTTCTGAGCATCTTCCTCTACAGGGCACTAGCCGTAGGTCTTCCATCTACTTAGAACTGCCCCTTAATAAGCCAGGCTCAGATGTCTGCACTAAAAGCAGCAGTGTGCTGTGAAGTGATTTGACAGCTTTACGCTTTGACTCCTTTCATTTGAGCGTGTTTTAATGTGTGGGATCATGACTTGTAAACACATACTGTGCTCTGCGAGCTTTCTGTTTTATTTGCATGCATTTACTGTGAAACAAGTGAGGAATTTCTGTAGTCTTCTAAGTTGCTAGGAAGTATTTCTCTTAAAAGTAAGAAAATCACCCTCCAGAGCAGAAGACCTTGGCATTTTTAGCATATTCTCCAGGTCAATTTGTCACTATTACTTTCCAGTATAATAATATTATGGGCAACTTTTTTTTTTTTTTCCTAAGAAAAAAGTCATGTGATAGCTTGAGGCTATGGAACATACCCAGTTCCATGGATTTCAACCTCATGTATGTGAAGCCATATTAGATTTTTCAGTGTATTTAAGCTGTTTTTTTAAAACTTTAGAAGAGATTAAAATGGCATGACAACTGAAACATATGGGGACAGTTCTTAACAGTGCAGCCTCTTGGTATGTAGATCTGTCTGGTCTTCATTGAACTAATTAGATTAAACAAAGGCTTTCCTGAGATAATCACTTTGCAAGCCTTTTCCTATATTAAAGCAGCCAGCTTTAGTGTGTTGCTGAAGGTCAAATGCTGGTACCGGCTAATACTTAAAATCTGAATGCATAGTGTTCATGTAGATGAATAAATTAAATTGAGTATCACAGGATATCTAATTGTTGAAGTTCTGGCTCCTAAGTAGTATGAGTTCATTGGAAATCTTAAGATTTAATTTTCTTAATTCATACTAAAAGGTTTCCTGATGATTGGTGACTCCTTGGTGAAGCCAGAATTAAACACAAATTGAATAATAGGAAAGGCTCAGGTGGTTCTTTGATGTATTAGTTCCTGTGCATTTGGGCAATAGTAATAGTGCTACCTTTGACCTCTCCTGTTCACATTTGATTGTGTTGCCACTTCAAACTATTACTTCAATGTAGTCCTAATTTTAACTGGTGTAGAAGGAGGATTATAGCTTGCTTCCAAATAAAGGGCTTAGTCTTACTTATGTCTATGGAGGACTATTTCTGGAGACCCTTTTTGAAGCATGATTAGCTTTCAGGGCTGTCTCAATAGCAACTGTATGTTTTTTTCAGGGAAAAGAAAACTAACACAGTTTTGTATTTATAATATCATAAAATATCTGCAAGAAACATTGCAGTTTTTTCTAGCTTGGTCAACGCAATATGTGCTGGTGGCACTGGACAGATTTGTAGTCTATAGTCTTGGCATGCCGTAGTAAACATCTCTATGTGTATGTGTTTGACTTTGGCATTTTCTGTTTCAACTAGGGACTCGTGAAATGATGGAATTTTTACACTGCTGGGAACAGCTAATCTTTGATTATTTTAAATTACTGTCTTCACCACATAACAAAACACACTCGGCTATTAAATGTCAGTTTGATGCAGTTCTCCTGGCAGGCAGCCACGATGACTCTGTATTGGTGAAGCTGTCGCAGTCATGGATTTGCACAGGTATCTGCAGCCTGCATCAGTTGCCTTTACATACAGTACAGTATTTTTTGTCTCCCGAGTTTGACATACAGTAGCTTTAAAGTTGCTGCTAGTGTTAAACAGGATGTGCCTAATAACAGACTGACTTCTCTCTCTTAATCATCTGATACGCAGCTTTAACCTGGACAGTAGCGTATCTTCAGATGAATTAAAACTTTTGATAAGCTGCAATTCATGTAATGATGTGCAAGCAACTGGTAGTCGTGGTAACCATTACCTGATTTCAAAATTTGAGATATTAGCAGATTGGAAGCTTAGAGTGAGTTGCTTCAGAGCTCATGGTGCTCAAACAATGCATTTCAAACGGCTGCTGGAAGAGCAGAGTATAGAACTGGAGCACTGATCAAAACTAGTAAAGTAATGGAGTACTGGGAGAAAGAAATATTAGATGACCTGTTTGCCTTAAGGAACATACTTTATTTTCTGATACTAGAATTTCAGTATTTACAGCTTCCTTCTACGTAGTCACTTTCTTGTTACCGCAGCAGACTGTTGGAACTTGCTGTAACAGGAAATGATTAAATGTTGCAAGGTTTGACTTTAAGGATGTTTCTTAAAGAAACTTGTAGTGATATATTTCAGTAGAAAACAGCAGAGAAACTAGGTCAGGATACACATCCATTCTGAACTTGTGCTTTTGCACTGTTGAAATGCTTGACAAAAAAATGTAGCTACTGGAGTAGATTGATTTCTGTTTTCGTGTAACAATTATTGATGTTTAGTAAAGTGGTTTTTTTTTTTTTTTTTTTTTTTNTATGATTTGGATCCACTCTTGCTCAGAATTCAGAATTTAAAGAGCTTTTGCTGCTATTCCTCTGAATTTTCCAGAAATGTTTCTGAACTGAGATGTGCAAAATAGTCCGTAACGTTATAGCATCTGATCTGCAGAATTGCACTGCTTTTGTATTAATGTAAGATTCCTGAAGATATCTGTGACCCCTGAAGATCAGTTGGTATGTTGGACACCAGAACATATGAGAAGCCCTTTCAGTATAAAAACTGTTAGCATTAGGTAGTCCCTAGAGTATTATGCCTTAGTGAAAATGAATCCAGGTGACAGAAGAATGTTTGGGCTGGAGTGTGAAGCACGGTATGAGTTATAAGTGATGTTATTGCTCTTCTCACAATGTCACATGAAAACAAGTATTGGTTTGGCTTAGAACTCCATCGCAAGGCTTTTCAGTGGGAAGTTAGCAATTACGAGAACTGTAGCTTTTCTAACCTCATATCTGTGCCTGGTTTTGGGAGTTATTTGGGCCTGAGGTGCAGATCTATTGTTAGAATCTTGAATTGAGCTTTCCTGGTCAGTCTTAATTATATTTGAATCAATTTTGATTATAATTAGTTGTTGGACTTTCTCTTTGGTCTTCTCTTCTATAATTAGCAGCTACTGTATCTTTTCCATATCTATACAAACTCATTTGCCTGATCTGTTTCTTATTACACTGTTGCAACTTGTGACCGGGTGGCAGTTGATACTAGGTACCAGTTGGCCAACAAATTCAACTTTTGGTGGTTAAACAAAGGTGGATGTTGCCTTTAAAGATCGTTCTTTCATACATGATTTGCATGAGCTCCATCACTTAGAGGTTACCATATCTGACTGTAACATGTTCTGTTGAAGAATACAGCTGAAGAAAACTGCATCCTGGCACGTAGGTTAATGCCATTGACATGAGCTCTTAAACTATTGTAATAGGCTTTTTTTGTTTGTTTCTGAGGTTTTTTGCAACTGACATGAAGAAAGCTATTAAAGTTTAAAATGGAATTTTTATGGTAGTTAACTTGATAGTATAGGATGCAGAAATTTAATGCATATAAATATTGTTTTATGCCTTTTATCTCTCACTGGAAAACAGCCATAGATTATCATTTTTCTCAGAATTTTCTAGATGTAGGACCAGAAGAACAGCTATAGTGATGACATTTTCACTCTTATGTCTGTATCAGTGGTTGTCTTCAGTGTAAATGCAGTACTGTGACTAGGTATCCAAAATGGTGGATCAGATATGGATGTTGCTGATTGTTTCTGGAGCAGAGAACTGAGACTTTCCAGAACACTTAAATTTCAGGTTATTAGGTGCTTATTTGTAGATGTCACCGTGGCTGAGCCAAGTGGTCTTCTGATCTGGCAGTAGCCAGAAATCTTTCCTTTGTGACTCTTTGCCTTTGCTGATGAATGAGTCCATGATACAATTAGTTTCCACTGCATCAGTAGTAGAGTTTCTATATGAGATTCACTAAATTTGAATACCTCTTGTGGCCTGGTTGGGTGAGAGGTGAGCAGGTGGTGGTGTGTTAGACAAATGGGCACATGGCACCTTGGAGTCATGTTTACCTGGAAGTGCCCAAGTTATTTTCCATCTGAAGCTGGCAACTCTAATGTCTCATGAGGGAATATATGGTTAATTGTGCTCACCTTGACCTGTTAGGTTGTTAAAGCTGACCTACATGATGAGGCTCCTTTATTCTGCATGAAGCAGATCTTTATATATAGGCATGAAGAGTTTGTGGATTCACTGTTTTGTTAAATGGATACATGTGTATATGCAAGAAGTATCAGCTGAGCAAATATAGAGTGCCTATGCAGGCCAAATCCTGTGGGTTGGTGTTAACTGGAAGAGCTGACCTTAGTCTTCCATATCCCTTTTTTAGGAGGATTGCACTGTGTGGTTTTTTTTTTTCTCCTCTGTTCAAAGAATAAAATGAAGATTGTGAGTGAGGCTTGAGGTGTGATGAAATGGGCTGCAGTGGGGTTCTAAAACTGCTTGCACATGAAAATGTGTTAAGACGTAGGTCTGCCTGAAAATATATTCCTAGTGACACTACAAAAGTGGTTCATGTGTGGTTTTAGCTTATTGTTGAAGCTGTTATCCTTGAGATTTGCACAAATGAGTTCATGCATGTGCTCAGAAGCTTGAGCTCTGAGACTTCTCTGGTACTTTCGTGGTAGTTCAGTATTTGTGACTTGAGCGTATTGTTACTGTGTGTGTTGCCCATAGTGGATGTTCCATATTTCATTTCCCTGGGTGCTGATTTACTTCCAGGCGTTTGTAAAGGTTTCCTGTTGGTGACAAACCATAGGGATGTACCAAGCAAAATCTAAGATGTGAAGACAACGGCTCTTCTGAGAGGTTAGGGAGTACAATAACGCAAGGTTATTTTGGGAAAGGAAACATCTATTTTATGCCTTGTCACTCTGCCAACTGAATATTGACTAAAAACATTGTGAGAGATATATAGAACTTGTCCTTAGGCAGAAATTTGTTCTGCAGCTTCAGTAAAATAGGATTGTCTTGCAATGTGATATATTAATCTGTGTTTACTCTTTCCCTAGACTGTGCCTGTCATTTGGCTTGGGGAACACAGCTCGCCATGGGACGACCTCAAAGATATCTCTCCAAAATGGGTCTCTTACTTGGGTGATGTGTCTGCTGCTTGACTGTCTTCATACCCAGAGGATTTATTTTCCTTTTGGAAATATTTTAAGTTGAAGTCTTGTTCCTTACTGGAAATTATCGACACTGAAGACTACATACAAGATGGGTGATATGGCAAACAACTCGGTTGCATATAGTGGTGTAAAAAATGCTGTCAAAGAAGCTAATCATGGAGAATTTGGAGTCACTCTTGCAGAGCTCCGTTCTCTTATGGAACTTCGAGCTACAGATGCACTGCATAAAATACAGGAATGCTATGGAGATGTGCAGGGCATCTGTACAAAATTGAAAACTTCACCAAATGAAGGTAAGACGATTTTCACATTATTACTGAGAAAATTCCACTTAGGAAATACTTCAGTCAAACTAGTTTGTTTGTCATTGTTGTTGTTTTAATATAAGAAAGCTTATAAAGGTATTTCAGTTGCTATAATAATAAAATAGTGTTTCTTCTCTAAGGCAGGTTGGTACTTCAGTAAATAAGCAAGGGTTTCCTACTGGTCCAACTGTGCATCATTTTGAATTAGTGGCAAAATTGCACATAGGAGGAAGCTTTGATGTAGGAATCCAGATAGGAATGCAAAATAGCAATGTTTAACCTGCTATGAATGTGTAAGTTTGTGAACTATGGGATGCATGAGCAACTTAGATCATGCTGTCATAGAACAAGGTTCTAGTAGTCTAATGAAGGGCTAATTAGTTCTTGTGTGTTGTGACCCAGCTTTTGCGTTACTTAATATAGCAATTTTTAAAACTAGTGAAATCTGTTATGTAATTGTACTATGGTACAATACTATGGTATTTCTAAGCCATGTGTAACTTAAATCTTCATTATTCACTATTCTTCTGTAATTTTCACTTGATCTACAAGATTAACTGTTGGTATAGCTTCAGGCACTGGGAAGTATTGAGTAGGAGGTATGCCAAGTAATCACGCACTCTTGGTCTCTAGAAATAAGGATCTTTTAAACAAGTCTTTGCCATTTCAGACTCAATGGGATTCTGGAAATGTCACTATTTATAAATGTAATGAGTCTCCTTGCTGAGAGCTTTCCAGAAGTTTTCTTGAAGTCTTAACCCTCTTTTCCAGTTGAAATGAAAACTGTGGGCTTTAATTTGTGAAAGAAATCAGCTCCAGTTGTATTGCTTAAGTTATATAGATTATATTATCTCATTGAAATCTTTTTTTTTTTTTAAACATGTTTAGCTTATGTTAAGTTGATGTCCTGCTGTCAATAGAGATTGATACCAAGTACCAAAATCAAGATATTGGCAAATTCTGGCGTATCTGCATTTAAGCACTATTACAGCTTTTAACCAGCTTGACGTTGGTAGCGGTGAAGTGCTTGCTGTCTTAATTCTGGAGAGGTATTGCTTTCTGTCCTTCTGAAATGCTATGGAAATGTTTGTCTCCTTGTCTCAAGAACAGCCTAGTAATACCTACATGTGGGACCTACTGTAGGGAACCTGCTTTAGCAGAGGGGTTGGACTCAGTGATCTCTTGAGGTCCCTTCCAACCCCTGCAATTCCATGATTCTGTGTAATGCTGAAGGATACTTCTCTGTGCATCTGCATGTAGTGTATTTTGGCTTTATCTACCAGATTCCTTAAGTCCAGATTGCTGAAATGATTTCAGAAGGAAAACTGGCTTCCTTTTAATGAATGGCAAGTAGATAGCTCATATACCTGATGTACCAGTAGACCAGTTTCAGGCTGACAAAGAAACACATACAACTTGAGGGATGCAAACTCTATTTCTCATCATCAGCTGTTTTAAAGTTAGTGCATGTGTACAAGCAATGTAACATTCTTAGGGTAAGAGCAGTTGTCTCCTGGCACCCTGTGAACCTGTTGAATGGTACTGAAAGTTGTTTTTCTTTTTTTCTCCAGTGAGAAAGGAAAATTCCATAGTATACAAAAAATGGGGACTGAAATAAGGGTGAAATCCAATTTTGCAGTGGTCTTTGAAGCTTAAGGCCCATTATTGCTGCAAGCTATAAGGATGCATGACCATGAGAAGCACCAAGCAGATGGTGTACTGCAGGATTCACTTCATGGGTGTCCTGTAACGTCACATAGCTTGGTATCTCTCTCTGCAGACTGATTCTACTGTACTGAGAACTACACAATCAAATCCTTTCCTTTTAGAAGAACTTAACATTTTAGATGTGTTTAACAATCACTAACTTGATAAAAAGATACAGCTTTTTTAGAAGTGTGATAGCAGCTCAAAAATTCACAAGGATTCAATAGCTGAACTTGATAATTACATCAGAAAAGGTTAAGATGAGTTACAAATTGTACAGAAATGGTGTTTTGGTTCTAAATCCCAACGTGAATTTTTAGAGGATAAGGTTGTCTCAGAGCAGTGTTACTGCAGAATTAATGTAGAAGGAGAGCTAGGTCTCAGTGTTGTTATTCAAGTTGTAAATGTAGAAGCAGAGAAATTTCTAAGGAGAAAACCTGAACAGGACTATGAAAGCTGCCTAGGAGTTAAGTTTGATCATCATGGGTTTGTTCCAATTCAGAATAGTCTATGCTTCTGTTCTGTGCATTATACTACTTCAAGTTCTCTGAAGTCTTGTGTGCATGTCTGCAAGGCCTAATGACACTTCTTCCTATTCAGGTCTCTGTATGATATGAAATGCTGACTTGCGTAATTACTAGTGGCTTCACTGCAAAAGTATAGTTTTGAAATGGAGTGGACAAGTTCCGTGTGTTATTGCTTGCTTTGAGGCTGTTGACAACGTAAGATAATGTCTCTTTTCAGACAAAATGAAGATCAGATCTACTTGATATAAAATGAGAAATAGAAATAGGAACTGTCTTTGACCAGTATAACTTAAAATAAATTAAATACTTAGTATTTAATGCTTATGCTTATGTCATTTTTATGTGTACAAACTCAAATAAGTTCAAATAAATGAATGTTTGATGTATCTGGAGTAACAAAATCCTCCTTGTTTTCTGGAGAGTGGCCGCCATCAATGTTTCCATAAGTCTACATCATTTTGATTGTTTACTAGTTCCTACTTGATTCTAGAAAATGACTGTTGGAGATGTTAGATTATCCATTTAATATGAAAACCAGTTGCATACTTGTTGGTTACTTAGGGTGTTCTTAGTGCCTTGATAATCGCGAAGCAGTTGGGTTAACAACTGAAAAACTACTACTCAGAAAATTGGCGTCTTTGTTGTCCTTGTTAAAAAGAAACGCTTATAATAACAACTTGAAACAATAGGGTTGTGAAGTATCCAAAGCTCTGCTCTGAATACAGCAAAAAGTTGGTTCATTTTTCCTTCAAAAAGGAGCCAGTGGTGTAAATTGAAATTTGTAGTGAGCCATTAGGCAACTGACTATTGCTGAAGGCTTAAACAGGAACTAAACTTATGGAAGACCTTGAGCGCATGACTTTGCACTGAATATACTTGGTATTCTTTTATTTTTATGGGTTTAGATAACTGTTGAAGCATGCAGCGCTTTCTGGTGAATGTCCCTCATTCTTAATTACTGGTGTCCTTAAGGGTGGTGCAAGAATTGAGGCAGTGAAAAGGATTCAGAAAGAAATATACTACCTAAGAAAGAAGATGGGCATAAAGCTGAGGTGATAAACCATAAGGACTGACTACCTATGCAGTACCACATACGTTCTCTGATGGGGGATGTGAAGAGATGGAAGCTTCAGAGCAGTCAACAGCTGCTGTCCAGATGGAAGCAGCACTGTGACTGCCACTCACCTTGTGATTCCTGGAGAGCTTCAGCGACTTTCATAGGGCATTATATAATAAATAATGCATAAACATGGTATTCATAGTATTTTACATTATTAATTGTATTAAACATATCATCAAGGTGTTAGATGAATTACAGGATCCTGGGATGCTCTCTCTGAATGCAGAATCCATACTGTGGCAACCAAGCTGGAGTCCCAGGCTTGCTAGAAATGGATGGTGCTGCTCAGTCTCTGTAGTAGTAGTTTTACTATGTAGGTTGCTCTGAAAGTAATGTCACCTATTTATTTCCGTGGAAACTACAACAGATACGAAGAGCACAATGACACTATTTGATAGAGCTAATTCTCAGCTACAAAACACTATTTTTCAACATAGTCACCACTGTTAACAGTGTATTTTTGCCAGTGATGAACAAGAGCCTATGTTCTGTGCTCTTGGAAATCTGCTCAGTGGAGGTGACCAACTGTCATTGATGCTGAAACGCACCACCCCCTGCCTCGCTGTGCTCACATCTACTGTTTGGTCTCCATAAATGGTCAGCAAGCATCAATGAATGTTAAGAGGTGTAATTTTTTCCACATGGAGGAATTCAGTTCCACACATTTGCTTCATTCATGTTCCTATGTCCGGTGTCATTTTGTCCGACTGTCCCCCTTATGCCATCTGTAGTGGAATATTGGTGAGAAGGTTCAACCTTTACCACTGTACCACCACCACCAACATCCACCTCTGATGCAGTGGAGCAATATAATAAAATAGGAGGCTTTACTTTTGGAGCAGCCCTCTAATTATCTTGTCTTGCATGCTTATTTACTTTTCTGGTGAGTGTCTGTTACTGTTATTTTGCTGTTCCACTATGTTAAGTACAAGTAGGTAGACCTTCATTTTGTTGATTATTGGTGAAATGTGGATTATGAAATATAGCAAGCCTGGTTTAAGGATGACGACTATGTAAGTATACTTGATATTTTTTTTCAGTATTAGTATAAAATATGGAGTGACACATGACTTCATGAATGGGGAATCACTAACTTTGTCTTCTTACTAAATAGGTTTAAGTGGAAATCCAGCAGATATAGAAAGGAGAGAAGCAGTTTTTGGGAAGAACTTTATACCTCCTAAAAAGCCAAAAACATTTCTTCAGTTAGTATGGGAAGCACTACAGGATGTTACACTAATTATATTAGAAATTGCAGCAGTAGTGTCCTTGGGCCTTTCTTTTTACCAGCCTCCTGGAGGAAATGAAGCATGTAAGTAAATATTTGAAAAAGTAGATACTGTAGTACTGTGTTATACTGCTGACTTGTCTTGTCCAGCATGCTACTACTGTGAAGCTGATGGAAGACAATTAGACTGTGGAAACGAAGCTGATCATTCCTTATGGAGACAACACTAGGACTCTGCCTTGCCTTAAAAAGGCAACAGGATTTCCCATGTCATGATCTAGGCTGATTCTAGACAAAGTAATGGGAAAGTTGAAATATAAGTAGCAGGAGCTATGACCTGTCTGAGATCAGCCAAGCTTCTGTGCAAGTATCTTGTTAGCTTCGTCTCAGATATTTAAGCGATTTGTAACTTGTGTTCATTTGCTTTCTTTAGGAAGTCAGTGTGTCTTAATTTTTTTCATGATTTGCACTATGACACTCGTAACTGTCCAATTTAAGAAATGAAACTAAAAGCTCAAAACAGAGGATGGAGGGATCTGGCCTTAGTTAAACCAAACTTTAGCAATTGCATCTGGTTTGTTGGGAGAAGGGTAAAGTAGGAAAAGTTGGCGTCAGGAGGTGGATAACTAACTGTCCGATCTTTGCCTCTTAACACATGTCACTTAACAAGATAATGCAAACTGGGTAACTTTATCCGCTTCTGTTGTGTTCATATAAGCACAGGTGGTCTTTGTGTGCTACCTTTATTGAAAATAACCTAAAATTGCCATAAAGGCTAGCAAGGAAAATGTTTAGCAAACATTCTTCTGTTTGGGAAAACTTTTGTTTTATGAAATAATTATCGATGCAAGCCTTCTGCTCTTAGTGCTCTAAATCTTGTTTTCTACAGTATGTGGATCAGTAAATGTTGGTGAAGAGGAGGAGGAATCTGAAGCAGGTTGGATTGAAGGAGCAGCAATCCTCCTTTCTGTAGTTTGTGTTGTATTAGTAACAGCTTTCAATGACTGGAGTAAAGAGAAACAGTTTCGAGGACTGCAGAGCCGTATTGAACAAGAACAGAAATTCACAGTCATCAGAGGTGGCCAAGTCATCCAAATACCAGTAGCTGACATAATTGTTGGAGATATTGCACAAGTGAAATATGGTAAACGTATTTTTAGAGTTGAACTTTATTTTGTTTTCAAAGAAGTATCTGAAGTCAACACACCTAATGATCTCTTGTAGGTGACCTTTTACCGGCTGATGGCATACTCATTCAAGGAAATGACCTCAAAATTGATGAAAGCTCACTAACTGGAGAGTCTGACCATGTTAAGAAGTCTTTGGACAGAGATCCTATGCTGCTTTCAGGTGTGTAGCATTCAGCAATTCTTGAAAAACGTGATTAGTTTTCCTTTGGGAACTGATTATGTTAAATTGTGATATTTAAGTCTAGTAAACTGGACTTTATCTAAGCTGATGTCTCTGCAAAAATTTATTCAAGTGAATGGATTCTTAAAGCCGATGAACATTTCATGTGGTTGATTATGGCTTTATTTTCCAGATAGTTTTGGCGATTATATTACCATGTTTTAAGGTATCTAAATGCATAATCTTATGATTCTGTCATTACGAAGTTTGAGAATGGATTTCCTTTGTGCTCTTCATACAATTGTTGAAGTTTCAGTGTAAAATCCAATACCCTCTTCCAGGTACTCATGTGATGGAAGGCTCTGGAAGGATGGTAGTTACTGCTGTAGGTGTGAACTCTCAGACTGGAATCATCTTTACCTTGCTTGGGGCTGGAGGAGATGAAGAGGAGAAGGAAAAAGAGAAGAAGGACAAGAAAAGTAAGCATAATAATCTTTCTCTAGGAAGGGAGGGGTGAACTCTTGAATAATATTGAATGGAAAAGTATTATAGTCACCTGGAGCCAGCGATCTTTTAAGTCTTATACTTTCAGTGGGTTCATAAAAAAAAAAAAAAAGGGTCCAGTGACCTGAAAGTGTACACCATTTAAAAAAAAACACATAACAAAAGCTTAATTAACAACTTCTGGTTACATTGATGAATTACGGGTTGGGAAGTTTATAATTCTTAACCAGTCTTACTGTGTGTAACTTGTTAAACTGCCATCTCATGTAACTTTAAAGTACATTCAAGTCTCATAACAAACGCTTGTTTATGACAAAGAGGTTATTAACAATACATCGGCCTAATAAGCATCTAGTTCTGCTTTTGATTGTGTCTTGTAAGGCAAGTTCTTTAATGAAAAAATCCCACTTGAAAAGGAGAAGTTTATATCATGGATACGCTGAGCTCGTGGGTAACTTAAATAGAAATATAACATATTTTGGTAAAGGTAAGCAGACAGTTTCTTCTGTCAGCCCTTTTCTTCCAGAGTTGTAAATCTCAAAGAAGTACAAAATAAAAGAAATTAGCGATGCTTTTCTGTAAACTTTCCTTTCAGAAGAATAAGGAAATTGTAACCCAGACCATATTAGAGCTCTTCTGTGAAGGGTGAAACAGGATGTCTTCCTTATTTGGAAGGATTTAATCAGCCACTAGTGTTATAAGTCATAATCTTTCATCCTGTCTAAGAATTAAAGCTTAGAAATGTTAAATGGTGATGTTTTGATGCTAGCTTTCATAAGGCGTGTTAAGGACTGAACTTTACCACCACCAAGCTTTTGTAGAAACTGTTGTGAGATTAACTGAATGGGAGGGAGTCTGTGAGGGTCTTTGCAGAAAAGTATACTCTTTCTTCAAAGGAATAAGAAATGATGATGGGAAGCCATATAGGAATGTGCTTAGAAATCTTGGCTTTCAAACTAAATTGGTGATCCTTGAAATGCGCGCTCTGTACGGGGGTTAAGATTGAACTATGCTTTTTGTCTTGGAAGCCTTATCTACAAATAACCTCAAAATTCTGGCCCTTTCTGAAATTTGCTTTGAGTTCAGGGTGAGGTTCAAGCTCAAGTGGAATAGTGAAGAGCAGAAGCTGATTTGCAGCGCTGTCGGGAATTGATTTAGAGCATTTTCCACCTTTTACTCTAATCTGACAGAGGAGGGAGAAGGAAGTAAGCTATACTAGCTGCTATGGGACAAGATGATAGCTTTTATTGATAGTCTGCTAATATGAATTATATAAGCAGATGTATTTTTGACAACTAGTGTTTTGATGTATTGTTGGAACTGAAAACCTGTTTTTAATTTGTCTCCTAAGATAGGCAACTTCCTCTTTCCCTTAAGTTATGTGACTGTTAAGATTCTCCTTGGTAAAATTCAGGTTAAACTAAATTAGCTTCTCTGTGAATGTTAAGGAGATTAAAGTGGCTATCTTTAGTTGGCTGTATATGTCTTGGTTCAGAGTGAAAGCATATGTATGTGCAGGGAGTTAGGAGCAATTCAAGTGTAGAACTTTGTTCTCATAGGAGAGAAAAGAGACCTAGGAAGGAACAAATACTTAAATCAGCAGATAATGAATTCCTAACAAGTCCAAAGTGACATCTTCAGGAGAAGATGAGCATGCTGTTTTTCTCATCAGCTGTTCAGAGGATGCTGGGGGAAAACCTTGTATGTGAAAGAACAGATCATATCAGTAGTAATATAACAGTACACTGGAGGTATTAAATGTCATCCACAATAGGATGCTTGACAAGTTGATTTTCTTCTAGCTGAATTTTATTCCAAGTTTTCTTCTAGCTCTTATTGACTTCAGGCTACTTATTTAAAGCAGAAGATAAAATGAAATAGCAGTGAGACTGAACAATTCTGGGTTTTGTTCAAAGTTCTTTGACTTTGTTCCTTCATTCGAAGTTGTTGCTAATAGTAACTATGAGGTTTGATTTCTCTAGTTAGGAGAAAAGCTGCAAGTTTGCCTCTTGTCAGGGTAGTATGTAAACCATCTTACCTGAAAACCCAAACAAAAAAGGGTAGTGACCTTCTAACAAGCTGCATGTTGACACAGTTAGATTTAGTTGCATTTAATGTTTCATTCATAAATTTCATTCATTAATTTTTCATGATTCTAATGGTCTTCATGATCTTTTGCTGAACTCCATTTCTGAACAGAGGTAGGAGTGGTATTTTGTTAGGAACTTGAACTATTCTCTTCATTCTTTAATGTTGGTATGTTGCCAACAGATTATGTTCATGCTTGCGTAAATAGGGTTAGCATAGATCCAGTAATCCAGCACTGTGCCTCCATTAAGCTTTGGTGTGGATTTATAAATATTTATTTATAAAAATGTACTACAGTAACTTCTGCAATGCTGTGCAAAAGCACTGATTCTGTAAGTGGAATCTTAAAGTTCATTACAGCAATAGTCAGGTAGACTTGCCAGTGTTGGAACAGAGTAAGAGTGAGACTGCCAGGATCTCTTGCGTATCACAAATCCCCTTCTCAGTAAGTTTAGGAAAGCCTTTTAGGTGCTTTTCTCACAACTAAATCACTACTCTCTTCAACTAAAGACACTTTCATAGGACAGCTGTCTGACCAGGCAAGGCCTTCTGCTGTATTTCCATTTAGTTGCGTATGAATGTTTGTATCAGAGTCTGTGCAAACTTAACTATGTCTGGGTAATGCTTTTCCCATACGAGACTTCTGCTGTCCAAAAAAAATGATGTGAGGTGCTTCTGTGAGTTAACTTACACTTTGATTATTTATGTTAGCCTTCTGTCTCCCATTTTGCTTTACAGTTTTTGAAATACAGTCACTTGTCTCAGCAGATATTAATATGTCTTTTATATAAGCCTTAATACTGAGATGGACTCTGCATGGCCAGTGTGAAACATAACTTGTTCTCCTCTCTGACAGGCAAAAAGCAAGATGGAGCTGTTGAGAACCGCAACAAAGGTAAATGCAGTTTCTATGATCCTCTCTTGTAAGTAATTATTTTCTAAGTTTATACAGTGACAACATACTTTAGTATGAAAATGCTTATTGCATCCTTACATTCAAAGTGCCTAGATTAAACATAGTCTAAGTAAATCTTCCTAAAAAAAAATGATTAAATGAACTTGATAGCCTTAAGTAAACGTTTTCAAAGTTTATTTCTGTGGTATCTAGCTATGTTTTAAAATATTTAAGGATGTTATGTCATCTCTGAATATCAGGTACTACACAACACTTGTGCTAAGCTGCCTGATACAATCAGGCTCTGTGTACTGTTGATTTCAGGGATACTAGAATGGCTAAATCTTATTTGTTTGTAACTTATAGCTAAAGCTCAAGATGGTGCAGCTATGGAAATGCAGCCACTGAAGAGTGAGGATGGTGTGGATGGAGATGAAAAAGACAAGAAGAGAGCCAATTTGCCAAAGAAAGAAAAATCTGTTCTCCAAGGCAAACTTACAAAGCTTGCAGTTCAGATTGGCAAAGCAGGTATGCCTTACCAGTGTTCTTTTTGCTGATGCTTCACGTTTGCATGAGAAGATAAGCTGATAAAGGCTAGCTACTGAAGCGAAGTGTAAAATTCAACTGCATGTAAGCGTGCCATCATGCTTAAGTGTGCTGATGGCTTCTCTGACTGCATAATACTGGTAATATTTTTCCTGATTTAAATACTGAAGCTGTAGTGTATTAGCTTCTAGAACAGAAAATTCAAACTTCATAATGTTGGATTACTGTTTTAAAGGATTCTTTTAGATAAACATAGCATTTAGTGATGTACCTGGAGAACAGTAAATTGACCGTAGAGTTCAACAGGCTATTTCTGGTGTTTCGCAAGGTGCAATTTCTTTTGGTCTTTTTCTTGTGCTATCTTAAGTATGCCACTCAGCTTGTTAACTTTAGTTCTAATTTGTCTTCCCAGTTATTCCAATTTCATTGAACATTGTGCTTACCTGCCATATTTACTCCCAGCTTCAGCAGGAAGTAAGGTATGAAGAGATACCTGCTTTCTCTGCTGAGTAAGTCACCAATATAGTCATGGAAGGCTTGCTGAACTCTTTTAATTGTTATTCTGCGTAGTCAATTTACTTTACATAATGGTCTCTCCTGTTCATAATTAGACCTACACTTTTCAATTAATTTGAAAAAAAAAAAACAAACATGTTTTATAGGCTGTTAAGTAAAATTTGTGAGGAAATACTTGTGTTGAAAGTCAGTATACCTCTGAGAACTATCTCCATGTTTTCTTAATTGCTTGTCTAAATTCTGAATTGTATCTTCTACAAAGGGAGAAATGTTTGCCCTTGACTTATCCAGAATCTGTATTGTCAAACATTTGAACTATTTTTCTGAAAACTGTTTGTTCTCTTTTTAACAAGGTTTGTTGATGTCTGCAATCACAGTCATTATCCTTGTGTTGTATTTTGTAATTGATACCTTCTGGGTTCAGAAGCGACCCTGGCTTGCTGAATGTACACCAATTTATATTCAGTACTTTGTGAAGTTCTTCATTATTGGAGTTACAGTCTTGGTGGTGGCAGTACCAGAAGGTCTTCCGCTTGCAGTCACCATATCATTGGCTTATTCTGTTAAGGTAAGTGGATAGATGGGGAGCAGATTTTACAGACAAACCTGTTAAGTAAAGACTCGTAAGCAATGTTAGGCCTTTACTTGTCTAGTCCTCACTCTCTTAGCTGAACGGTTAGGTTCCCAATTTGTATTTGATTTATGATGTGACACTGGCATCTTTGAAATATAAATCTTATGTTATGGTAAGTCTGTGGCATAGCTTACTTCCTCCTTCAAGTATGCAGAAACAACAGACTTGAGCCAATACAGTCCCACCTTACTTGTGAAATATATTTTAACATTGTGTTTGGTAAAGCTCAGTCTGTATCCATGTTCTGTATACTATTTCCGTATTAGTCTGTGAGTTGTAACAGTAGTTAGTCTGACATGCAGATGTGGGGAAAATAGGTTGCTCTGTTTAGGAGCTCTTTGGTCAAGCTGATGCTTACTGTGGCATGATAGACTTAGGGGAATCCTTACTGCAACCAGCCAGAGAACTGAACTTAAAAGATGAGCGTGTTCTGAAACTGCTGTCTGAAACTGAACAATCTAAATGAGAATTTCAAAAATGGTGAGTGAAGGTCATGGCTGACTATTAACTGCTTTTATTTTCTTAGAAAATGATGAGAGACAATAACTTGGTGAGACATCTGGATGCATGTGAAACAATGGGTAATGCAACAGCTATTTGCTCAGATAAAACGGGAACATTGACTATGAACAGGATGACAGTGGTCCAAGCTTACATCAGTGAAAAACATTACAAAAAAATTCCAGCACCGGAAGCTATTCCAGAGAATATCATGACTTACCTTGTCACAGGAATTTCTGTTAATTGTGCTTATACTTCCAAAATACTGGTAAGTACACTTCTTCATTCTAACCAAAGCAACTAAACATCTTCAAAATCTGGAAATGGTCTGGTTGCCACATGGCAGTCAATTAAGTATAAGTGTGTGGCAGAAAACTGTATAAAGTGTTTTGTACTTACTGTGAATTACTTAACAGTTTGTTTAAGGCTGAACTTAAAGAACTGTTTTGAATTGATGATTCAAAGGTATGTTTCCTTTCCTTGTAAGTTGATAAGTTTGTCTAATTTTGTTTTTATAAGGAGAGCTTTTTATTTGGAAGACATCATAGTTTGATTTGAGTGCTCCTTCAAAGTCGACATTTAAGGGTAGCATAAGATTACCAAAATGTGACAGAAAAATGCAGGTACAGATAAGATCGGATTTTTATTTCAGATACTATTAGTACAAATCTGTAGGCTGAGAACAGAAGCAAAACCACAGTCCAAAAGTCATGTGTCAGCCAACAAAGATTGAACCTCCACAGGAATTTTTTTGCTAGCAGTTGAGGGGGCGCATCAAGACCACAAGCACCTATCTCTGTGGAATGAGTTCCAGCATGTGAGAAGTTGCATATTCCAATTCCTAAAGATCTTTTTATAGAAATAAAAAGTACCTATGTAAACTGACGAAGTCTCTTAGGCAGCTGCTCTAGACCCTTCATTTTTGCAGCTGGATTTGCACCAGTGTGCCAATGTCTGGGGAGCACGTTAAACTGAACGTTTTAGAAGTTAGCATTCAGTAAAACACAAGATGTTGTAGCTCTTAATAGTGAAAATAGATCCCTGCCTTACGACTAATACAGTTGTGATTAAGATATTTGAGGCCTGGTCAGGCAGAGTAAGTGCTTCTGCTTTTTTTTTTTCCTACAAACTACAATGCAGTGTTACATATATGCTCAGAAATATATTCAGAAAAGTATTCTTTTATGTATGACAAAAATCTGTATATTCCACATTTTTGAGATAAGAAATCGTTCTGGTATTAAAGGGCTGAAAACTGGAGAGATTTCAGAAACATGTTGAACAGGCCATTGCCTGGAAAACAGAACTTGCAGTGTGGCTTAAGAAGCTTAAAGACTTAAGTGTTTTCCATAGAAGGCTACCAGGTGATGTGTTCATAGTATATCATTAAGGAAGAACTGTTACAGGAGAGAATACATTAATTTAGCAGAAATGATGGCATTCAGTATTTTAAAGACAGTTTCCTTAAACTTAATTGTACTTCTAAATTGCAAAATTATTCAGGGATCCAGTACATTCATGTGATCCAGACAGTTATTTCAAGCAGTGGAAACTAACTAAAAAGGAAGGGTCAGCTCTGCATTTGATACAGACTTCATAGGTGATTTTTGAGCCTGAGAAAAGTATTGAAAGACTAAACAGGTGCAGAAGTCACTTATGAAAGCCAGTAGTGTGAGCTTATGACTCATGGGAATTTATAGATTAATCATTGCAGAAGTGAAACTTCCCAACTCAGAGCTGAACTTAGACTTGGCTTCCTTGTTTTCTAAATGCTGTACTTCAGTGGTTCCTAAGTTAACCTTCTAATCAGTGAAGATTATTGTTTTTCTTGCAGCCTCCTGAAAAAGAAGGTGGTCTACCACGTCACGTTGGAAACAAAACTGAATGTGCCTTGCTGGGTTTTCTTTTGGATTTAAAACGTGATTATCAGGATGTACGAAATGAGATACCAGAAGAAAAGTTGCACAAAGTGTACACCTTCAACTCTGTTAGAAAATCTATGAGTACTGTGTTAAAAAACTCTGATGGAAGTTTCCGAATATTCAGTAAAGGTGCCTCTGAGATAGTTCTTAAAAAGTAAGAACAGCTACTATTGTACTTTAGCACTTCTAATTTGGCTAAACTTTGTGAGACTGTGAACTGCTAAACAACATGTTTATGCTGTAGTCTGCAAATTATGCTGTAGTCTGCAAATTATTTCCATAGCTGTGTTTATGAACAAGCGCAACAGTCCTGTACCCTTGAAATAGCTGCTAGCTTCCTGTCTTGTGTGCCTTGATTATTTGACTTTATGCACTAAAATGAGAAGGAGCACTTGAATTACTTCAAATCTAATGTACTGGAAGGTATAAAGCAGAAGTACAGCTCTTCAGTGTGTGAATCTGGTACAGGCAAGCCTAACTGTCTAGTTTTACGTGTGGAAGTCCTGGCAGCTGATCCATTTAAAATCTGTCTAGGGTTTGGTGCCTTTGCAAAAGATTTGTTTCAGCTTCAAATGACAGTGTGAATTGGTGTCAAAGCTGATTACTTTAATAGAAGGTTGAACCTTTAGTAAGAGAGAAAGTTAACTGTTCTTTTAGTATGACAAGGCAAGTTGTTTCCTTACTTGTTCACCCATTTCCAGAGGCTTTTGTTTTAGTGGCTAGACTGTTAGTGAGAGATGTATCACCACTGGAGCAAACCTTAGTGTGAAAAAAGCTGTGGTAACTCCTAAGCAGGCTAGGGGAGAAGGCGTGTGTGCATTATGTTATGTTGGCTAGGAGCACTAGTTGTAACCAGTCTGTTTTCAGTCCTGGCTTCAAACTCTTTCTAGTCTTAATTGTAGTAGCACATACCATCTTAACTTATAACCTGCTACCAGGCCACGGGATCACCATGTAGGGACATACTAATACACTAAAGAGAAAAGATAATTTTTTTCCTTCTCCATCAGCTTAGTGCTCACAGCAAAATGTCAGTCTTTCAAGGACTTTCTAGTTCCTTTTGATACAGGACTTTGGAATAATTTATATCTAAATCTTAGCTAGATTTTAAGCCAGTCTTCATCAGTAAGTATGCCTACACATGCATTGCTTCTACCTTTGGGAATATTTTATATCTTGTTTTGTTGTTAAGCGATTGAATTTTAGAATATGCTAGAACTCATTCAGCCCTGGCTCATGCGATTCATTTTGCTTCACATCTGAGATAATAAATAGTGATATCTAAGAAAGAACGAGAAAATATGGAGTGATTTAGATAGTATTGGACTAGCCATAAACCTGAAACTATTTGAGCAGCACCATCTGATAAAGTCTTAGCTGTTTTCTTTATCTTCTGTCTGTGCAGTGAAAGAAGTTAATCATAGAGCTCATAACATGGCCTGCCAGTTGTGCTGCACATTCTTCACTATCACAGAGATGACTACTGAGCACTGAAAACTTAAATATGAATATAAGTATATATATATTTAAATAATATAAATGAGTCACCTGAAAGTGTAGAAGAAATGCTGCGAAACTTTTCAAGCAGAGCAGTTTTTCTTCTTTATTTACACTCATGTCTCAAGTCAAGTATTTTAACTAAAACTTGCTTCAGTCTTTACATAAAACTTACTGACTTCCATGTAGTCATCTCAGTATACTTGGGATTACTCATGAGCCCTGTGATTGGTGATAATGCAAGATATATGGAGTGGTTGCTGACATTTGAACAGGTAACCCAAATCAATGACAGACTTCAAATTTCAGTTGTAATGAAGTTGTCTATCAGATCTGTCAGGTGTTTTCATAGTGTCATAAATACCTGGCTTTTTTTCAGTGTCACGTTAGTACTGATTTGTGAAACAATCTCTTATGGCTTTACGCTATGGCAGAACTTTGGTAAAGACTCAAAGGAGCAAAATTAATTTTACTGTTAAAAGCACTTGGTAGTGTTACATTTGTGACATTATTATTGGTGAAGTATGTATGCTCTAGGAAAGCAGTGACATCTATGGCATAAAGATACGGACTAAAAGAACATAACTTGAAATGCTAGACTATGTTATTTTGAGCCTCCTCTCAATTTTTTTACATCAGCTTGAAGTATTTGTTTTTTATTTAATGCTTTACATTTAAGAACTGCCAAATTCTCTCAGAATTGGTAACGTACATTTTCATTATTTTGTAAACCTTACTACTCTCAAGGATAGCATTGGTTCTTCATACAATACGAGTTTGCTTTTAGTTCTGTAAGTTTAGTGCTGAGGCCCAGCATGCATGTTTTGGAAGCTTACCGTATTTCTGAGACATGTGCAACTGTTAAAGGTGGGACTATTTTGTTGAACTTGAAACTAGATTAACTGACACAGCTAGTGCATTCACTACATTTAAGTACAATGAGAAATGGTTACTTCTGGGAGGTAACTAATTTTGTTTCTATAATTTACAGAGCATTATTTTCATCCCAGCACAACCATCTCATTAACAGCTAGCATGTTGTGCAGTTAGGAAGAGATGAAGTGCATACGGAGAAGATTATCTGCTAGTGTGTCTGTCTGGAAGAGTAAAGCTTATGGAAACTTAAATAAGTTGACTAATAAGCCACTTTCCACAAAAGACTGAACTTTGGTAAACATCTGTTAACTTTAAACTTTTCTTTTCAGGTGCTTCAAAATACTTAGTGCTGATGGAGATCCAAAGGTATTCAGACCTAGGGACCGTGACGATATTGTAAAAACTGTAATTGAGCCAATGGCTTCGGAAGGGCTCAGAACCATTTGTTTGGCATTTAGAGACTTTCCAGCAGGGGAACCAGAGCCAGAATGGGACAATGAAAACGACATTGTTACTGGTCTGACGTGCATTGCTGTTGTTGGCATTGAAGATCCTGTGAGACCTGAGGTAGGATCACTGAGTAAGCTGCAGTGTTTGTTTGAGGAGACCCTGATTCGCGTTGTTTTCAGTCATGCAAAGAGCGAGTTTTGCATCCTTAGCATAGTTAATAAACAAAAATCTAATTTCTTGGGGGGAAAAGTTAATGGAGCTACAAAAGCAGATTAAAACCTTAATGACACTTATGCTGTGTTACTGAAGCTCTGTACAAACTAATGACTTAAGGCGCTTACTAAGCAGTGTCTCAGTAGATGGAACAACTGGTCTTTTTTCTTCTTTAAACTACTAGGAATATTAGGAGTATGGATTAGGATCATATTAGCCATTGTGTTTGCTGCAAGGTTCTGAAGGGGAAGAGGATTTGTCAACTGAGCTAAGGAGATCTGCTTGTGGTTGAGGTCTATGGAGGGCAGTATTTCTCAACAGTAAAAGCTTTTATGCTTTAAGGGGGACTTCATTCTGACCCACATTAGTGTCACTTCACAGTCGAAGTTGTGGGCTGACAAGTAGTGTGTGAGCTGTAGTTCATTTTACATAATCATGAATGTAAAGCCAGTACTTAGTACTTCTGACTGCTACACCGTAACGTGTATCATGGGGCTTTCTGTGGTGGTTTTGCACACTGCAGTATTTGGAAAATAAAGAGGGAATAAGTGGGAAAAACAAAACAAAACATAACCACCCTTTGCCAGAATAGCCATTTGTGTGTTTTTCGGGAAAACAATGAAGGTAAGTTACTTAAATTTCTTCAGTGTTCCTTAGCAACAGTACTGATGTTAAAATAAGTTATTTTGGTTTGACTTGAAGACACTTCATTCACATGTCTAGACATGTGAATTTATTCATTTATTCAGTGTTTGTATAGTCTAACTTTTGTGTTTTTTTTGTTATTTTTACGTTTTACATATAGGTACCCGATGCAATAAAAAAATGTCAGCGTGCAGGCATAACTGTACGTATGGTCACTGGTGATAACATTAATACTGCTCGTGCTATCGCATTAAAATGTGGTATTCTGAATCCTGGTGAAGACTTTCTGTGTTTAGAAGGCAAAGACTTCAATAGGAGAATACGCAATGAAAAAGGAGAGGTAAGCGTACTGACTTAAGTTGGATCAGCTATTTTATAAAGGCTTGTAATTGCAAAATATACCTGATGATCTTTTTGCAGATAGAGCAAGAGCGAATAGATAAAATTTGGCCAAAGCTACGTGTTCTTGCAAGATCATCTCCTACTGACAAACACACTCTAGTAAAAGGTAAATGAAAATTAAACTTCCAAGTAAAGTTCTATTTCTAGAGAAAAATAGGATTACGAGTTGTGGGAAATGCCAATAAGGGTGTCTTCATATGCCAACTGATTTCTTTTTTTTTCCTTTCCTGAGAGATAAATCATGGATGGTTCTAGTTGTGGTGTGGGTTTTTTTGTTTATTGGAGGATGATAAAATGGCTTTCTCTTTGAACCTCAATCTTTTTTGTATTGTCTATTTTGAACTCTAATACTGAGATGTCATTTTACTTTAGGTATAATTGACAGCACTATCTTTGATCAGAGGCAAGTTGTAGCGGTAACTGGTGATGGTACCAATGATGGTCCTGCACTGAAGAAAGCAGATGTTGGATTTGCTATGGTATGACTTTTTTTTTTTACTTTCAATATTTTGAGCACTATTTTAATAAAGCAGTTTATCAAATCACTTTCGAAAAGATTCGACGGCCTTGCTTGTTTCATGAGTCTAATATACAGCTAATTTAAGGGCGTTAACCTCTCTCACACTTAAAACTAATTACTTTTTTTCTCAGTTTCCCATCTTTTTTATTTGATTAAAAATGTCCTTGTGGCTTTTGCCAATTAGTAAAACTTACACTGCAGATCTTCAGTTACTTGCAAAGCGAAACCTTTTTTTTACACAAAGACTTGTTGCAAAATGTACTACTGGAATTTCTGATACTGAAAAATCCCTGAAATGAGATCTATTCAACATACGGCAAAATGACTTGAAGTGGTAAATAGCATACAGTGGCTTTCAGTAAACCTCATATATGATATGGATTAAGTTTATTCATCTGTTTTCCATGAAATGATGCAGAAGAACAGGAGACTAGGGGGACAGAAAGTACAAGCTGATGTTTAAAATACCTTTGGAGGAGGTACCAAGACATCTTGTACATCCTAAATAAAACAGCATATTCTAGCAGCCTAGGATCTGCGTTTGTCAGTATGAGTTCAGAAACACTTTGCTTTCTTAGTTCAAATTCTCAAACACTCTTTGAAATGGTAGCCAAACAAAGTCTAACAGTCCATGAAAATTAATTGCTGGGGATAAAACATTTTAGCCTAAATTTAGCATGTGTTAAGCACACTTTATTGCAGAGACCCAAGCAGCCTACAGTAGTTAAGGGAATTTTATTGTTCCTGACCTATTTTCTCCTCTCAGTTAGTAAGTGAACTTTAAGAAGATGTTAAAAATTTAATACATAAATGTCTCTGCCAGAGGCAAGACTTGTGCAGTGGCCTTTTTTGTTTTGTCTTTGTCTTTACTTTCATTGTGGTTTATTTATTTGTCCTGCAGACTGGTTTGTCTACGTGGTACTAAATATTAGGAAAGTTACAGCTAACAATGATAGTCCCTTCAAAACCTGATCACTGTCAACAAATAATTTAAGTTGCAGATCCTCATGCTGTGTTACAAATTTGGATTCAAGTTTATGTAGGTAGACCAGTGTATTTTGCTTTCCCATGCAATCACAGAATCATACTTAAAGATAACTCTTAAGTTGTATGCATAGCTGTGTAGGTGACTTTTTCTTAGCAAACTGGCATATCATTAATAAGGATCATTAAATTTCCTATTGAGTTGTTAGGGTATTGAAAAAAAACAAGCACAAAAACCATCCCTTTGAAGTAGATATTAAACTTAACTAAAAAATTCAACTTAATTTATAAGTTATGTAGGAGATTCCAGGTGCTTAAAAGCTAACAATATCATTGCATTGCAACCTCATATGCAATTATATTTAATGTCTTACTTTTCATTGTCAATATTCTGCAAAAAGTTTTTGGCAGCGTACATCACTTTACCATGTTGGTACACACGTGTATTTTCCTTCTCCTGGAATCCATATAGCATGTGGACTAAACTGTACTACTGCACCATCTGGTGGCCTTTAACTTGAACAGGGAGAATTTGCATAGTGTGGTTCTTATTGTCAGCGTGAGATTTCTTTATTTATTAAAATCTTTAAAGTAAAGATGAGGATTTTTCACGTTTTCCATTCTGCAGTAGAATGTGGAAGCAAGACTTGATTCAGTAGAGCTTTAGGTTGTTTACATTAAAGTAGTTCTAAAGACATGGTGCATTAAAAATGAATGCTGATATGCTGACCAGGGATGTGATTGTCCCTGCTATATACATCATTGCATCCTGTTGCATTTCCTAGTGTTTTTCTTTTTCTACCAGGGAATTGCTGGAACAGATGTAGCTAAAGAAGCTTCTGATATTATCCTTACGGATGACAACTTCACAAGTATTGTTAAAGCAGTTATGTGGGGACGAAACGTGTACGACAGCATTTCGAAATTTCTTCAGTTCCAGCTTACTGTCAATGTAGTGGCAGTAATTGTTGCTTTTACAGGAGCATGCATAACACAGGTACGTATGTTGATAGTTACAGCTAATAAATGTTGTAAATATCATGACTGACTCTCTTGAATTCAACCTTCAGTTGTATGCTAGCCTGAAGAATGTAATGCTCTTCAAAATGTTCCAGTGTTTTATAATAAATGCCTTTAATAGCTGCAATTTGTTCACTTGTACTGGAGGGCTTACGTTTCTATCTTTATAGGATTCTCCGCTTAAAGCTGTGCAGATGCTGTGGGTAAATCTGATAATGGACACATTAGCTTCTCTTGCCTTGGCAACAGAACCACCCACTGAAGCTCTTCTATTGCGAAAGCCTTATGGTAGAAACAAACCTTTGATTTCTCGTACAATGATGAAGAACATTTTGGGTCATGCATTCTACCAACTCGTAGTGGTCTTTACACTCCTGTTTGCTGGTAAGAACACTGAAGCTTTGCCAAGCTGTGCAGAGATGAAGTCTTAAAAACTATATATATATATTTTTAATTCTAGTATATGTTCTATCTATCTGTGTATGTATATGAAGCCACCAATTTAAGCTGCTGATGGATATCTTTTATACACAGGTGAGAAAATTTTTGATATTGATAGTGGAAGAAATGCACCTCTGCACGCCCCTCCTTCAGAGCATTATACTATTGTCTTTAATACGTTTGTAATGATGCAGCTTTTTAATGAAATTAATGCCCGGAAAATTCACGGTGAAAGAAATGTTTTTGAAGGAATCTTCAACAACGCTATCTTCTGTACCATTGTTCTGGGAACATTTGTTGTGCAGGTGAGTAACTTATTGCTTACCTTGGAAATGCTAACCAACTAATGTTTATGCAACCAGACATTTTATTTCTGCAATGTGAAGAATCAGCAATGTCACACTATTAATAATAAAAAATAATACTTTTCAAGCCTTGCTTGTCAAGGTCTTCAGGTAAGACCTTTTTGAAATTGTCAAAATCAAACGTTGAACTACTTGTGTTTAGTTTTTGAATTTTCTTGTCCCCCTGTGTGATCCCAGTGTTCCAGTCTTTTGACAGATTTTAAAGAAGCTGTATGTTCCTCTTATTGAAATCAGTTGTCTGTGTTGATGCTGTTGCTTTAGGTCTTATTTTGGCATGAAACACTGATGTCTGGGGACCTTTAGTTGATGCATCTAGGCAGATTTGAGCTGGCTGGTTAAATCTCTGTTTACTAACAAGATGAATTAAATTATCTGAAATAGATCAGACTAACATCCTGGTGTTGAGAAACACCAAGTCAATATCTAATAAAAGGAAAATAGTTGACACAAAGTATTTTTACCTTCAAATTAGCCTTTAGGTTTAATTAATACTAATAACAGTGAAATAACCAACAATTCAATTTTTATATTCTTACGACTTAATTTTTTTTTTCATTTTCACACAGTTTATTTTGGACATAAGTAATTTAAGGTGTAGGATGAATCTTAAACTTGAAATTCCTTGAAGTTAACCAAACATATAACAATTCAAGCAATGCAAATGTATGCACCTCTACTTTGTGTAAAGTTGCTTCATTTAATCTACTTTTAAATTTCTTCAGGAGAATCTTTCTCAAAAGCTACATCTATTTTTAAGGTCATAAGTGCAGCAGACTTGTTTTGCAAGAAATCCAAATACAAAGAAGTTATTCCTGCCTGCAATTGTGTTCCCTTTATCAGGGATTCGTAAGGGACTTACCTTCCCATATAAGTTAGTGCTGTGTTTTTTCATAGGTTCTTATTCTTTGTTAACAAAATAAGATACTCCTGGGCTTTCCAGTGTCAGGAGCCCTATTTAATGGCTGATACTGTCTCCTTTTGACACTTGCCCTGCTGCTTGAACATTTATTCTCCAGGGCAGCGTTCCATGCATATAGTTCCTATGCAGTGGGATACCTTGCTCATTAGGGCCCGTGCAGCTTGTTATAGTAGGTAAGTCAGTGGGAATGTGTTTAACTTGGTTTTCAGATTTCAGCCCCTCATCATAGTTTGACATGTAAACTCTCATGCTTAAGACTAGGATATGTAGTAATATTCTGTTGAATGATTTCTGAAATGTTTGTGTTTTGGATATCTAAGACTTGCGTTAATAGAAGATCATTAGGTAACTTGGATCATTAGTTAACTTGGTTCTGAGATGGCTGAACTAAATTTGTAGTATCAAGTACACGCTGTAAATGTTAAACAGACGGGAAAAAGTGTAAGCACAAAGAAGCAAAAAACATTTTTTTTTCTTTTTGTGTACCATTTGAGGAATAACTAAATTCTTAAAATACTGAGAAAATTGCTTAGATTTGGAAATATAGCTCAAGCTGCTGAGACGGTAGAAGTGTGCTTAATGAGATAGTAAATCCAGTGTTTTAATGCAGAGTTGTCTATGATGATCTCGAAGCTTTAGGGAGTTTTCTAGTAATGGATCACTGATACATGTTTAATGGTATTGCTCTTCACAGATAATTATCGTGCAGTTTGGTGGAAAACCTTTTAGTTGCTCAAAACTCTCAATTGAGCAGTGGCTGTGGTCTGTTTTCCTGGGCATGGGAACACTACTCTGGGGCCAGGTAAAATAGTTTTTTTCCAAATGTCAAATTCACTTGTGTTAATGAATTTGTATTTTCCATGTAAAGCATTTTACCTTAAGTGTTCTGATCTTTGAAGTGGACTTCATAAATTTGTGGAAATTTACAGTAAATGCTGCCTAAAATTACCTGGGTTAATATCTAGTAAGTCTGCGATTAGACATTCCTTACTATGACTTGGTTGATTAGTTAGTTGTAAGTCATAACTAGATACTATGTCTGGTGTAGGACAGTTAGGAGGAAGTTTTTCACACAGAGGGTGGTGACACCCTGGAGCTGGTTGCCCAGGGAGGTTGTGGATGCCCCATCCCTGGAGGCATTCAAGGCCAGGCTGGATGTGGCTCTGGGCAGCCTGGTCTAGTGGTTGGCAACTCTGCACATAGCAGGGGGGTTGAAGCTAGATGATCGTTATGGTCCTCTTCAACCCAGGCCATTCTATGATTCTATATTTATGTTCACTAATTTTTAACTAGAAGCAGCTGTAGTTGCTTTTAAATATGAAATTGTCTTCAGCCAGATAAACACTAGAAGAACTTCTGTAAGAGCATAAGGCAATTAATATGCTAATGTTTCAATATATTTAATGTGGTGTTGAATGGTTTTCTTGAAAAATGAGAACTGTTATGTGCTAGTCTTTTTTGTTTAAAGATATCCTAGAGTAGCAAGAAATGCAGCAAAACTCAAAAATTTTCTCTTTAAAATTCTTCATTTGCATAATTATGAAATATACTTTTAAGCTTATTGCATTTTGATTATTTTCTTCCTTGGGGTTTCTTTGCTATTGCACATGCAACAGTACTTGCAAGCTTATTTACATGAAACTTTAGAACTCTGTGTAGTTTCTCATTAGTTAATGACATGGTTGTCTAAATTCTTCATACCACATGAAGAGTTTTCCAGTACAGTTTCTTCCCTTCTAATTTGTAAAGAATACCTTTTCAGGGCGAATTTTAGTTGTAAATAAATACAGAAATGCGCATTCTAAATGTGGGTATAAACTTTTTAAAGAAGGTTTTTGGAAAACTGATTATTTTTTAAAAATCGAATAGAGTCATTCTGAGGTTTAAATGTAGCTTCACAGAGAGTCATGGTAGCCTGAAATACCTTTGATCCAAAGCATCCTGTAAGGGCAGAGCTTCCCTGCTGCAGTTCATGCTGCTCTAGCATCTGATCATAGTGAAAGAGCTTTTGACTTTGTGCTAATTGTAGAAACTGAAGTCATAGCAATGATGTCAGTATGAAAGGCAGTTTATCTTGCTTTTGGAGCAGTCTTTTTCCTCCGCAGCTTCTGAAATGGTCTTCTAGATTAATGATGCTCAAGGAAAGCAGGCTTGGAACTGATGTGGATCTGCTAGATGGGATGTATCAAAAGATGATTCTCCTTCACTACATAGTTCAACAGAATAGCCCTGAAGGTGGGGATGAAAAGGAAAGCTGGAAAAGACATTTATAGCTTCTTTTTAGCTTCAGCTAGATTAATTAATTAAAACTAAGAAGCAATTTAATACAAACAACTAGCAATGTAGTAGTTTGATATAAGGGTTTTGGAAACATCGCTGACCTTGCAAGTGGATCAGTACCGCTCAGGTGACAAAAGAATGCCTGCTTCTTCTATATTTCTGAATACGTTGTGGCTACTTCTAGTTAAATGTTGTTGAGGTTGTAAGAAAACTTAAGAGTTGTGCAGCTATTCAGCTGGAGTGATTGCTCTACATTGATACACTTATCCCATTTACATCTTTTTTTTTTTTTTCAACTTTGCTAATCATGTATACAGGATATTATGTTAAGATGTCTGTTATTATTATGTTTGTTCTTTCTTTTTCTTCCCTTGAAGTAATAATTCTGATTCATACTTCTTATTCGCTGTTAGTTGATTTCAACAATTCCAACTAGCCGCCTGAAATTCCTTAAGGAAGCTGGTCATGGAACACAAAAGGAAGAGATTCCTGAAGAAGAGCTAGCAGAAGACGTGGAGGAGATCGATCATGCTGAGCGAGAATTACGTCGTGGTCAGATCTTGTGGTTTAGGGGCCTAAACAGAATACAAACTCAGGTATGGTCTTGGAAAAGGTAGGATGCGGTGCGTGTTAGGAGGGAAATCACTCCTCTCCATCCCCAGTCCTTTGACTAAGGTGGCAGTTTTAAATGGTGTGGATGACACTCTTGAGGGGATATGGATGACTGTACAATCCCTCAGGGTTCTCTGTTTTCTTCTACTCTAAATTCAACTCTTACCTGTGTATCTACTGTATTTTAAAAAAAAAAGTGCCTTTTTTTCTTTACTTTTTGTGTGCTATAGATGGGGATGGTCCTCTCTTGTTCTCTCTTTCTTTCTCTCTCTCTCTTGCTGAGCAAGCTGTCACAATCTCTGATTCCTTGCAGATGGATGTAGTGAATGCTTTCCAGAGTGGAAGTACCATTCAGGGGGCTCTAAGGCGGCAACCCTCCATCGCCAGCCAGCACCATGATGTAACAAATATTTCTACCCCTACACATGTAGTGTTTTCCTCTACTACTGCTTCTACTACTGTGGGGTGTGAGTGTGTGTTCCTAAAGTGCATGAAGTTAACATTTCCTGATTCACATACCTAACGTTTCTCATTTTCTCCTTAGTACTTAACTCATCGTTCAGGCTTTTCATAGAGCTTTTTCACAAAGTGGAGTCCTCAAGACTTTTTTTTCTTAGAGGGCTGAGAACAGGTGGAACAATTGCAACAAAAGTCTTTCACTTTAAAGCTGTGAGCCTGCACATCCTGTGCCTTCATCCATTCGTGTACAGAGGAATGTTTAGGATAAAACAGGAAAACTGTTGTAAATTTTCGAGTATATGCCTCGAAAGTCACTTTATATGGGTGACTTCTGTTGAATAAGCAAATTGATTCAGTGTATAATCATAGACCTATTTCAACTGTCTTGCACTACACAGAGCACAAATGATACTTGAAAAGGTGAAGAAACGGATGGAAAAGCAATGATGTTTTGAAAATAAGAATGTAGTTAGAACATAGAGCACTAAATGCATTTTCTTTGTAGCTTGTGAGGAACTTCTGAGTCTCTGCTTTCTGTGGACTTTTTTTTTTTTACTGAATAACACAACTTTCTCAACATCAGGATTCAGGTGGCGAAACAAGGCTTCTTAAATGCATACAGGTCAGAAGAAACATAGCTCATGAAAAAGAAGGGCTTAAGCACTAAGTAGTGAAACTTTTGTTCACATTTGAAGGGTTTCTTTTCCTTTCTAGGTTCTTCTGACAGCAGTTCATAAGCCATCAGTAACAGTACAGTTCTTGTCTCACCTCAATTCTGCCCTCTTTATATTGTGCTCTAAGTGGCATTTCAGTTTCAGCCTTCCTCTTTGTAGAAGCTAGAGATTTAATTACTCATACGTAGGCTTAAATTATGGAGTCTGAAGATGTGTAACAGTTATAGATATTAGTTCTCAGTATTCTACTATTGTTAAAATCATTTTCCATCGTAGTTATGTATTATATGTTTAACTGCCCTCTCTAACTTCCTATAGACCAGTTAAATAATTGTTTTTTAAAATAACTGTGAGAAGGCTTCTTTTCCCCACCCCTGCCCTGCTTTTTAAGCTTTCAGATTACCAAGTGGATGAAGACCCTTAATTTCAGGACCTGCCTTAAATATTTTCTTCTGATTTCTTTATTTTTATGGGTTTTTTTTTTGACATGGCCAGAATTTCTGTGTTAGCTTGCACAAGCTAACTTGTTCTCCCTTGGCGACACAGATACTTCCCTACCCTGCAAGCAAGTGGTATTGAGAAGCTTAGCTCACAAATTTGCATGCCTGAAGCACACAAAATGAAAAGTAGATTTAACAGTAAGGATATGCAGGATTGCATCTCCTACTTAAAATGGTAATGAGTAACCTGTATCCCTAACTACACTCAAGAACATTAATTAGACATTGAGAACTCTCTAGAGAGCAACTTCATGCCATGCTGTCATTTGAGCAGAACCTAATGGGTACTGCATCATCTCATTGCATCAAATGACCAATGCAGATACAAAGCTACAATAGTAAAAACTGGTTTTTGATCCTCACTATGAAATACAGCCTTCTGCTATTCCCTCTAGGAGAATGTCTTTTGATAGCCAATGTATATTAGTGGCAAACAGATACGTTTGTTCATTGTTGTCTTTTTTGGAGCTGTTAGCTGAAAGACAGTTCACATGTACTGAGGCTGCTACTCCAAAGCAGCCGTCTGGCCAGGAAGATTTGGGGTGCTTACTGCATTCCTTGCTATTCTGGTACCTAATTTAGGAAAGGCCTGATGATATAACAGATTGTCCTGTTTGCTCCTCACTTATGCAATTTTATAGTTAGCTCTCTCATCTCATTATCTTGAGTAGCTGACAACAAAGCCTTAAAAATGCTAGATGTTTCCCTTTTAAGTGTAAGATAAAATGCTGGTAGTCTGATTCCAACCTTCATGGTCAGACTTTATGAGGGTCCTCAGTTCATAGGATCATCCAGGTCAGTTGTTCGTCTTTATGTGAATCACACTTTTATTGTGGATATTTTTATATCCTTATGATAATTACAGCTCTCCTATTAAGCTAGAAAACTGTTTTTCATTACTGCTTATGTTCTAACATACCATCTGTAAGCAATGAAAAACTAGTTCCATGAGGCAGTCGTATTTCATTTTGCCACTGAAATCAGTGGCACAGTGGGATGCAACATGCCAAATAAAGGCATTGCAAACTGTCAGTCTGACACTGTCACTCCTGCTAATTCACTTGGAAAGTGCCAAGAGATTTTATGCAGCGCTCTGGATTTGTTTAAATCTCACATAACATGCAAGCTCTTAAAAAGTGTGCTGTTTTTCATATGATAAACAGTAAAGCATTAGATGCTGCTGTAACGATTTATCTCTCAAGCACATCAACACTATTTCCTGTCCTCTCCTTTTTGAATATTACGTATTCTTCCTGTCCTCTTGAAGTGATTTTCGTCATCATTGGAGCTCAGCTGTATACCTGCAGTATGAAAATGTGGACTTTATAGCTTTTTAGTAAAATTCTTAATGAAAGTTGGGTCGGGGATGGGGGAAACAACACCTATTTCTGGATATCGAAGAATGTGGTCAGAATCAATGTGGTGTAGAGCTTCTCTGATAACAAACTTGACACACTGCTGCTGAGGAGTCCTTTTCTGTTTGCACTAAAAGGCCGTTTGGTGTATCTTAACTCTTCTGAAGTCAACGTTCCTGTCCTGCTTGACCTTCCAGCTTCATTCCTTCGCCTGGAATTGCTTCTTTTTTACTACTAAGGAACTCTACGCATCCTGTATGGAAGCAGTAATCCTGATATACTTCTCAGCTTGAAACAAGTCATCTCAGATGTCCTAAAAAATCTTTTAAAATTTGAAATACTGTTCTGTAACAGTAAGTTGCTCTGTACTACAGAGTTTTGCTCTGCTTCTTATTTTACTACACAGGAACTTTTTGTGTACTTTCCTGAAGACTTACTCAGGTTACTTAGAGACATTGAGTATTGAACAGGCAGAAGCTAACAGAAGCTGGAAAATGTTTTGATCAAAGTATTGGACAAAGGGGTCATTGGCTTTCTATTAAGTATTTTATATCAAATCAAGAATGAATCCTGAATTCCTGTAGTTGGTCAGGGAAATGTGGGGCGCAGGAGAAGAGGTGTATGAGCAGGTGGTTTCGTCCTTCAAATCACTGTTAGAAAAGTGTAAATTCCAGTCATCTTGGACATGCACATTTTGTAAAATGAACTTGCACCTTTTTCCTATCCAATTTCATATCTGATTTCATTCTGAAATGTTTGTTTACGCTTTCTTTAAACTCAGTGTTCTGATTTGCACATTAGTTAAACAATGAAGAGACTTGAAATTATGTTCAGCCTGGGAATTTTATCCATGAATTCAGTGGAAGTTGAAAACTCAAGTAAGCTAAAGCTGATCACCTGCTTCTCTCATATTTAGTGCTGCTTGAACAGTCTCTTCCAAGTTATAACCTGTTGTAGCTACATCTTCAGTGTGCAGTACAGCATTCAGTTTCCTAGTTCTGGTGTTAAGCTTCCAAATCATTAAGTAAGAAACTTTCTCCAGTGTGGTAGTGGGTATATACTCGAACATTTACAGCTGTTTATAGTTAGTCATACCCTTTTTTGCATGACTTCGTTACTGTCTGGTCATTGTGACATCGGCTTACACATGCTTGGCTTTTTCATAGTCAGTTGACATCCTGAATTCCCAGCATGAGAATTAGTAACTCTTTTACCCTTTAACTTATTTTCAGCCTTTTCCACCCCCCCTCAGTATTCTATAAAACTCACTGAAAATTATTTAATTTGTGAATAAGTAATTGTTGGCCTCGCTTAGAAAAAAAAATGCTTTGCCCATGTTAAGTAATTAAACAATTCTAGTGCCATGTCTGAATTTTAGGCCCTTCAGCTTCTTGCAGTACTTTCACAGTTTCTATTCCTACTTTGTAGACTGGCAGTGCTTTACTGAAATGCTCTTCATTTTTTACAGTTTATTGCAAGTTCCACTGCATCACATACAAATTCGAATCACTCATGTCTAGCTGTTTGTGGACTCAGACTCATAAGAACCATGTCGTTACCAGTAAATCTGCAGCATGTTAACCACCTTTTTTCTTTGTTTACAGATACGAGTGGTGAATGCATTTCGTAGTTCTTTGTATGAGGGGCTAGAGAAACCTGAGACACGAAGTTCAATTCACAATTTTATGACGCATCCTGAGTTTAGAATAGAAGACTCCGAGCCTCATATTCCCCTTATTGACGATACTGATGCTGAAGATGACGCTCCAACAAAACGCAACTCTACTCCCCCACCCTCTCCCAATAAAAATAACAATGCGGTTGACAGTGGAATTCACCTTACAACAGACATGAACAAGTCTGCTACCTCTTCATCCCCAGGGAGCCCGCTACATAGTTTGGAAACATCACTCTGATTGTAAGCTGAATGTTAACACACTAGCTGCATTGTAAAGAAATTGAAACTGGGTCTCTTCACACTTTATGATGGACAAGATGAGATTCTTGTCTTGGACTTCAACAGAAGACACACTTGTACGAATGTAGATTTATTTTTTTAAAAAAAGCTTTCTGCCAGACTGGAGGGTGCTTTTCTGGGGGTGGGAGTAATAATGAACTCTGACAGATGAACAGTAACTCGGCATAAGTGACCTGTGGATCATCTGTTGTACTTAAGAATGGTCCTGAACAGTGTGTTAGCAGAGCTTTAGTTTATCATGATCCTTTTTTGAGGGGAAGGCTGGGAAGGGCAAGGAGGCCCTGGATCGTTGAATTGATACTTTAATTTCTGCTGTTGGCTGTTAATAATTTGGATTATTTATGTTTATAAATGATACAGATCTGTTTACAAGGTTTGTAGATACTTTTTTGTTCCTGTTCATAGATGGGAAGCTTCCTTATAAATGATGCAGAGAAAAATAATAAAAAAAAAAACTAGTCCTTCAAATACTGCTGTATTTTCAGGAAAAGGGTGTTTCTATTGAAACTGTACTAAATTTTGCCTGCAATTTACCTTGTTAAATATTGTAGATAAATTGCTGATACTAATAGCCAAATAGATAACACTAATGCTTTGTAAAAACATGAGCAGTGGTGTTCTAATGAAGTTATGGCCTCTGTCCTGATTAGTTTCTTAAATACATTTACTACTTAATGGTTTTGAAACAACTGTTTAATTTTTAAAAATTTTGAGAAACTTACTGAATAACTTTTGTTCAGAACTTAGTAGGATTGTTTAATGCAGGACATCAATATGTGATGGAACTTGCTTGAAATATTTCTGTTATCTCGGGCAAAATGGATTAAATCAAAATACATCAGAATCTTAGTCCTTTGTTTTTGTCTAAACATGTTAGTTTAGTGCTGTCTTGGTGAACTGTGAGTGGAACTGTGATTTTTTTCTAATCTATAAAATCCTTCATGCAGCATGAGGGCTGTTGGCATTTTGAAAGGTTGTTAGTGGGTAGCATACATGTTCTCCTTTTTGTTTTTGAAACTTGTTTGTAAACATGAATAAACCTGCCCTTTTGTTAAAATAAAATTGCAGCAATGGTTTATTACAGATTTATTTTTTTTTCCCTCAGCTTCATCATAGGAAACACTGAAAAGTGCTCTCTTGTATTACTGGTTAAAACTACTTTTAGCTACAATTTCAAGATGGTAACAGCCCCACAAAAAGCAGTACTGTGGGTAAATGGAGTTGCGGTGGCTGCCTCAGAATGAATGTAAGATTAAGGTACTCTCAAGACTTCATTGAGCCCAAAAGATACTCCTTGGCAATGAATAGTCTGGCTGAGATTCTGAGTTGTACTTATAAATCTCTTTATCCCTTTGTAAAAGGAGGAAAAGAAGAACTGACCGATGGCACCGGTGAAAGTACATTTTCCACTTGAATAATATGCACCAAAACTAACCTGCTAGTGATAGACTGAAAAAGCCACTGTCTGCCTCCGCTGCATTCTTTAAACAGCTAAGGATGGTGGAACAGTGCTGAATTTGCTAGTACTTGCCGTGTTTTCCAGGTCCATTACTGTTCAGAAGAGCATGAGTTTAATATTATGTTTCTTTTCAACAGCTATGTGTTCATAAACATAGTATTTGCGTGGATCATTTTTCTTCTTTTCCGGAGTAATCCGTAATATTTAAGATTTTTTTTTTATAGAGGTCCCTTGGGAGGAATAACATTGGTAATGAGGGAGGAGATAATGATACTAGAGCAAACTGCAGAAATGAGCAGGTTAAGGAGACAAGCTCGAGCAGATCTTTTCCTTTGTGGTGGGATAACTTCATGCTTGCGTTTGTTCTTCAATGGCTAATGTTGAATGTGTAGCACTTTATCCCACTGTCAACCACATCTGAATTCAGTCTTTTCTAGTTTACTGAAGAAAATACACTGAATTCTAGGCAAGGGGGGTTTGCACTTGACACTTTGTATAGTAACTTCTCCCACATGTTTCTAGCACTTCTCTCACTTCAGATTTCTTACCTAGAGTGCTTGGTGGGGTAATCCTTTTTATGTACGTGGTTTTTTCTCCCTACTACTGAAGTCAGATAAGCATCGGTTTAAAATGTGGAGAGTTTCTTTACCCATAACAATACACCACCATGAGAGGAAGATTCACTGTATCATAATTTGATTTTGAAAACAGACTTTAATTTTTCCCTCTTCTAGTTGTGCTCATGACTGCGTTGTATCTTTTGGAATAAATTCTACACATAAGCCTTTTGGGGGACAGGGGAGCAAATGTAGGCTTTGTACATCAGTTGTCCCTCTTAATTCTGTTAATATCAGTGTGCTGTTCTTTATAGGAAGTGTAAGTGAAACCTAAATAAGGAAAAGTTGTTGGGGGGGCGGGGGGAGGGGATGCTTTCTTTGTGATCTCAAGAAATCATAACATGTTGCCTAGATTATGAAATTGTTATCACTAAGCTACTGAGGCCTTCATTGCCTTTCCGGTTGTAAGGTTTACTTGTCTTTATTGTAAATGAAATAAATAAATGTGCTGTTCATCTCAGTCTGTATGGGGACTGAAATTCTTGAATGTCAGTACAGGACTGATTTAAACCTGAAACACATGCTTATTCTATAAAACAGCTCTTACTGCCATGACTTTAAGCCCATTCCTTTTCAAGAAGTTATAGCATACATGGTATTATGATCATGCAATAGGAACTAACCTAAATGTAGTTCTAGGCTGACTTCTGTTTGAATTCAGTGTCTTGAATGGGATGTCTAATATATTTCTTTATAAGACAAATCTCAGGACACCTAACTTTGGTTTTGGAGGAGGGGTGAAAAATTGGTTGTTATATAAGAGGTTTCATGTTTTTCTATATTGATCTTGACAGGAAGAGCAAAATCCTTCAGCGTGGAATAGACTGAAGAGAAAAAGGAAACAAATGCTATAATGTCAAACCAATAGGAAAACACAGGGGTCTGTAGCAAGTGTGAGCATCCAAGGACGATGAACTGACACCCAGGGACTTAGAACAATAGGAAGCTTTCCAGTATGTTTCCAAGTGAACAAACAAATGTAATATTCATAGAAGGATAACTCATATTTGCCTGATGGTATTACGAAGTTTTTCCAAAGACCTAATGCGTTCAGCTTCTGCTAGTAGTGCCAGCTTCTGCAAGGTCTAGACAATACTAAGCCTTGCAAAAATTTAAGTAGAATGCCTTAACATCCATTCTGCTTTTACAATAGAAATGCTTGGTTCTAAAGAGCTCCTTGCTTTTCCCACCACCATACCCTCCCCAAGCAGTGTATATGTTCTGATCTTACAGATTCCAAACCCTCATTGAAATACCTTAACTTTGTTGGATGAGCCTTACCAGCATGGAGGGTCCAGCTCCGACTTAAAATTACCTTGAGACAGAAGGTCTGGCTTGCTTGTTTAGGGCCATGTCCTGAGTATTTCTGTGCCAGAGTCAAGAGCCAGAGAGCTGATCTGTATACAGAAATATCTAATCAACTTCTTCAGCACCAATCCAGGAGTTGGCTTACATGGTGTCTAACCCAAAAATCTCCTACAGGTACTTAAAGGAGCCTGTATCATTTTAAAAGGACATAAAGATCTCAAAAGAGGCAAATTCTGCTGATTTTTTTTTTACTGCTTTTCCTGGGGCTAAGTAACTTTTAAATAGGTGGACTGCTCAGGTATTAAAAAATAAATGCATCCTTTTTTTTGTTTGTTTATTTGAAAACATATTGCAAACAAACTGAAAGCTGTGAAAAATCCAAAGCTTAGGAATGGGGAGACATGCCTTTACCCTAGTCAGCAAACTTGAGTTCGTAAGTAAAATGAAGTTACCTTCAGGCTTCATTCATTCCCAGTAGCTCAGTTATTTTACTCTACTATATTTCTAGACTCAATGGAAATGGAGACACCAATTTTGTTGCAGAACAGTAAAAGGTAATAAAGTGAATGATTTTTTTAATCATTTTATTTTTGGTAGTTAATGAATAAGATTAACCTGTGCAGAATTAGAAATGCTCCTAAACTTCATATGAATACCTTCCTAAAACATCTGAGTAAAGTGTTGCTCTTAAAAAAATAAACAAAATGCAAACAAAAAACAACAACAAAAACCCTACTAATAGACCCCAGAGGATACATTAATTTTCTTTGACAATTTCAGTTTTACAAGTAAAGGCTTTAACTTGTCATTTTCCCTCTTCCAGAAGTTGGTTGCTCTGATGGCTGTAGCTAAAAAGCATCGTTAGATTTAACCTAAGCTAGTCTCAAGATCTCCCAAAGGTAAGCAGCTATTTGGCTGATGTTGGTGAGGAAATGAGCTCATTTCTGACGCTGTGCTGGTAGGCACTGAGTAGTGTGTTGTGCTATGTACTTCAGGGGGGAACCTACAAAACTATCAAATAAGAACATTCAGGTCCTGGTTAGAGGACCTATCAAAAGACACATGGTTCAGAATTTAGATCCCCTAAAATGGGGAGCTCTTGGAATCAGTATTTTGGTAAGAGGCTCTTGGACTTGCTTTATGGGCAACAACACTTCTTCAGATGAGAAGGTACATCTTCACTCACCAGACATGTATATGGGCGTCTACATTCTTTCTGACATCATACAACAGTCTAATATAACATTGGGAACCATCATATAACAAGCACGTCTATTAAGCTACTAGAACTAAACTACTATTTAGTTTGAAAAGAAAAGGAAAACCAACCACCAATCCTGGAACATTTATTTGCCGTGGTACTTTAATTTTCTAAGAGGAATAATTCCTAGCTTTTTCCTTTTACTGTATTATCTGGACAACTTTAATTAATCTAGCAGGAATGTGGACATGTCCTAAAACCAGGTATGTTAACCCTTTTTCTTGCTTCTCCTTCCAGTTTGTCAAAGACTGTCCCAAAGAATCAGTGAAGGGCATATGCAGAAAGAGGTATAATTATGGAGTTCTCCTCTATCATCCTCATGCTTTGCCCTGTGATCTCTGCCTTCTACACCAAGACATCACCCAATGTCAACATGCTGGGAAATATCTGTGCATTGTGGCTTTTCATTTTTTCCAGCGAAGTATCAATAATATGCTTCAAATTTTAATTGGTGTGAAGGCCTAAAGAATTATGTCTTAAACTAAGCATGGACACCCAATGAACATGAAAATGAGCAGTAGTGAATGGCAATTTCAGGCCAAGTATTTTTCCCAGGTAGTTGATATAAACATTGCTGTGTGCAAGAAACATTTTGGATCTGTCTAAAGTAAGGGACCCTCTATTGCTCTTCAGTGCAGCATGTGTAGTTCAGCTCCAAGTTAGGACACTAAGAGTCTGAATTCCTGGTGTAGTTGCCAGAGCCTGCATAGTCATTTGGCTGACTGGTCATTAAGCATTCACCTTGGATGACCTGCTGTCCTGGCTCCAGCAGACACTTGTGTAACTTTCAGTTGCCTCAGCATGAGCGCCTGGTGCCATTTTAAGCATGCTGATGAGCTGCTATTCTGAAACAGCACAAGACTCTCTCGTGAAGGGTCCTCTACTTGTTCAGTGCTACTGCTGTGGTTGCATCACCTGGAGCTAAATCGTTCATTGTCAGTCTCAGTACATCACTTCAGGCTAATGTTAAGCTGTCAAATTGGTATGTTGGGGGAATCTGGAGATAGATGTCAAGCAGTTGTTTTAGCTTTTGCTATCTGTGTGTCTGTGGTGAAAGGAAAACAGGCGTGCAAAAAAGGTGTTTGTATGTAAAGAAATCACTGTTGATGAATTGAAAGTCTACAGGAACAAAGGAGACAGCTTCTTATTCTAATCTTGTCCTATTCCTTTACATCAGGATTGAAAAGCCTTGAAAGAACTGCTTTGGTAAGGATCGGAGGGGGTTGGAGAAGGAGTCGCAGAAGGAAAACTTCCTCATGGGTTAGCTACAGGAAGTGAATAAGGCTTTCTGTGTATGCTGTAAGCTAGCAAAAGAAACCAACTATATTTTTAGAAAAACGAAAGGTAGTCTTGAAAGATTTATAACAGAGTTTGTTGTGTAACTCCTGAACAATAATTGTGTTGCAGCTTAAAGTTCCCTTTCTTACCCTCTTTCAAAAACAGGCAACAATAAAAACCCAAAGAAAACCAGTTGTCTTTCTTTTTTTTTTTTTAATGAAGTAAAAACATTTGAGAAGTGACTTTGTGTAGAGGTGTCATAAGAGTAAGCAGTAGTTGCTTACTATCTGTGAAGGGAAATAGGACCTCTATGTTGGCTTTATTTATGTCACAGCATGAAGAGAATTTGCACTTGCATTTTAATACTTTGCTGTTCTATGCTTGAACTTTTTAGGTTTTGAGCCAAATTTTAAAGTATTTTAAGGAATGTGCATAACTGCTGAAACGCATTCATAAGGAAAATCTGTGGATAACATTCGAGATATTAACTTCCTAAGTACATTTAGTTCACTTTACCGCTGTTGCCTGCTCATTTTACCCCCAAAAATCAGTAGTGAAACTGTCCTGTGAAATAAGCTTGTCAAGTATAGGGTAACTGGCAAGTCACAGGCATTATGTTTGGACAAGAATGGAGATCCACAAATTTAGGAGCTGCTGTTCACATGTTTTATCACAGAGATTAGATGTTGCTGTTCATTGATGAGCTACGCAGATTTTGTGTAACGTCTAATCCCTACTTCTTCTCCTTCCTCAGTTTACAATGGAGCTCTTCAGACAGACATCTGGGAAGACATTCTGAGCTATAAAGAGGGGTACTGAGTTAAATCAGTACTTAAACATTCAAAACAAAATATTATTCCATCATTATTTTATGCGGATGGAAGACTATTCAGCAGAAAGTAACACTTATTGAGGAAAATTCACAGCCTTTTTTTCTTTACAGACATTAAAGGAAGGATGCTTCATGAGGTAATTAGAGTGAAACCTCACAAAGTTCTACTGCTCTGAGCAGGAAATTGTATTAGATGACTTCCTGAGGCCCTTGCCAATCTGTCTTATCCCCCAGTCCTATTTTTAAACACTCTTCAGTGACTATCTGTTAAACTTTGTTTATGCCCTCTAATGTTTGGTTTTTACTTTACAAATTGGATGTGCTCAGCCACTTTGAGGTAGCAGTCTGTAATACATGAGAAAGCCTACAGAAAGCTCTACTGCACTCACGTGGAAAGCGGCTGTTCCTCAAGGAAGAAGATAATTTGTCACTCAGTTATTTGGCTCTTTCGAATCATTCAAGTGTACAAAGAATGAAACCTACTTCTAAGAGAAACAAAGAGCTGCCTTATTTGCTGATCGGTGTGGTTTCGTTGCCCTCTACTTGGGACGCTTGCAAGAAATTGTTCCATTTTCTTAGAGTTGCTGTTTTATCCTGCTGGTTTCAAACACTGGTTTCTGAAAAATATGGTTCTCTTGTCATTGCATAGTGCTAATGAAATCTATATGATTGTTTAAATAAGAAAGAACAGAGAGCACAAATATATGTTTTTAATAATAGAAGCCTATAATTTCAATGGAATTGAGAAGCTGACTTTTCAGTTTAACTTACAGAATGGCTGTCTTTCAGGCTTTTGTGTTACTGAGTGAAATAGTAAAAGAGAGTGCAGTATCAATCTCAGTGCTTCCTCTTCTGCCTCAAATTACAAAGTATACGTGGTTACAATTGTAGTATTTCATGTTACATCAACTTTGGGTGTTTCTTTACTGATTTTCAGTCAATTGCATGTATAATTTTAACTGAATGCAGTGTGCAGATAATCTTGAGCAAATGTAGGAAGCCTGTTGTTCTGGTCTTAATGAATGTAATAGGTACAAATTCTGCCAAATATTCCAACTTTAAGACCTACAGTAAAACTAGCTGGCTGACCAAAAGTTGAAGTGACCTGAGATTATTCAAAGAGAAACTTGACATTCTAGCTATTAAAAAAAGCTGATTTTCTGACAGTTGCTATAGCAATGTCTTATTTATATCAAAAGAAAAGGTTTCTGAAACTAAAAAGATTTTAAATGAATATGTTTACAAGATATGTAAGGACTGCCTACAACACTAAATCTTAGTATACTATGTTCTAGCTCTCTAACAGTACAGAAACTATTTGAATTCTCTTCTGTAGGGCCAGTGTATTGCCATGTGTTTTATTTCAAAAGTATTAGCATTTCAATAAATGGTGACCTAGATTCCATAGCAAGAGTTAAAATATAAATAAATAAATTCAGAATTGCTATTTTTAAAGAGCTTGAGATCAAGCAGCAATTGCCAGACATTCTGCAGGCGTATCGGTACCTGAATGCAGTTATTTCAGCTTTAAACTTCATTTATTCTAGTCTTTGGAAAAAGGGCTAAAAACAGGGCTAAAAATGGAAGTCTGAATATCAATTACATGATGTCAGATTGATACAAATTACTAAGATCGACATTTTTTTGTAGTTCAGTGGTGAAGTTCTACAGGCTTTTTGATCATTGGAGCTGATAAAATATTCCTTGACAGCACTACTATGCATGAAATTTTGTTGTTACTGTCCCCAAAGGCAATCAGCATAACAACCTAGACCCTCAGTGTTGGTTTTCCAAAGCCATGCTCGATCTTTATTAACAGTTTTAAAAAGACCAAAACACTGAAACATTCTGGTATGCTGTCATAAACTCAGTTTGAAACATTAAAGTTTACAGTCAATTCTGTTCAACATTTTTATCAATAATCTGGATGCAGCAGTGGAATGCATCCTTAACAAGTTCTCTGGTGATACTATACTGGGAGATGCTGTTGACTCTCTGGAGGGATGAGAGGTCCTACAAGAAAGATTTGATAGACTGGAGAATTGAACAGTAATCAGCACCAGGGAATTCAGCAAAGGTAACTGACCACCTATTGGTATTACATCTGGAGTAGAGTAACACTGGATACAGGCACAGGCTGGAAGGTGAGTAGCTGGCGAGCAGCTCAGTAGAAAGTGGTCTGGGGGTGCTGCTGACAGCAGGCTCAGCACAAGCCAGTGGTGTGCCCTGGTAGCCAAGGGGCAATCTGCTTTTTAGGATGCATTAAAGACATCATAGACATCTGATTGAAAGAGGTGATTATCTCACTGTCTTTAGCATTGGTGCGGCCTCGTATTGAGTGTTACATACAGTTCTGGGCTCCACAAAATATAGCAGATCTGAAGATATTTGAATGCATCCAGGGGGCTGGAAGACATGTCATATGGTAGGAGGCTGAGGACACTTGAGTTACCTGGTTTGGAGAAAAGGAGGCTGAGAGGCAACCTCACTGCTCTTCCCATCCTGAGGAGGGGAAATGAAGAGAGAGAGGTGCTTATTTCTTCTCTCTGGTAAGCAATGATTGAACATGAAGAAACGGCACAAAGCTGAGCCAGGAGAGGTTCTGACTAGATATAAGGAAAAATTTATTCATTATGAAGGTGGTTAAACACTGGAACTGGCCTTCTAGAAAGGTGGTTGATGTCCCACAGCTATCAGAATCTAAGAGGCATTTGAATAATGCCCTTATTTATATACTTAATCTTTTGGCCAGCCCTGAAGTGGTTAAGCAGTTCACCTCGATATTTGGTAGGTCCTATTCCATTCAAGTTCAACAGTTAATTGCTGAAAGTTATTTCCAAACTGACTGCAGCTAGAATATTGCCCAATACAAGATAAGTGTTCTTCTGGCTTTCTTGTCTTTCTTCAGTATTGCAAGGCCCATACTGTGCTTCAAAATAAGTCTGAGGAAACTTCATGGAGAAATAGATTAATCTACTGACCACCCCAACAAAATTACACAGCTCAAGGTTTGCATTTGGGGCAGAAGAATAATGATGTGAGATAAAATAGGTTAGCTATTTGCAGAAATGTAGTTGGAGAGGGAAGTGTTATTTTTGCATTAATGTTTTTTTGCTGTTGCTATTCTAACATCTCCAGGCTATTGAACAGGCTTTGATACTTGTCAAAGATGATGTCCAGGTGTTGTGGGCCTCTTTTGCTATCTAACCGGAAAGGATGGACAAGATGCAACTTGTTAAGTACTTTTTATAGTTGGCATTATCAGCTGTTGAGCACAGTTCTCTGAAAATTCTCTGTTCCAAGCAAACTGCCCAGTTCACTTTCAGGGGAATCCTGACCAAGTTGCAGCTGATATTTTCATAGTGCAGTGATAATGATCATAATTCATGATGCTGCCTTGAGTTACCTCTTCTGCTCTGCCCCTTTCTTCCTGCACTGTCCTCTCAGTTGGGCCATTTCAACTGTTCCTGTGACAGCACAGTGTACCATGTCAGAATCTGTTCTGGTTAAACTTTTGCTGCCTTAGCTACTACTGCTACTGCAAAAAATGTTTGCCATGCGATCCTTCTGTATGGTTGTTCTGTGGACAGCAAAACTTGAGCAGAAGGGTTCTCCCCTCTGAGGCTACCATACTATTTGAGATCATGTTAAAAGACCTCCCTGATACCAAGGTATGCAACATCCCTGTAACTGCGCACCTAAACACAGAAGGCAATTAAGTTGGTCAGGTGTGATCTGTCCTTGTTAAATCCAGGAGGAGTGTCCTGAAAAACTTTCTTGTTCTTCACACACTTGTGAAGAACCTTGAGGAAGATCAGCTCCACAGTCTCACTGGCCCCTAATTCCCTAGTCCTTTTTTCGCTTTTCTCTGTTCAACAGCAGTGTCCCCTGATCATGACCTTTCAAAGGTGAGAGCGGAGAGCAGTCTGGTTCCATACTCTTACATGTATTAGATTGGTTTAAGTGCTATATAACTGTACCTTCCTCTACTGTAAACAATGTTTCACCCCACAAACTAATAGTAGGATTTGGGAAACTGGAGAAAATGCATATAAAAAGAAACAAGTCCATCAAACTTTTCCATGTCCTATGGCAGTAGGTGGGTCCCCTGTCCCACTGAGTTGTGGATGCACTTTCCTTACCTTTCCTTTTGCTGACATGTACTTAAGAAGGCCCTGTTGTTTTTCACATCCCTCCTTCAAATTCCAGCTTAGCTTTGTCTTTCCTAATTCCAACCTTGTGTATGCAAATAATTGTTAAAACTGCCTTCCTCTTCCTGAAGGTTTATATCGAATCTTGTCTTTCCTTCTTATCTTCCTGTTACCTCATCAACTTTTACTAGTGGTTACTTTCTTATAAATTCAGGCAGAATAGACAGTCAAAGGTGAAGCCATCAGTAAGACTCAACTGAGTAACAATCCAGGCACGTTGCACCTCCTGGCAGATCTGACGTGAGAAGGAGAACTTTGAGGCTCCTGTCGTTACTTGCAAATATATGCAGTAGAACAAGAGAAGAGAAGAGAAGGTCTGTTCCACCCTGGCTACCTGTGTCAGACCCAGAAATGCTAAATTCCAATTCATGTTCTGATAAAATAGTAGAAAGCAGAACTACCACGTACCTATCCAAGGACATTCCAAGGCACCAGGCCTACATCCAGCATTCCACATGGAAGACAAGCTGGAGGAAAAAAGATGCGAGACAATCACTGCTTGCTCTACAACTTGATGTCTGTCTCATCATAAAATCAGCATGGTTATAGTTCTTCAAGTCAAAGCTGGCTCTAGAAGCAACAGAGTACTGCCAGTATTATCCTATCAAAAATCCTGCTGGGATTTTCATGTGAACTAGTAGAGAGATGTGTTGAATTAGCTCAACTACCTCTGCTCCTTTGATGGATTATTTAGGTTGTAGATAATCTGTAATTGACTATGTATGGCGTGGTGTTGATTATCATGTTCATAGTTAAAAATCCTAATATGGATGGGGAGTGACTTCTATAAAATCTAAATAAGTTAAAGAAGTACAAAACCTGTGCTTTTTTAACTGTAAAATGCAAACGTGAAATTAATGGCACAAATAAAAAAGCAATTTCATCTCAGAAAATACAGCAGAGTCTCTCTCCACTATCTCATATAGAGTAAGTATACCAGACAAAGAAGAAACTTACGGAAAAGGTGGAACTTGATAATCCAGAGGTGTTCTTAGCCCATCAAAATGTAGAGGCTGGGGAGAAGCTTGATGAACAGATGATATTTCAGCTCAGTGTGACAGGAAGAAACAAGTAATAAAAGAGATTAACTCAAGGTTGTGGGGGCAAATTCCACGTTATCTAGTGTGCATACTTAGTAGAAGGCAGTTTAATCTCAAGATCCTACCTGGTGACCAGCTGACAGCAAGTTTCAGTTTAAGAATAAACAAAACAGTGAGAAAAATCAAGATGTCATGATATAGTCTTCATTTAGCAGATTCATTAGGTGTATCTACAAAAGCAATTTATATATGCAGAAAAATGCTCTTGATGATCTGCCAAAAAGTTATTTTATAAATCCACTTTTCTATCTCCAGTTATTTCATCTTCATCTAAGTTCAAAAGATGAACTATACAGCCAGTGGGTGGGAATCAGTAAACAACCACACAGTTTGTAAACATCACAGGAGGGAAGGAGAGCTGGTGTGAGAAATATTAGGGACACGTTGCATTACTCTGTGATTACTGAAAATACCTTGTTTACTGTTAACAAGCCTTATAGCAATCAGAAAACTTTCTAGTTGAATTGACCTACTTTTAGCAGTAGCATAGCATTAGCCTACAAGTTGTGATGCAGATCGGGTTGTTGTTACTAGCTGATCATGTGGTGGCACTGTATGCTGACGAAACTTAGAAAATGAGTCATCTAAGGATGTTGTTTGACAGCCTCTCCAAGAGAACCTACAGAATAGATACTGCCAAAAGCCGTAGTGCAACACTTAGCAGCAAACTCCAACCATTTACTGTGCACCAGAATTAGCATTGATCTGATCCTGAGGAGAACTGGCACACATTACAGAATAAATAAGAGAAGATCACACTACTATTCTTGTTGGTTTAACACTCTAAACTGGTACTGTCCTAGGTCAGATGAGCATTAATGCCAGTATGAAATAGAAGGAATGATGATGACCTTTTTGCCAGCAGCTAGCTGCTAGGTTTATTTGTCTGTTTTGGCACTACATCTAAGCATAAATGCGGTACAGCGATGCAAGAAAATTCAAAATTAGAACAACAATTTGATTTAAAAACCACCTGAAACAAGCTAACTTATTTAAACACTGTCACTGCGCAAACCTTGCTGACACTGGAAAGTTCATTAAGCTTCACCCTGAGCTAGGAGATACTTAAAGAAAATGTAGAATTTTATCAACACGAGCAAGAAGCATTCTGAACAAACCTTGGATGCTGACTCAGTCTTAAAGTACGCTGTGAATCCAAGTACTGTTTACATACCTAGTATATCTTGCTATAAACTGCTTATAATCCAGAGTTCAATTATTTTGACCATTTAAATTTCAAGCAAACATTCAGAGCAATGCAAGAAACACAGAAATAGCTGTTTCCTTATTCTTCCAATTTAACTCTGATACCATAAGACAAAACAAAAACCAAGTAGCTAGCAGAAAGCAAAAGCAGCAGAAATTCTCAAATGCAATCCTATGGATTTAAATTCAGTAAAGGACAAGAGCAATAAGAAATGGCATCTGAAGAAGGTATGACACAAAGCAGAGGTCAAATCTGAAATAACATCAGGATTATTGAACAGAAACTGTCATTAGCTAAGTAAAATTCTGTTCTCCTCTTCAGTAGGTAACTTTAGCAATTAGCCTTAATTAAAAACAACTCTTACAACTTAGAATTTTATCTCCACACACTTTTTTTTTAATTTTCATGTCCCTTGGAGGCTTGCCAGTAATTTCTTGGAGCCCTGAAATAAGAATTTGGAGTCAGACATGAATTCTGGTTCTGACTCTACTGTAATTCCCTACGAAATTTGATTCCTTGCAATGTATCTTTTCAACAGCAGTCTTCGGCTTTCAGCACTGTGTGTGTCTCTGCAGAAGCTCAAGAACAAGTAAAATCCTACCTGTAGAACAAAGTACTAGTCAGACTGGAAAAGTACCTCACAATCTCTGAATAAAAAGCTTCATATTAATACAAAGTACCTGATTGTTTTAGTGACGACATGCACATCTTCTATTTTTTCATTCAATCCCATAATTCCCCGAAGTCTCATAGAAAACCTACACATCCTGCTCTGCATTGCTCCTTCGAGATGAGGAAAAATCCTCAACATTCTTGTCTTCATTCTTCACTGGCACTTTATCAGCTACCCACCCTCACTGGTACGCTCTGGATTATTACACAGCCTTCAGATCTGAACGTCCTTCATTCACTTCCTTACGTTTATTTCATAGTTGTCCATTTATGTACAGAAGGAATTTTTTAAAAAAAGTTTCTGACAGCTTCTTGGGTTCCTGACTTGTTCTGATCAATTGTAATTGCAGGTAGTAAAACAAGGTGATTTTCTACATTTTCTGATTAAATGCAAAGCATACAGTATTTTTCCTTTTGAAACACTTAGTCAAGCAAAACACGTTAATGTTTTATCACTCCTTATATTCTCTACATCTTCACTGCGACATTGAAAACATCACCCATCTACTTTTAGTGAAGTCTGGTTTATAGTAAACCCCATGAACTACCTGCCAACAGGAATTCTGCCATGTACAAATATCAGGTTCCTCTGTAACATCCAACAAACAGATGTGCCATCTTTTATTCATAAATTTCTCACCTCAGACAGAATTTGTTTTCACCATGTTTGGACTTCAAGAAAAGCTACTAAAATTGAGTATGTGAGCTCAGATATCAAAAGTTCATCTTTATTTAAATTTATTGTAGTTTCTCTTGGTCCTGTTTATTCCACTTCCCGGTTTATTCTCCTTATTAGTTCCTTTACATATAATGTTGCCTTGAGATGCACGAATAAGCAGAAGTTTCATCAAGATAGGTATCTTCAGATGGCAGTTCATCAGTTTTCATTAACTTACTCTTGCAGTTAATAACCACATTATGTTAGATGATGTTATTATTCAGCTGTACTAAATGGAGATAATCTGCAAACACTGTAACATACAGCATCTGCCAAAGCATCACATTTATTCTAATGTTTGCTGTGTTGTAATAAATTCTTCAAAACTTGTTCTAACCTTCATGAGCCTAGTAAAACACATAAGTGTTTATTGGTTTTAGACATCCCTTACCAGAAAGTTTGCTGAAGTAGCTTGATTATGCAATTTTCTCAGGTTCTGTATGCAGTGGAAACAGCCATCATACCACAATTTCTATTTAGAAAATGTTGCTTGTTTTTAGAAAAGCTAGATGCAGGTGCTCTGAAATAGAAATCTATTTACCAACAGATTCATGTTGCTGACAACACAGCAAACATTACTAGTATTGGTCACCTGTTAAAACACTATGAAAGGAGAAGGAGAAGATATTCCAAAGAAGGGCAACAAGGTTTGTGAAGGGCTTGGAGAATATGCCCTATGAGGAGCGACTGAAGGAACTGGGGCTGTTTAGTCTGGGGAAAAGGAGCTGAGGGGAGATCTTATTGCTCTCTTCCAATACCTGAAAGGTGCTTACAGCGAGAGCGGGGTTGGTCTCTTCTCACTGGTGACAGGTGACAGGACGAGGGGAAATGGCCTCAAGTTGCACCAGGGGAGGTTTAGGTTCGATATCAGGAAAAACTTCTTTACAGAAAGGGTTGTTAAGCACTGGAATAGGCTCCCCAGGGAGGTGGTTGAGTCACCATCCCTGGAAGCATTTAAAAACCGTTTGGATGTGGTGCTCAGGGACATGATTTAGCGGAGGGCTGTTAGAGTTATTGTAGTATGGTTAGGTTGTGGTTGGACTCGATGACAAACAAAAAAACCCTTTGGATAACACACCCATTTTTACACAAATTCTAATGACTTCAAGACAAATTCCTTGGCAGAGTAACTGCCACTCAGCCTCTAATCCAGACAGTTCTTTGGTTTATGGTGTAAATTATGCTGTTTCTCTTTACAGGTGTTTCTCTTCAGGCGCTTGAAGTTCTCTTATGTATCCTTCAATAAAAATACAAATTATATACTGAAAAAGGAAAAAATCTCAAAAATCTATCAGCTGCAAGCTACTGTGAACATTAAGAATTATTTTTAGATTACTGTATTTCTGTACTGTGCTTAAGCAATTCTCTATTACACATCCTTCCTCTCTTGCCCTGTTTCAAGGACACCTTCAAGAATCAAGGACACCTTACAAAGTCATTTGACCATACATGTAAATTTGTTGCCATTTGTCATCAATCTACACAAATATAAAACTAATCCTTCAGGGAATCAAAGCTCTTGACATTTTAATCCGTCCCACTATATAGTTATTGAACTATAGAACCACGTAGATCTAAAACACATGCCTTCTAATTTCTACTTAGAAAGTAGAATGCAATATCTAACTTGTCCGGCTGGAAAAAAAATCCAGTAACTAAATAAATCCGGATGTTTTAGTGAATAGCTGTAACCACTGCAATTCAAAAAGTTGCAACTCCTTCTCATTAAAAGACTTATCTTGGAGGTTATGTAATTTATTTAGAAATAGAACAGTGATATATATTACAGACATTACAAATACAAAATATACCATAGCCACCCACATGAGGCTGCCACTGATTTTAGTGAATACAAGCCATTCAATATTCAATAACTTTCATGTATTTTAATAGGATTCCTGAGCTACCTCATCAGCAGATTTAGATGTAAAATGTAAATTAATATTTTAATTAAGCTAGTAATACTTAAATACTGGGTAAGGTGCCATGTATGCCTTGCTTTGATAAGAGCCTTATCGGGCTTTTTACTGCATACTGAACTATGTAATACTGTTACAAGCACTTCACTAATATAAAACTCCTATCATCTCCTTCACCTTTTGTGAAGAGTAGAAAGTTGTGACATGAAGCAGATGCATCTGACTATAGTTCTATCTTGCGTTTAGTGGCAAAAAAGCATCTTGTTTGCACAGCAAGAAAATCTACTATTTCTGTAGCTGGAGTGTTTGCTGGCTCCTCAAGCTTTTTAGACCAGCTGACAAAAGGTCTGCCAGGAGCACAGTGAGGTGTTTTGAAAGAGCTGCAGCTACCTTCTACCTGAAAGCACACTGTTTGGAAACAGATCTTGTATTATCTAGATGCTTATCAAGATCTACTGATCTGCAGACCTATGAAGAGTTAACAGACAGGAAAGCAATGCATGGGGTTTAGCTAATTTTTATGCCTCCCTTCTTTGATCGCTTGCAAAAACAGGAAAAGTGTTTCTGAACTTTCCCTCAGTTTATCATACGCGTTCTGATACTTAACACACTCTACAACTTACTTCTGATCTACTCATTGGTCACTTCTGAAATTTCAATTTTTGTTTAGATTCAGCTGATGTGATCTGTCAGGCTATGGAAATAGCTTAATACAATGATGTATGCATAGAGTATAAGAATACAAAACGAATATACCTACCAAGCTTTCCCACTAAAAACTTCTGTGAGTGCTCTTCAACAAGTCTTTGAGGTCATACAATGCTTTTGAAAGTTTCAAATGACTTTCTTCAAATAAATTATTCTGTCATCCCCAAAAGGTAATTTCCAGTTATCTCTCAGGTATATGTGTCTTAGACTATAAGTAACATCAGGTATTTTCTGAATTACTCTTGCATTACAAATCTGTATGCACAGGCTTGCAATCCTTTTATGTTCTAGATGTCGTTGGTAAACAGATTTTAATGGGACTTTGATAAGAAAATTCCTCCAAACCAACAGCACTCCACAGTTACTTACAGTCTTATTTCACAGCTTTTTTTAATACAGCAGGAAACAAGGTAGAAGATTGGAAAGATGCAAGGGGCAAAAGTTGCAATAGTTCTACAACTGCAAACAGCCCCAGTACAGGAAGGATGTGGAGCTCTTGGGAGTGGGTCCAGAGGAGGGTGACTAAGATGATCAGAGGGCTGGAGCACCTCTCCTATGAAGAAAGGTTAAGGGAACTGGGATTGTTTAGCTTGGAGAAGAGAAGACTCTGGGGAGACCTCACTGTGGCCTTCCAATACTTGAAGGGAGCATATAAACAGGAGGGGGAACGGCTTTTTACAAGGGTGGGTAGTGATAGGACAAGGGGGAATGGTTTTAAACTGAGACAGGGGAGGTTTAGGTTAGACATTAGGAGGAAGTGTTTCACACAGAGGGTGGTGACCCACTGGAACAGGTTGCCCAGTGAGGTTGTGGATGCCCCATCCCTGGAGGCATTCAAGGTCAGGCTGGATGTGGCTCTGGGCAGCCTGGTCTAGTGGTTGGCGACCCTGCACATAGCAGGGGGGTTGAAACTAGATGATCATTGTGGTCCTTTTCAATCCAGGCCATTCTATGATTCTATGATTCTATGATTCATATAATCCACATGTTCTGCAACTGCTTTCTCCTCCACCCTCCAGCAGCTGAGCTATGAACCCACTCCACACTGGCAAAGCACATCTCACCCCCCCTGACACCCAGGGTGCACTGGACCTGCCTGGCTCCCACATGTGCTGCAGAGCCAGCACCAGTCTCTCCCCACTGCCAAAGGCTCGCCCCAGTGCCCTGTGGGTTCAGCTGTGTTAGCAGCCACTGCTGCTGAAGTAGGATATGACATTCAAACTCTGTATTAATACTAATGTTATAAAGTCCTCCTATGAGATAGGATGGAATTCTTAGTGGGCTGGTGTGTTCAGTTCGTCCCTAGTGCCACATGCATTATTACCTATATAATTATGAAATAATATGTGGTCAACATAATTTATATATGCGTTGCAACATATATGCAAGAGAAGTACTAAGTTTGCCTATGTGTCCTTGAATTCAACACATAATTTAATTAGGTCCTTCCCTACTGTGACCAGGTAACCCGCATAACTTTGAGCTACAATCGTAGTGTTCCTCTGTACGCACAATTTCTGTCTGGACGTACATACATTACCTTAACTCAGTATCTGAGAACAACATCACAGGTGATGAAGCAACAGCTTGCTGAGGCATTATGCTTGGAAGATATCTTCTGATGCACCATTTGTCATTGCCATCGCAGCATACAACAACCCAGTATAGTAGATTGCAGCTGTATATTATAGAACAGTTACTTTCAACCTTAAAAAGTTAATGTCAACTCACAATTTTATTATTAGGAGTTTCAAGAATCAGAAAATCATTCTAAAAATAAAATCTATGCATGTTAATGAGGAAAAAAAGATCCACATATAGACTATTACCTGCCAGCTTTATAGCTACAATTATTATAGCTAATTATATATCTGCAACAAGGGAGTACTTCATCTCCTACAATCATCTGGGAGCCCTCAAAATGCCCTCAGGTGAGGGAAAGCAGCAAGGAACAGATTAACTTTGTAAACCCTGAAAGTTGAGAAACTTTTCAGCCAGTAGAAATAGTGATATCCACACTCCTTTCAGTAGTTGCAGTTATTTCTTCGCTTTGTGCCTATCATCTGGCACTATGTCAGGAATTTTAGGGTCAGGTACAGACTTTTGTTTATTGGCAATGCTCTAAAATGAGTAAAAGATACTGACCTGCTGGAAATGTAGCAGATGTGAAGGCAGTAAAAGGAGAAAGATTCATTATGACTTAACTCTCATTTATCTCAGCTTGTAAATATAATACCAAGTACTCCTGCCCACTGGCTTCCAGAACACAAGATACCAGAAATACTGAGATACTGCAACACAGAATTACAGAAGCAGAGGGTAATTTCTCTCAGAAAATAGAACTCAGCAACTTGAACTGGTACTAAAATTGCTTCCCAGATGCGTACAGCCCATGGGTACTTGGCTGTTTCCCTGCTGATAGGCTTCACTCACAGTCAATAAACCCTAGGAGAAATGGGATTGCTGGAAAAACAGCAAAGAAGTGGCTGGAAGACTTCAATAGTGAGTTCACTGAGGATACCTCAGTGTTCCTACAACATGGCAGAATGTGGGACACTCATGTCTTATCATTACCAACTTTTTAATGCTACATTTTTACTTTGCAATAAAGTCATGGAACTTTGCAACTAAGTCATGGAAGCTAACACAAAGGGATGGATTAGTGTGTTGTGCGGAAAAATACAGTGCCAAACCAAGAACAAATAATGACATAAAGCTGCAGCTTTACTTAGGTCAAAGTTAGAGTCAATGTATTCCACCATTTATTTTTTGAAAACCTTCTCTTAAGCTCTGAAGTTGTAAAGTCAAATAACCAGTATGCAATGAAAAGACTGACTAGAAAATAATAATGGAAACCTTTTTCACATACTTGTGATAATCCTGCTTTTTCCAGCATTTCTAAATTGTTATTTTAAATCTAAATTTCCTGGTAAAATATAATTGATTTGGAGCTGTTCTGTAACTGACCAATCTTACATGTTGGCCTAATTACTAACCTGATTCTATAGATGTTTGAGTTCAATGTCAGATGAAACACTGTAAAAATGCAGGCTAGATTAAAAAAAAAAAAAAAGGGTAACTGCAGTATAAGCTATTTCTTCATGAACGCCTGAATATTGAACAACAGTTTGAACAGTTTGACAGCAATCATAGCACTCCATTTGCCAATTACTGTCACCTATTTCTCCTAGCAAAACTACTGGAGCAGTATTTTTCTCTTGAGATTGGCTTCCTCATCTAAGGATTTGCAAGGCAGCATAAACATTCACATCACTAGTAACAGTAACTTTTTTTGTTGTTTAAAAAGAACAAATAGTCTACTTGTACTTTTTAAAGCATTGCAGCTGGGAAGCCCAACTGTATCATGAGCTGCAGGGGCGGCCATCAAGACAAGGGAGGTGATTGTCCCCCTCTCCTCTGCCCTTGTAAGGCCCCATCTGGAGTAATGAGTCCAGCTTTGGGGCCCCCAGCACAGGAAGGACATGGAGGCCAGATTGGATGGGATCCTGGGCAACTTGGTCTAGTGGGTGGCAACCCTGCCCATAGCAGAGAGTTGAAAATGAATGGGCTTTAATGTGTTTTCCAACCCAAGCCATTCTGTGAATCATTAAAGGAACGTTTAAAGACTATTCTGTGCGATACAAACACAATCACTAACTGGGAAATCCGGAAAGCACGAATGGGGTAAGAAAGAAAAGGAAAAAAAATAAAGAGGCCAATACTAACTAAGCCTGTTTAATTCAAAATCGCTCACTGAGGTGTTACATAGAGTTGTTACATAGAGTTGTTCTGTGTTAAGGAAGATCCAGGCAACGCAGGCCATAACTTCCACCAGCTCTGAAGGTTTTGTCGTCTCCCCAGCTCCCCTGAAGGAATAAGTAGATAAAAGCACAGATAGATTTAGAAGCAGATGCACAACAACAGACTGACTCCTGACATTTCCCTCAGGCACTCCTTGCCATGTTTGCTGCTTGGGGCGACACTCCTACAGAGTAGAAAAACGATGGGCTTTTGTCGGGGGGGGGAGGAAGAAAAAAAAAGAAAAAGATTTTGTGCATAGTGCTCTGTTTCACGGTTATAAATTCCCTACACGTGAAATTCCCCGGCATGAGCCTTCACATTCCCACTCAGCCTTTCTGCACAGCCCAGACAACAGCTGCACATGGACAACCCAAAGGCTGCTTAAAGCTTCCCTCCTGCCCCAGCCTCCTCAGGCGCTTCGGGCAAAGGAGCTGCAGCTGCTCCGAGCACCGTGCTCCCTGCTGCCCCAGGAGCCAGCCAGACCTCTCCTCACGGGGCAGCAGGACAGCGGCCGGGCCGCACAGCCTCGCGGCCGTTGAGGAGACCGCCTCGTGGGGCGAGCCGTTCCCGGGCAATCGAGTACCAATGGCGCGGGCGCAGGGAGGAGAGGGGGTGCTGGCAGGGCACAGCCCCGCCCCGCTTCCCCCGTGAGGCCGCCAATGGGCGGATCGCAGGACGCGAGGCGGGCGCCGCGGAGGAGCTCGGGGCTCGACCGCCCGCCCCTGGAGCGCGCGGGGTTTGAGGCGCCGCTCGGGCGGCCATAGCAGCCCGCTCCGCCCATGGCCTCCGCGCTGGTAAGGAAGCGGGACGGGGGGCGGCGGAGGGTGCGGGTCTCTGCCACGGCTCTGACGGAGCACCGCTTTCCTTCAGGAGGACCCGGTCTTGATCCGTCCCCTCAGAGGCCACGGGGCGGCGGTGACGGGCGTCGCATTCAGCGCGAGCGCCGCGGAGCTCGGTGAGTGCGCGGGGAGGGAGGCGGCTCCCCCCGCCCACCGGACTGAGCCGCGCCGGCGGCGGTTCCGGGAGCGGGTCCGGGGGCGGGGCGGCTTCCCGCGCCGGCCGGGCGGGCGGTGAGTCTCTGCCCCTTCCTTAAGCGACAACTTTTTGAGCAAACCACAGGGCGGGGGAGGGGTTTGTCCCGCAATGAGAGGGGAGGGGGAGGAGGAAGTAAGCAAGCGAGCAAGTAAGCGAGGGCAGCGCCGGGGCTGTGCTGGCGGGCGGGGGCTGTGCCGTGCTTTTCTGCTGCCCCTCGTCTCCCCGGCCCGGCCTGCCGCACGCCCGGTGTCGGCCCGAGCCCCGCACGGGGGCAGCCGGGGGCGTGAGGGAACCCGGCGGCGGCGGCGGCTCCCCGAGCTCCGCTTTGCGAGGGGCTGCTGCGAGGGGCTGCCATGAGGATCCGGCTGGCGAGAAGGTGGACGTGGGTCCGCAGAAGCTGCGCGTTGCTGGGCTTCTTGATGGTCGCCTACTTCGCTTTGGAGCTGTCGGTTTCTTCCTTCGGTGTCTCCCTCGCCAGGGAGAGCATCTCTAAAGGGAAATGGGAGCGGCGCTTTACGGACGGAGCAGAAGAGGCGGTGGATTTGGCTCGTCCAGTTTATGACAAATCCCCGCCCGATTCTTATGCCCCGGGAGAGTGGGGCAAACCCACTCGCCTGCAGCTGAGCCCCGAGGAGAAGAAACAGGAAGCAGAGCTGATCGATAAGTATGCAATTAATATATATTTGAGTGATAAAATCTCTCTCCATCGGCACATTGAAGACAACCGACTGAGTGGCTGTAAAACTAAATCTTACAACTACAGAAAGCTGCCCACAACATCTGTTGTAATCGCCTTCTACAATGAAGCCTGGTCCACATTGCTGCGGACAGTACACAGTGTTCTTGAAACTTCTCCTTCAGTGCTTCTGAAAGAAATTATATTGGTGGATGATTTGAGTGATAAAGTGTATTTGAAAACTGACCTTGAGAAGTACATAAGCAGTCTGAAAAGAGTTCGTTTAATACGGACTAACAAACGGGAAGGGTTGGTTCGTGCACGCTTAATTGGAGCTACCTTTGCTACCGGTGATGTCCTCACATTTCTCGACTGTCACTGCGAATGTGTCTCTGGTTGGTTAGAACCATTGCTTGAGAGGATTGCCGAGAATGAGACTGTTGTGATCTGTCCTGTTATTGACACCATCGACTGGAACACATTTGAGTATTACATGCAGTCAGCGGAGCCCATGATCGGGGGCTTTGACTGGCGACTGACGTTCCAGTGGCACTCAGTGCCGAAACATGAACGGCTGAGGCGCAAATCTGAAACAGACCCAATCAGATCCCCAACTATGGCTGGGGGCTTGTTTGCTGTCAGCAAGAAGTATTTTGAGTACCTGGGTACCTATGATACGGGAATGGATGTCTGGGGAGGAGAGAACTTAGAGTTATCATTTAGAGTGTGGCAGTGTGGAGGCATGCTGGAAATTCATCCGTGCTCCCATGTAGGCCATGTGTTTCCAAAGCGTGCTCCATATGCTAGACCGAATTTCCTTCAGAACACAGCACGTGCTGCTGAGGTGTGGATGGATGAGTATAAAGAACACTTTTACAACAGAAATCCTCCAGCAAGAAAAGAAAACTATGGAGATATTTCTGAGAGAAAGCTACTAAGAGAACGTTTGAAGTGCAAGAGTTTTAACTGGTATTTGAAAAACGTCTTTTCCGAGTTGCACGTACCAGAAGATCGTCCTGGCTGGCACGGTGCTATCCGCAGTGTAGGCATATCGTCAGAGTGCCTAGACTACGTTTTACCAGAGCATAATCCTACTGGGGCTCACCTTTCTCTCTTTGGATGTCATGGTCAGGGAGGAAATCAATTTTTTGAATACACATCTAATAAGGAGTTTAGATTTAACTCTGTAACGGAGCTGTGTGCTGAAGTCCCTGAGCAAGAGGATTTCATAGGTATGAGGAGCTGCCCAAAAGACGGATCTCCTGTCCCAGAAATTATTATATGGCATTTCAAAGAAGATGGGACTATTTATCATCCTCATTCTGGAAAGTGCCTTACTGCTTATCGTACTGCTGAGGGGCGTGCTGATGTGGAAATGAGAACTTGTAATGCTGCAGATAAAAATCAGATGTGGAAATTTGAGAAATAATCACTAGCGGTAGTAAGAATCAAGTTGAGCAGAGTCTCCAATGTTTTTACATATGCGAGCAGATAGCAGCATTTGATTGTATACCTTGGAATGTCTTCAGATGTGTCTTTCCTGTAGTGGTGTAGGAACTATCTGCAGTGGTGAACTATATGGAAAGCAAAAGCAAATGCTGGGAGTCAGTTTCTTAAACAGTGATTTACACTTCTAATGCCTTCTATTTTTGTAAAATTTTGACCAATCATTTTCTTATTTTGGTCTCTCTCGATTATGGGAAAACAAATCATTTTGAGTGGACTAAAGAGGGATTTTCTCGTTGTTTACTCTTAAAAAACAAGCGCGTTAAACCTGCATGGTATTGTTACATGCAAGTAAAAATTTTGTACTTACTGAAGTAAAGTTGAGGTTCTTGCAGATTCATCGTAATAGACATATCTATCGCCCTAAGTTATACTACAATAGCATGTGACTGAATTGACATTGGTGTGGAAAGCTGAATCTGAAGTCTTGGAATATTCTGCAGTTTTCTAGGGAATTTTCATGTTATTAAGGGTTTTAGGGTGACCTCTAACTATAATACTGCATTGAAGAGAAGGAGGGACTTCTTAGTGTGTGGATTTGGGCACAGCTTTGCAGTCTTGCTCTGGTTCTGTAAAACTCACCTGGCTGGGGTGAGTCTCGTGTTTAGAAAAGAGTGTAGTAGCAGTGAAACCAAGGACGTGCTAGAGATGCTGCAAATGGGGAGAAATTAGTGGTTAGAAGCATGAGTTCTGCTGGAAGGTAGCAAATAAAGTGCAGAATTGCATTAGCTACTGCTGTTTCTTTGCTATGTATTTAATATTTACATCACTGTGTAAACTTTTCATTAAGTTTGGCTTCGTAGAGGCACAAAGTCTATGTGACTATGCCATGTATCCATTTTTTTTTTTTTTGGATTTTAATGAATCTTACAAGTTTTAGACTGGCAGCGAAGTAGAGGGGAGAAATACAAAGGAAACGTTGGCTGTCTTATTTTGTGTTATAAATTTGCCACCAGCTGGCATGCTCTGCACACTCGGTAGAGTTTGGAAATAATGCAGCATATGCAGCTCCTTTCTCTTCCCTTTCTCTAGTGTCCTGGGAGGCCTAGTCTGGAGTTGCTGAGGTGAAGAGGGCTGGAAAGGCAAGGGAGAGATTGGAGGAAAACAAGATGTCCTGTGAACCATATAACAAATCTTATTAATGTTTTCTGTATCCTGTTATACTGAGCTTTGAGTAACACCGATTCTAGAATCATGTCACTGGTTAGCTTTCAGTGTGATTATAGATAGTAGATGTGACTGATATATTTTTTGTATTTGAAAAAAAAAAAATCTTGATTCTGTGTTTTTTAGTTATATGCATTTAAGTTGAACACTTACCTTAATGTTTTGGGCATTCTAACTTTGGTTCCTTACACTGAAGTGGTAAATGTCTTTCAGTAGCCACAGTATAGTAATCTTTGACTCTGGGCTGGTGGGAACTTGAACTTTGAGCAGTAAGAATCTGGATAAAGACACCTTAGGTATGCAGTAGATGCAAGTTTGGTAAAGGTGTTGCTAAGTAGAAGGGTTAAAAGGGAGCAAGTGAGACCTGAAGTAAGTGAATATATTAAAGATAATAAAGCAAGAGTTAGTAAAGATATATGTTTGAATCTAAGTGATTTTAAAGAATTGAAGGGTTTGGGTACAAACAGGCTGAGATTGAGGGGGAGCAGAGGAAGAAAATTTGGAGTGGGGGATACAGTGTCGAATCATGCTCAAAATGCTTGCCACTGTGTGGCATGGGTTGTTTTAAGCCTTTAACTTATTTTTAGGTGGTTACTTACAGCTTATTTTTTTTTCTCATTCTATTCTTTTTCCCCCCAGATACAATTTTGGGGTAAAAGGGAGCTTCTTTACTATATAAGGGAGACATTCCTGAAAAATTCCATTCCACTGCAGTAAGGAATTATTTTGCAGACCTACGAGTTATGAATCATGTATCAAATTGTAAAAGGCAACCAGTCATTAAGTACTGGAGGAGCAAATTATACAAAGTATGTGCTTTTGTGAAAAGCTTGCTGTAGGCTGTTATATTCAGTAGGTACAACAGTAAAAAGGCCTGGGTTCTCCTACGTGACTGAGGCATCAGTTGTATATGCAATGCATGTTTCCTCGGATGAAAGTAAAAAGCATGAATATCGACTATGCAAATTCTATGCAATTAACTTTTTTTAGGATTTGACAAAAACTATATTTTGTATGAAGAAATACCTTCATGTTAAATCTGACATTCAAAGTGTTCCTTATCTATTTAAGCAATAAATCAAAGTGAATCTGCCTCTTAAAGTTTAAAAACTTGTTCTGTGCTTACTTGAACCTTTCTTCCTTCTCCCCACCACCTCCCGTTCTGTTTTTGTGGTTATTTAAAACCTAAATAGAACTGGGAGGGGGGGGAAACAAAACCAAAAAAGGCAAAAGCAAACAACCTGGCTGAAGTAAACAATCTGGATTTCAGACAAAGTATATATTTTCTCCCAAATGGGGGAAAAAAGTTGAAATGGGGGAAGTAGGCAAGGAAAGAAAGAGTGAAGAAAAGGCTTCCCATTCCCGGTTCAGCTCGTCTTGAGCTGGGTTGTAGCAATTGTACAGAAATACTCTAATCTGGCTGCTTTCCAGTGCCTGCAGATTCCTGGAAAATCTGGAACTGTGGAAGATTTTCTATTCTGTTAAACTTTAAAAATTTGGGGAGCACTTGTGTATATTTTAAACTACTGATTTTTAAGTGACTTAAGAAACTGAATGTAAACTTAACACTGAATAAATGTGAGATTACTTTGAGGTTTCTCTTGAAAAATAAAATCCAGAATGATAATTAAATGTTGGCTGGTGCGTTTTTTTCTTTTTATTTATCTTCTCCTCCACTTGCATGAATACATACACTATGCAATGAAATTGCCATGATCGTGACCTTCGTGGGAGCTATTAAAATTTCCTCATTTGGAGTCCACCATTAGAGTCCCAGATCAGTTACTTTGTCAGATGTTCAATTGCTAACTCTTTTCCTTGAAGTAGCTGTTAACTGTATTTGTATTGTGACGCTGCACCTTATCACAATGTGGTTTGCAATGTTACTGTAAGGTGTGAGATTTTTCCTGTTTGTATTGTTCTTCAAATATTCACACGCACATCCTTGTTCTCCATTTAACGTGTACTCTTTGCACTGGGTGAGCTAATTGTGCTGGGTATGTTTCAGTGTGTGTGTGGGGGGGTAGAGTGGTTGTAGGGGCAAAGGAAGAGTGACCAAGTGGTGCGTTTAGCTGGGAAAGCCTTGCTATGCATATCCTTTCTGATCTTTTGCACAACTTTATCTTGTAGTCACTACTGTGGTGTTCCAGGAAATGGAAGCATAGTAGGTAATTCCATACTGAGATATCTTGTGTTTATTTTTCTATATCTATATGTACGTACATACATTTCATGATGAAACACATGCACCGCAGTTTGAAAATCTCTTGTAATCCTGATGTATGTTGTACCACCCCTGATGGAGCTGAAATTGTAGTACACAAAATGCTGGAACTGTGTTGTATTATCAGAGGATGTGGAATCACATGTTTTGAACGAAACACTCAGTGCTGTCATGGTGGTGTGACAGAAAATGGCAATCAAGCACAGCTTGTTTGGATAAGTACTCTAGTTTGTAAGGCTTTGTCTTCACATCTGCCAGAGCACACAGGTAGAGTCTGAAATTGCACATTAACAACTCCACGTTAACTCAGGACGAAGTATCACCTCTGTTGTCTTTTTGGTTTTGTTTTTTTTTTTTTTTTTTTTTTTTTTCTTCTGTATGCAATTCCAAGTGTCTAATAAGTTGAAGTAACCATCTTCACATTATTCAAAGAGGATAATTAAGTTTATGTTTCGTGTTTTATTCCATGAAAAGAAATTTTTTGTTCATTTACTCGTTACTTTATTTAGTTCATCAGTTTCTGACAGTGCTGTTGTATGCAGTCTCCAATTCAAAAAGCATTCCTTGTTAGAGATAATCTTACTTAGGTAAGTATGATGAGCATAGTTCCCGCTGGCAGTTATCTGTACTGTGCTGGAGCACTTTGAGTATTTACTGTTGTGTCTCAGAACTAACTATAAAATATAAATAAAAAAGATGGGAACTACAGATACCAAAGTTAGAGTCTTGCTGGCTGAGCAGTAGGGCTTAGGATAAAGTTAGGAATTCGGGCTTTCCATGTTTGAACTGAAAGCCTGAATTGAATGCATAATAATTCTGTGGGGGCTTTTTGTCATTAAACGTGGCTAAAGTTGGCAATCGGGTGAATCCAGGGGAAATCATCAATTTAGGTTTTGTGATTTCTCCAAAACATTTACTGCAAGTATGTGAAGATGGGCTGTGTTCTCTGTGTTCTCAAGACACGTTCATGGCACTTTGCGTCCGAGGAATGCTGTGTGGCAAGCTGAAGAGGATCAGTGTGAGGCTGTTGCCAGCACTGGGTGGGAGATCCAAGAAGGAGAAGCTAGAGATAGGGAAGTACTTCAGGCAAATCTCAAGGTGACACAGGGCACCGCTGTCAGGAAACCAGACCAAGCAGGGAGCCTCAGTATATGGGCTGCCTGTGCCCAGGTCACCGCCTGCTTTCTGGCAGGAGTGTTTCAGTGGAAATTTTTTGCTCCTGAGTTGACCGGTAATCAAACTATAATTTTGAAAAGGGTTATATTATGTAGAACTGGGAGACAGGGCTGTATTATACTGCCTCAGGTATAGATAATGGGCTTGCGATTGAATTCTACTGATGTTGCTTTGAAGCTGTGAGCTCCGTGCTCTGTGAGAACAATGGGAGAAGATGAAAACACTGTTTTCCCTCTCTATCCCCATAAAGATCGTGCTTTTGAACTTCCCTTACCTTCTTCCTGCCAAAGAAGATAAACTGGTGTGGTCAGTAGAGAGTAGTGCTCTCCTTGTTTTCTTTTCAGTTGAACCCTTCTTTGCTTGACATCAATACATGCAGTGTAAACAGTAACGTCCAAGCTGTCAAGGCTAAGCATTGAAAATAAGGCTTATTCAAAACCTCTTAGAATCACAATTTTATGAAGTTTTATAACTCAGTGACAGAGCACTGGAACAGGCTGCCCAGGGGGGTTGTGGAGTCTCCTTCTCTGGAGATATTCAAGACCCGCCTGGACGCCCACCTGTGCGACCCGGTGTAGGGAACCTGCTTTGGCAGGGGGGTTGGACTCGACGATCTCTGGAGGTCCCTTCCAACCCCTATGATTCTGTGATTCTATGATTTTTAAACTTCATAACATTCATATGAATTCATGAGTGTTGTTCCAGAATTTTTTTAGTTCAAAGCATATGAAGAGGCAGAATATTTTCTGTAAAGTGTTGTTTCTGAGTGAGGCATGCATTGCACGGCCAGACTGTGTGTATATGTCTGAAGGGAAATGTTGACCTCTACTTGGACTTGAGCTGACTTCTGGGAAATCTGCTGCTCATTCTCTGATGAAAATATTATCAGGCAGAAATTAAATAAAATAAAAGTTGGAAGTTAATAGATTTAATAGAGCAACATACTAGCAGGGATCCGGGATGAAAGGATTTTCTTGAATTATGTTTCCCTGGTTTCATTTAAAATGGGATTTATAGCTAAGGTGAAGATCTGCCAAGTATTTCTAAGTATGTTTGATTAAAACCTCTAGTTCTAATTCATAAACTGAAAGTCTATCAGATGGTTATCTACTACCATTCTTGAATATGTTATTCAGTGCAATACTTGCCCTTCCTAGTAGCTGGAAAATGTACCTGGAGAAATAGTGCGTTATTACAGGTCATGAATCATTTTTGTTCATGGCTCACAGCAATAATGAAAAACAAAGATGAAGATGAGTTGAGAGATAGAAAGTGACCGAAGAGGAAGTGTGTCTGAGAATCGAGGTAGTTTGTGTCCTTTTTGCCTGTCAGTATTCTTTTAATGTGAAAAATTGGAGTGGATTTTTAAATGTCATTAACATATTTGAAATGAACAGTAACTGATAGTGATAGTTATAAATACCTTGATATATTTGATTGAACAGAAAAAGTAGATTAAGAGGTAGGGGGAAAATATAAGGGGATTCATTCTATGTCATAGAAATGTAGAATCACAAGGTTGGAAATGACCTACAAGATCATCTAGTCCAACCGTCCTCCCATTACCCTTGCTACCACAAGCTACTAAACCATATCTCGTAGCTCCTCATCCCGATGCCTCTTGAACACTTCCAGGGATGGCAACTCCACCTCCCTGGGCAGGCCATTCCAGTGCACTCGCTAGAGAAATACGTTACAAGATTCAGAGGCTAAAAAGGAAGCAAGTCAAATAAAAATGAGCAGTATGCTCCAGTTTTTAGCAAGCTAAGTAATGGATTCAGCATCAATCAGTTTCCAGTCAAAATATTTATTTTCTTCCTTGATATTCTGTAACTCAAATTGTTGTCTTTTTGCGTAGGAAGTCAACCGCAGTAGTCAGAACAAATCCTTCAAAAAAGAACAAAAAACAAAACAAAAAAAATACCATGAAGCTAATGAAAGATGCGTATAATCTGTAATAGATTACTTACCCAGCTAGATCACGAGACTTGACAACGCTGCTTGCTGGAAGTAGAGGCGTATCTGCAAGAATGCTTAACGCTTGAGAAAATCTAATTGCAATCCTGTTTCAAATAAGTATTTTGTTCATATTTCTACGTTTTATTTAGGCATAATATTCTTTCTCTAGTCTGTAACATCTTTTGCAGGTTAATATACATGTTATTCATGCTACAGTTATAGCAAAGATGTTGTGCTGCGCACACTGTTCTTACTGCTATGCAGATACAGTTAAGAGTGGCCGGACAGGCCTTTAGCTGTGAGGTACAGGAAGCCGTACATTTTGAAATTCGTATTGGGGTTTTCTTTGAGGTTTACTTTTTTGAAAAAGGAAGTCACACAACGAGCAAAATCCATCTGTTTTCTGAAAAAAAAGGTTGGGAAAAATGCATCATTTTCACTATGTTTATCTATCTGTTTGCTTAACTGCTGCTTTGGTAAGGAATCTACTGCCTTGATGTTTTTGAACAGCACTCTGCAATTTTAAAAGATTTTACTATGCACAAATCAATGTTTGGTGGCATTTCAGTTGGTGAACACATCTGTAGAGCATGTAGTTTAAACAAATATGTCTTACTGTTTCACTTTTTTTAATATTTTCAAGAACCAGACTGGTATAGGAATAAACTGGAATCTCTTGTCTTTTGGGTGTATTCTCGCCTGCCTGTGCCCTGTTTGGTGCATTTCAGTGAATACTATGCATTTCTTTGAGCAAATCAGGATGCAAGACCATCATTAATTTACTGTCTCTGATTCTTATAATCAAGACGTGGTTTTGGTAAAGCATCTTCTTGGCAATACTGGAAGACCTCGAGAATACTCAAAAAGCCTTTCAGGAAGTATTTTATTTACTGCGAGAAGGACTTGAGATAGCACTTCTAGGTATCCACAGGATTTGTAAAGGATAGTGAGGACAAATTGGCAGTGAATGCTTGCATCTCAGACTGCCTGCATAAGGTACATATTGTGTGTGGTTTCAGGCTGATGGCAATACTACTGGGCACTGAGAGTGTCTCTATAACATTAATGCTGATGACGTGAGAGCCTGCGTGCAGGGCTGAGGCTGAGCCCTGCAGACACATTTCAGCATGTGTGTACATACCACGTCCATCAACATGTGTGAAGATGCCATACTAAACATGCCTAAAGCTGCATGTTCACACCACACAGCTCAGCATGTGTGGTGTGCATGCCACACATGTGAATACACCTGTTAACATCACACCTCAACATATGTGAATGGACTTTTACCCAATATGTGCCTCAGCATGCCTGTTCACCCATTTTCATTTCTCATTTCGATGTGCTGTACCATGCCTGTTTGTATGTATTTATATCACGTTCCTCATCACGACTGAGCATGTGTGTCCTATGAGAAAAGCAGAGCTTGATTTCATTGCAAAGTACCTTAAACGTTTTTCTTGGCTTATTGAAAGCCCAGGTGTTTGTTTAGAGAACAGGAGCAAAGCAGTGTGTAAATTTGACCTTTGCATTAAATCCAGGTCTCTGTTCTTTGGTATTGCCTGCTATTATGACACATGACCACAAGAACAAATTTTCTGGCATTACCACAGACTTGTGTGTGTGTACAGAAAGCCCTGAGTTTATAAACTGGACTGAGTTGCATATTGAAGTAGCCCCAGAGTGGTTTTCAGCTTTCATCTTTCTAGTTACTTGTTGCAGACGGTCAGTTATTATCATTGCTACAGCGAAGTGGCATTGGTTAGTTTTTTTTTCTCTAAATGGATTTCTGGTTACATTGTGTTTCTGGGAGGAGAATGTGCCGCAGTTCTGTGGTACAGCCCCTCTTAAAAAGCTGTTCTGAAGTTCTTACATTTCTTTTATTTCATTTCTGATGTTTTAAATTGGCCATGGAGATCTGCATGGGCCAAGCACTGGTGGTGTGGTAACAGGAAGCCAAACATTAGGTACTGGCATATTTAGCAAAGTGCTGACAGGAGGTAATGTCAAGGTCTGGTCTGTGCCTCTGCAGGACCCCACATAAGCTGGGTTGGGAGGTTCTTGCTCCTCTCCTTTTGCACGCTTATGTGTATGCACTGTGTGAACTTGAGACAAAAAAAAATGCATCAAAAGATGAAGAAACAATTCCTAAGGTACTGTGCCTGAGTAAATTGGAGAAGCAGTGTTATAAAGCAGACAAAATCCTTTAAAGTGGAATAAAGAGAAATAGGAGAGTTAATTTGATAGAACTGATTGCTGATGTACATTTAACACGTGTACAACTTTTATCAGAACTAATCTTAAATAGAAATTACTTTTGATGACAATATTGCCCTTCAGACTCCTCCCTAAAATAAAGTATTTGACTTTACAGCAAAAAGCTTAGGTATTAACTACGTGCTCCAAAGTCGATTTCAGCCTCCTTGGATAGATCTGAGGCATATTCATGGTAAGGGGAACTAACTTCCTTTGCAGCCCAGGGGCAAAAGTTGAACATAGGCTCAAAGGTTTGATTTAGTTTCTTTCCCTGGACTTATGCATCTCAAATACAGATTCACATTACTACAGAAAAGAATTCTGCATCTGGTCTTCCAGTTATTGGCCCTTTCCTATGCAAATTCTGAACTCCTCCATTCTTCTGCCCCTGGAGTGTCGTTAACTAGGCTTGAACTGCAGCAACAGAGATAATAAATATCCTCTTAGCTTCTTGGTAATGAGGTGACTTGAAGAGAGAAACCTCCCTTAGGATGGAGAGAGGATGCTGTTTCAGCACAGGCAGTAGGGAATCCAAAGAAAGAGCAAGGAAGGTGTTTGTAGGTGTCCCAGGAAAACACGGATATCACTGCTTGTGTCATTAGCCTTGAGATAATCTTTCTGTGAGAGAGCAAGCAGCAAGAAACCAGGCTTTAAATTTATTATACTGTCATCTCTTAAAATATTTCCTTTAGTTTTAGAACTGGAAGCAAAGAAGGCCAGTATTTGAAGGCCTGTCAGCAGTCTGTGAGGTACTTATTCGTGTTCCATAGATAATTGGCAGTTTGTACATTATTAATTTTAGGAAACATCAATCTTGTCTGTTCCACATTTTCAGCATGACTCCTTCAAATTCTATTTTGGCTCATTTTTCACGTTTTTATTTTTCCTCTTGTTTATGCCACTCCAGGTCACATTTTTCTGAATCAAAGACAAAAATAAAAATCACTCAAATACCTATAGTAAAAGCTTATTGTGAAATAAAGAGATCAGAAAAGTTGGAATAGGGGTGTGGTTAAATATCCTATACTTCTATCGGATTTACATCTACTGATATGGGTATTGGGGAAAGTCTGGTTCCACATCTTTCAGCAGAAGCCATTTGGGAAGGAAAATGCTATCTCTGATCCGAGTCTCAAAGGAGAGTTTAAAGTCTAATATTTTATTTAAGGTTTGCCTTGACATATGTGCTAATAAACTGACTAAATTTCTTCAGTTGCTGCCAGTGCTATCCTGGTGCCTGAAACAGGCTGGATGGGAAGAGCAGACCCATCTCTCTTTTTTCCCTTTCTCCTTTTCTTCATTCTTCAGTTTCTAGAAAGTCATTTTACTTCTTTCCCTCCTCTTTCTATAGTAAGGGTAGGATTTTTTTTTTTAATGGGAGATATGTTAAGTAGATAGTGTAATCAACTTGTAAGATGACTGCAAAAAATGAAAATTCTACTGTTTTCTATTATCAGACCAAAAACTTTACATCATATTGTGAGCTATCCAAATGTTAGTATAGAAAATTGCATTCTTAATTAGAATTACAGAGTTATCATCTTTAGGTGCACGTTCTTTAGATACGCATCTCAGTTTAGGTATGTGAAGTGTTAGAAATGTTATCTTGAGTTTAAGATTGTCTGTTTCTTCTGAGTTAAGTAGTAGGTGCTCAAAAAAAAAAGAAAAATCTCAGAGAACAAGGTTTCTGAACTTATCATTGAAAAGTTTCTCTTGTTTTGAGTGACGTTCTTAGTATTTGGTGACGCAGTATCTATCTGGATTCATACTCATGATATGCACAATGTTCGGCTTGTTTGCTCTATATGTGGGAGAGCTTGCTGTTAAGCATTATTAGCCTTCGCTTCCCCAGTCTTTTCATATCCTTGCCATAAACTGGTGGTGATGTTTCTGGCTGCCAGGCTTCTATTGAGGCCAAGCAAACCAAACTATCAGCTGAAACTCAGTAAATTCTCCCTCTCCTAATACCCTCCCAAACTAGCAAGTTGACGGTGAATCCAAATCCGTAATCATTTGGTCTGATTTTTCAAATAACAGTTGTCAGACTTATAATATGTTTTAATCATTTCTTGCCAGCTACCTCTTCTTTGGATAGGTGTCTTATGATATGGAAGCTGAAGAAACAGTGCAGAGCTTACAAATTTGTAGGTCACACGGATGCTGTGACCAGCGTGAATTTCTCACCAGAGGGACAGCTACTTGCTTCAGCTTCCCAGGATCGGACTGTCAGACTGTGGATTCCTTGCATGTGAGTGTCACTGGGAGATGCTAGCTATACGTTTCTTTAATGTGTAATGTGAATATTGGGGTCCTTTCATAGTGAATGTTTCTGTTTGCTTCCCGTGTCCCTGCCTGGGTGTTGACAGATACAGAAGAGCGCAGGTAGTGTGATTATTCTTCCAGGGAATAGGTTAGCAATTTAGACATAATGATTTCATGAGTGTGCAAGAATACACTTGGTAATATATTTCCAGTTTGAAGGGTGTATTTCTTTTATAAGAACTTCATGACTGTACTTCTTTTTGGAGAGACAAGTGATGAAAGAAACAAAAAGTGTTTTTAATGAAAATATTGTAATTGATTTGTCATCTTAGACTTATTTTCAAGCAGTTGTAATTGTGAGCTATCCAGAATGATCTTGGGAAGACTGGTGTTATTTTAACTCTTAAACATTTTGTAGATTACTATATCAAAGTATTTAATAAATCCTTTTTCAAATACTACATGGAGGCTGGTACTGATAGTTGCAATATTTTCCAAACATTGGTCATCTTGGTTATGATCACTTCTAAGTCTGTATTCTAATATTTTATCTGCAAATAATGCAAAAAAATATTGGCAGCAATGATTTAGCCAGTGTGTATTGCTTTTTTTTGTTTGGATGCGATGTAGTCTTCCAAGTAGATAATTTTTTTTTTGCATTTTTTAACCCTTTTCTAATTTAAATTTTTATTTAATGTTATTGTTGTTTTTTTTTTTCTTTTCCTTTTTTTTTCAGTCATGGCGAATCGTCAGTACTGAAAGGTCACACAGCATCTGTTCGTAGCGTAAGCTTCTCACACGATGGCCACCTTCTAGTTTCAGCATCCAATGATAAATCAGTAAAAATATGGAGTGTTCAACGTCGGCGCCTTTTGTTTTCACTGTTTCAGCACACTCACTGGGTTCGCTGTGCCAAGTAAGCTTTGGTTTTACTCTCTGCAAAGGGGCTTTTATGATGGATTCAGTGTTCAGAACTCCTTGCGAAAGATCTTTATTTCCTAAAACAGAACTAAGAGAGGAAAAATCTGAATGGTATAAGCTGATCTATCGCTAATAATAAAGTTATAATAAACCAATATCTCACACACACACATTTTGCATATATCTCCAAATTAAAATCTGAAAGTTTGCTCTGTATTAATATGTGCACGTAGTAAATCGGCCGCTGATTCTTAATCCTTTTACTCTAAGGGACATTTAGGTCTTATATACTGAGTAAAGGACATTAAGGTTGTACTTCACTGAGTATCCTGTCTCCTTCCACTATCCTGTATATATCTGTGCCCTGGTAACAACTTACTTAGCAGCATTCACTTGTGACTAGTTTCATTATTCGTGGCAGTAGTTTTCTTAACTATTCTTCAAACACTAAAAAGGTCATGAGTCAAAACGAGTTAAATTTACAGAATTGGAGAAGGTAAATAAAGTCTTTGTACTGAAAGCTAAGATTAACATCCCATTTAAGGCAGAGCAGTTCTTCAAAGAAAAAAAAAAAAAAAAAAAAGATTGTTCTTTCATAATTTGTTTCCATATTAATGGCAAATCTCCAGCTAAGAGGCCCACTTTAAACATCTTGGGGAAGAAACCTAATACTTGTAAAGTACTGAAGCCCTACAAAATTCCAAAGTATCTAATCTTGAAAAGAAAAATGGAAGCTGTCAGAAATAGTATGTCAGTGTTCTTGAGTAGCGTTCTGAAGTCCTTGTGCAGTTGGTTATTATGTAGAAAGATTGGTGAAATTATAGACAATTTTGTAGTTATTGTTTAAAAACCTAGTCTGCTAAACCAAGGAAAAATCATGAATGTTTTGCTGACAGTTTGGAAGTTGAGAGAACTCACAGGGGAATATATATGTAGGTTAAAATTGAATGCAAGGTTCTACTTTGTCCCCTTTTTTTTCGCCTATAGTTTTCTGTAATTATCTCATTGGTATCTGAAATGCCAACCTTAGGCTGCTGTTACTGTTGTTTTTTCTCTTTCCTTCACTTATGGGTCTAGTATTTTTTGTAGTTGTCTGTGAAATGGAAATAAAAAAAGTGTAGAGGGAAGTTTGCAGTTTTATTTCTTCCTGAGAAATATGAGAAATTCAAATGTTCTTTGAATGCTATACATTTTAATTCTGGGTAGACTTTCCTGTCTCTGGTGTTTTGCTGCTTGTGTCTAGAATACAAAGTGACCGATACTTCTCAGAATAGCAGTCTATGCATTTGCATGTTCCAGATTTTCACCTGATGGAAGACTAATAGCATCTTGCAGTGAGGACAAATCTGTGAAGATCTGGGATACAATAAATAAAACATGTATTGATAGTTTCATAGATTATGGAGGGTAAGTGTTGCTATAAAAAAGTGTAAGTGTATAGTTCCAATAAGATTAAATTTGTGTTTTGTTTTGTTAACGTGTGCTATATTTGAAGATAGGTTGTAAGTTCTTCTACCACCCATATAGGCTAAAATAATTTGCATTTTCCTAAATAATTTAACTAGCTGCATTTACCCAGCTGTTATCCCATAGTTAAGAAATAACACAGAGAGACGTTAGATTGTTCTTGGATTACTAAATGCTTTCATGTTCATTTGGGTAAGATAACGCTACTTAATATTGGAATTTTAAGAATTCTCTACTTGCTGTTGATGAGGACCATATTTTGTTAGCTTCAGTAATCTGCCACATCTAGGTATGGAGACATTTATTTTACTTCCTACTTAAAAACTCTTGATTCTTCTGTGTATCAGTGCCATTATGGTCAGGAATAGATTTTGCAGCATTTTCTTCTAGGAACTTTGTACGCCAGTATCAGTTGTGGATATCTGAGTCAGTAAGCTGTCCTTCTTTTAAAAAATAAATAACCAAAAAACCAGATTGTACAGTCTCATCAACCTTAATGAGTCTATGATTTATCAGGCACATTTTCTTTACTCGTGCTTATTTAAGTTCTTTGGAAACTCAAGTAAGGTATTTCTTACATACTCAATATTAATACTTTATTAAAACAAACAAATATTTCTACCAAAACAAGTAATCGATCTATTTTCATAAATTATATTTAGGTTTCCAAATTTTGCAGATTTCAACCCAAGTGGTACATGTATAGCTTCTGCAGGTTCTAATCATACTGTGAAACTGTGGGATATTCGAATGAACAAGCTGCTACAGCATTACAAAGGTAAAAGCAACATAGTTTGTTGTGTTTTCTTTAGGGCGGGACTCTTTGTTACAGAATGTAATTTACTTTGGTTTATGTGATTTCATTCCTTATTGGAGAAAGTAAAGAAACAGATCATGCTGCCATTTTGTAAGTAATCTTTTTGTAGCCCAGTGACCCTAAAAAAAAAAAAAAAAAGGCCTCAACATAAGCTGCATTCTGATTATCCTAAACAAACATTTTTTTTTTTTAGAGTGGGGAAGTAGAAAAGAGCACAGAAATTGTGTATATTTCCTTATATAGACTTTGAATGTTGTCTTCTGTAAATTAGTTCACAGAGCAGAAGTTAACTGTGTATCGTTCCATCCTTCTGGTAACTATCTCATCACTGCTTCTACTGACGGTACCCTTAAGATTCTGGACCTCTTAGAAGGAAGACTTATTTACACACTTCATGGACACAAGGTACACATCGTAAACCTCTTAAAGTAGAGATTAATTTTAATAAGTTCCTCATTACCTTTTTTTTTAAGTGAAAGTAACATTTACAATGTCTTGTGCTAGTTGAAGATTAAATTTCAGTGGATGGCAAAGTGTTGTGTTAGTATACCTTTCTACAAATGTCTAAGGAAGCACATCAGTTTTGGCTGCAACTGTGCAATTAATCTGTCAGTATTGCGTGCATGCTTAACATTGAATAATAGTTTGTGTTATGAATTAATTATTCATTTTGGAAATACAGAGAGTTAATTATTTGGAACATTAGGCTTTTGTCTACTGAAAAACAGTGCTCTCCATAGGGGGGAAGCTTATGGAAGATATTTTTTGAGAAGAATGGTAGATATTTTTTATCCTTTTCCTCCTTATGCAGAAGAAATCTTAAGTTTGATAATGAATCTCTCAAACACTTTCTCTTGAGTAATGCATATATATTTGATTTTTTTTTTTTTTGCCTTAATTCTGCATAAAATCTATGGAAAGTGTCACCTTTTTTTTCAGTATCTATTGTAGTAATCATAAGGAAGCATCTTACCAAGATGTGTATATAGCTAATTTGCTCCTTTATTATTAAGCCTGATTTTTTTTTTTAAATATATTAAATGACTATGATTTTTTTTTCTTTTTCTGTGTATTAAAATACTATGACTACAATCACAGCATTTTACTCTGCTATTTTGTTTTTTCCTTCAGGGACCTGTCCTTTCTGTGGCCTTTTCAAAAGGTGGTGAAAAATTTGCCTCAGGTGGAGCAGATGGCCAGGTTTGTAGTATAGTCTTTTGAAATTAAATGTCTTCTCAGTGTTTGTTACAGTTAATGTTAATTAGAGTATGCTGACATTCTTGGCATTTTGTCTAAGAGTGTGTTATCCTAAAGTTAAATTTGGGTAGAAAAGTGATAAATACGTTATTTAAAAACTTAAGCTTAACTATGTTAGATTGGATATTATGAGAAGGAAATACTAGGCACTTCTCTACAGGTCATTCTATTTACAGTAAGGAAATGGTTTGTAATAGAAGTATTTCAATTGTTGCAGTTCAGTATCAAATAAGTAGGTTTTTTGTAAACAGTATTAATTCAAACACACTCAATTTGTTTTTCTCTTCTTTTAAAGCCACTACTTTGTTTTTGCTTGATGTTTCAGGTAGCACCCTTTCTAGAAATGACTTGAAAGCATTCAAAATAAATAATTTTTAAAGAAGGAAAAAAAAAAGATGCATTGTATTTCAAAGACTTTATAAGAAGGACTGCTAAGATTTGCCAATATTGAAAAAGTGGAAATGCTAATGAACTTCCAATATAAATTTTTCAAGCTAAAGGGTAAAAAAAAAAAATGTACTCCTTGAGCCATTAGTATAATCTTTTATTTTCTTTATTGAAGTTTTCATATGAGATTTTTTTCTGTTTCAGAAGAAAATTTTGATTCTTAGGGAATGCTGAATTGTCCTTATTCTCATGAGTACTTTTTTTGAGCTTTATAAGGATTGGTATATTACACTGAATGTAAGAGGAAGCGGAGTATGTGTATCAAATTAGGTCATGTGGTAGAAGATTCAAATGTGAAGCAGTGATATTGGAGAACCATATGATTAAGCCTAACAACCTCAATAAGGAATTGGATGGATGGCCACAGCCCGAGCATTGCACAGTGAATGTCCAAGTGAAGGCTGGTGATGGGTGGTGTCTCCCATGGGTCTGTCTTGGGACCCATTTAACAGTTTTGGTCCTGTATTTACTGTATTGTACTGTATTTAACAGTACTGGTCCTGTTAAATATCTTTATGAATGATCTAGATAGTGGGATTGAGTGCACCCTCAGCAAGTTTGCTGATGATACCAAACTGAATGGTGCAGTTGATGCAATAGGAGGAAGGGATGCCATCTGGAGAAACCTGGACAGACTTGAAAACTGGACCCACATGAACCGAATGAGGTTCAACAAGGCCAAGTGCAAGGTGTTGGGTCTGGGCAACCCCAGATATGGGTGCAGACAGGGAGGAGAACTTCTTGAGATCAGTCTTGTGAAGGACTTGTAGGTTCTGGTGAATGAAAAGCTGGACATGAGCCAGCAATGTGCTCTTGCAGCCTGGAAGGCCAACTGCATCCCAGTCTGCATCAAAATAGCGGCCAGTAGGGTGAGGGAGGTGGTTGCTCCCCTCTTCTCTGCCTTTGTGAGGCCCCACCTGGAGTACCGCATCCAAGTCTGTGGCCCCTGGCACAAGAAAGGTGTGGAGCTGTTGGAACAGGTTCATAGGAGAGCCACGAAGATGATCAAAGGGCTGGATTACTTATAAAGAAAAGTTGAGGGAGCTGGGCTTGTTCAGCCTGGAGAAGAGAAGGCTCTGGGGAGACCTCATTGTGGCTTTTCCGTACTGCACTAAGCAATCATGGAAGATGTTGAACTTGAAATGAGCTTGTAACAATCCATCTACTTAAGATTATACTAGAAGTATGATTTAGTCTTCCTAGAATTTCTGTTTACAGGTTTGGCCTTTCTGATGCTTACGTTTTTTTTTTTTTTTCTGAAAAACATTTTTAATAGTTGCCGTAAATGCTCTTGCTCTTACAAGCAAGTGACTTTTAAGTCAGACCATGCAGAGTAGACCATGCTCCAATCCTTTTTTTTTTTTCCAATTCAGAGGATAACTATAAGAAATCAACATCGGTCTTCTGGAAATTGCCATCTTCTGCTAAGTGTTATGAACTTCTTTTTATTAATTTTTCTCAGTATTTAGAGTATACGACAGAAATCATGTAAACTTACGCTAAATTTAATTAAATGACTAACATTTACAATTATTTTGTTACACGAAAGAGCAGTATTGTACTTCATGATTGAGTTTCCTGGTCTTACTCTGTTATGTTGGATAGTCTATCTTCTACTATCTTAACTCTTCATTCTACTAACTTACCTCCACATTTAGCCATGGTGTGACTGTTGAATATTGTATGCACTTTGAATACAATTGGACAAGGTTCAGAAAACAGTTTCCTGTCACAAAATTGAGTGCTTTAGATTTATGTTGATCTTGATAGTTTCTTATGTCCCTTCAGACTTCCTCAAGTCAAGACTTTCTCTTTTCCAAGCCATTACAGGGGACAAAAATTGATAGCATGTAACGTTTTGATATAGCAGAAAATACTCTAGTATAATCCACCGAGGCAAAAGGTAGCTTTGTTTTACGACTGTTGTGGCATCTTTTAGGCATCTTCATGGTTCCTCTGTTTTGATTTGTTTTTAAATGATTTTAATAATTTTGAACCACGTATGTTAGATGTGAAGTACAAGATGCTATACGGAAGTGTCTGTATTGTAGAAATGTAACAAGAGCAGGCTTGTTCTGATGTTATGATCAATCGGTGCTAACAGCTATCAGTGAATAGACTTGAAATAGTTACTGACTGACATGGTGGCTTTTTTACAGGTATTACTATGGAAAACCAACTTTGATTCATTTGATTATAAAGAAGTTCTTAAACACCACATTAGAAGAATACAGACTGATGACCCTCCTCATCTTCTCGATATTTACCCAAGATCACCTCATCTCCATGATGAAAAGGTTCAGTCAGTTGAGGTGAGTGCATTAAGTACTCCAAAATAGGAAACTGAAAAACTTACAAACACTGTGTAACATTTATAGTTAAATGTAGTCTGTATATACCAGAAAACTTTTTCTTGCTGTGTACGATATTTTGGAAGCAACCATAGCTTACAAATTCATATTAACATTACTAGGCTAGTTGATACTGGCAAATAATCCTATTGAATTCCTTTCATGTTTCTTGTGTAAGTCTGTATCCATCTAATTAGAAAAAAAAGTACATACAGGTAGTAGTCTGGTTTATACTGAAGTACCATACCGAACTTGCAGAAGATCTTCAACGAGCAGGACAAAGTAGCATTGTTACTGATATTCAAAAACTAAATCGTCACAAGTTGTCCCTCTTTCCAAAACCTTTAGATGTTGTGAGAAGATCTTGTTATTGATCTAAAAACTTATCAAACTTTTCTAGGGTAGTGGAGTTTTTTCATGTTGTTATGAAGTAGTACGTCCATGTAGTCTGATTTCCTGCTAATCTTGTTGTGCAGATACTTTGCTCTCAAACCTTCTATTAGGAAGCCTTAGAAGTATTGGGAGTTAGGGAACCAAAGCGATATGTTAAATACTGTCAGTTTGGAAAATCCTGTGTTGTCAGGTTGTCTGATAGTTAAGCTAAATAGGTGAACACTGCAGTGCTATAGACAAGACAACTGTTTATGCATAAATCACCATGGATATGTTTGTGACTGCCGTTGGTAGATCTGGATAGCTTTTACGTGGTGATTACCTACACTTTCATGTCTTTGATATTCTCCAGATGTCTCTGCTGTCCAAAAGTTGAATCCAGAATGTAGATCCATTAATTATTTTACTTCTGTCATTCCTAATAGGGTCCTATAGAAATTCACCATTATCTGTTTTTTATTCAAATAAAATGCTGCTTTGGTATTTGTTTCCTTCTCAGACTTTTAAAAGTCTTAAACTTGACACTGAGAGGTGCTGCTGTGTGCCTCTGTGGGCATGTTTGGCTTTCCCTATTGAATGGGCCTGAGCATCAGGACAGTACTATTAAACCCTTGTAGAAAGCACAGGTATGCAATCTGAGTATTATAAAGATTAAAAATATTTTGGTGGAGGTTAAGAAACCCAAAAGAATCCATCACTAAGTATTTTCATTTATCTGGTTCAATTGTCAAGTTAGATGTGAAGCTTTCTGATCATGGTCAGAGTAAGAGCAGGGCAATTGTATGTATGACAACTTGATAAATAAACTTTTCTCATGGACAGTGCTATATCATTGCAAGGTCAATGAATGAAGTGTAAGTCCTGTTTGTAGCAGCCTTCAGTATCAAGGGTTGATGTTAGAACAAACTCAGTCACAGCATTTACCATCGCATTTAAACTACCCTTCCTGCATCTGCAGTTTGCTTCAAGATCTATTCAAATTGCATACACTTAAAGCACATGCTGAAAACACAGGTTAGTTTATAGTTCCAGGGTTCAGTTGAGTTCTTTTCAAGTTGATTTTTCCAGTCTTCTGCTACTCAAATGCTTAGTAATGAGTGAGTATTTGCTAAAGCAGTCTTCCTTTTTTTTTTTTTTTNAAAAAAAAAAAAAAAAAAAAGATTGTTCTTTCATAATTTGTTTCCATATTAATGGCAAATCTCCAGCTAAGAGGCCCACTTTAAACATCTTGGGGAAGAAACCTAATACTTGTAAAGTACTGAAGCCCTACAAAATTCCAAAGTATCTAATCTTGAAAAGAAAAATGGAAGCTGTCAGAAATAGTATGTCAGTGTTCTTGAGTAGCGTTCTGAAGTCCTTGTGCAGTTGGTTATTATGTAGAAAGATTGGTGAAATTATAGACAATTTTGTAGTTATTGTTTAAAAACCTAGTCTGCTAAACCAAGGAAAAATCATGAATGTTTTGCTGACAGTTTGGAAGTTGAGAGAACTCACAGGGGAATATATATGTAGGTTAAAATTGAATGCAAGGTTCTACTTTGTCCCCTTTTTTTTCGCCTATAGTTTTCTGTAATTATCTCATTGGTATCTGAAATGCCAACCTTAGGCTGCTGTTACTGTTGTTTTTTCTCTTTCCTTCACTTATGGGTCTAGTATTTTTTGTAGTTGTCTGTGAAATGGAAATAAAAAAAGTGTAGAGGGAAGTTTGCAGTTTTATTTCTTCCTGAGAAATATGAGAAATTCAAATGTTCTTTGAATGCTATACATTTTAATTCTGGGTAGACTTTCCTGTCTCTGGTGTTTTGCTGCTTGTGTCTAGAATACAAAGTGACCGATACTTCTCAGAATAGCAGTCTATGCATTTTCATGTTCCAGATTTTCACCTGATGGAAGACTAATAGCATCTTGCAGTGAGGACAAATCTGTGAAGATCTGGGATACAATAAATAAAACATGTATTGATAGTTTCATAGATTATGGAGGGTAAGTGTTGCTATAAAAAAGTGTAAGTGTATAGTTCCAATAAGATTAAATTTGTGTTTTGTTTTGTTAACGTGTGCTTTATTTGAAGATAGGTTGTAAGTTCTTCTACCACCCATATAGGCTAAAATAATTTGCATTTTCCTAAATAATTTAACTAGCTGCATTTACCCAGCTGTTATCCCATAGTTAAGAAATAACACAGAGAGACGTTAGATTGTTCTTGGATTACTAAATGCTTTCATGTTCATTTGGGTAAGATAACGCTACTTAATATTGGAATTTTAAGAATTCTCTACTTGCTGTTGATGAGGACCATATTTTGTTAGCTTCAGTAATCTGCCACATCTAGGTATGGAGACATTTATTTTACTTCCTACTTAAAAACTCTTGATTCTTCTGTGTATCAGTGCCATTATGGTCAGGAATAGATTTTGCAGCATTTTCTTCTAGGAACTTTGTACGCCAGTATCAGTTGTGGATATCTGAGTCAGTAAGCTGTCCTTCTTTTAAAAAATAAATAACCAAAAAACCAGATTGTACAGTCTCATCAACCTTAATGAGTCTATGATTTATCAGGCACATTTTCTTTACTCGTGCTTATTTAAGTTCTTTGGAAACTCAAGTAAGGTATTTCTTACATACTCAATATTAATACTTTATTAAAACAAACAAATATTTCTACCAAAACAAGTAATCGATCTATTTTCATAAATTATATTTAGGTTTCCAAATTTTGCAGATTTCAACCCAAGTGGTACATGTATAGCTTCTGCAGGTTCTAATCATACTGTGAAACTGTGGGATATTCGAATGAACAAGCTGCTACAGCATTACAAAGGTAAAAGCAACATAGTTTGTTGTGTTTTCTTTAGGGCGGGACTCTTTGTTACAGAATGTAATTTACTTTGGTTTATGTGATTTCATTCCTTATTGGAGAAAGTAAAGAAACAGATCATGCTGCCATTTTGTAAGTAATCTTTTTGTAGCCCAGTGACCCTAAAAAAAAAAAAAAAAAGGCCTCAACATAAGCTGCATTCTGATTATCCTAAACAAACATTTTTTTTTTTTAGAGTGGGGAAGTAGAAAAGAGCACAGAAATTGTGTATATTTCCTTATATAGACTTTGAATGTTGTCTNACAAGTACAGATAAGGGTGTTTCTACTTAAGACAGTAGGAATTACTCCTGAAACTCCGCACCAATAAGGAATCTACTGATCACTCAAGCACAACCAGGAGAGACATCTGAAGAAAACAAAAAGAACCTTAGCTCAATTAAATATTTATTTCTAACCATACCCCTCCCCTCCCAGATCCACAAGCTTAACTCAGTTGTGATACATCCATACGTGCTAGCCTAAAGAAACCAACAGACTTTCTGCTCTGTCCAGGGATGAGTAATATTTTCATTGAAAAGTCAAAAGTAATTTTCTAGTGGTGGCTTCTGTTTTGGGGGTTGTTTTTTTCTTTTTTTTTTTTTTTTTTCTTTTACTCCTAGTCCCCAGGTAATCAAGGAGATCTGGAAAAGTGTTGAATTCAGGCTACAGATAAACTAAGGTTCAGGCACCTAAGTATCTTCACTAAAAGAGCAGATAAAGGAAATCTGATATTTGAATGTCAGGAAATTATTTATAAGCTAGTTTTGACAGATTTCGTTTAACCTAGTGTCTGTATTTCTGCATGGCTGTAACATTTGTAGCATTTTACAGGCTTCTGGGTTAGCTGCTCCCAGGGAGTATAGTAGTCTGAATTTTAACGCACAGCTTTGAATTTCATATTCTTGACTTATAAATCTTTATGGCTGTTCTTCAGTTGCCCTGCATCTATGCAATTCTTGATTATTCAGGAAACAGTGCTCTAGGATCTGCTTCACTTTTCTAAAGCTTGTAACCATTACAATTGTTCAGACAATTTGGAAATACAAGTAAGTGCCCACTTTTCTCCATTGACCATAGAGGTAATCTTGGATGATTAGCTCAAATACAGCAGTATGTCTAAGTTTAAAATGAGGCGAACCCCAGTCACTGTCTCCTTTTTTGAGATAAGGAGCTGTTGAGGGTATTTGAAAATAGTATGTTCGATCAGTAGTACAGTTTTACTGCAGTATTCTAAGAGATGCATTCCACTTGGTGACAATTATAGAAAGTGAAATTTCCTTTAACATGTTAAAATCCCAGTGCTATATTTTTTTTAAAGATATATGGAGTTTCCATCTTCAGCATGATAATCTAATGTTAATTTCTCATTAAAATTTCAGTGTACTTTCAGTTGTAAATATTTTCACAGATGTATGAAATCCACATGTACACTAGATGGCAGTAGAAATAAGAATATATGGCTACTGCTTGTTTGCCTTGAGAATTCCGGTCTATGGAAAAAAAACAACAGTGTTAATCAAATTCAAAGCTAAATTTCTTCCTAGTATGTTTGGAGAGACAATTTAACAGCTAGCTATATCACTTTTCTAGGAAACGTTTTGCATGAGTCATCTAGAACTTCATCTTTTAATTTTATTAATTTATCAATTTATTATCTTTTTATTTAGCACCAATGTCTTCTTATGAAAGATGAAAATTTTTGTTTCTTTTCTTGTTTGATTTTTATCTACTTTAAAATGAAGTAGAAAGAATTAATGCCACCTCTGCTAAGGCTGCTGTTGGACTACTGATACAAAGCTGAAAAAGGGAAAGTTCATTCCTCTTTGCTACACCAGACTTCATGGTGATTTGAAAGTCATCTAGTCCTTCTGTGAATTTTGTCAGTGCTTTTTATTTCAGCCTTTACAAACTAAACAGGCTTCCTTTTCACTTAGCATATTTAGCACAAGATGCTGGACACATTGGGCTGTAAATCTCCATAACTGGCACTGCTTGGCACAGAATACAATTTCTGGCCAGCAAAATATTTGGCTTTCGTGCCCTCTTACAATGCATATGTATACTAATTCTTTTCATATAAGAAAAGATTATCCAAGGGGGAAGGGTGTATCCTGTATTAGTATGGTACAGGTTTTTAGCTATGTGGTGCTGAACAATAACGTTTTCTAATTGTGATAATCATGAAGGTAAGTGATAGTGTGAATGTTGTAGGTATACTAGCAGTGTACGTGCTGGAAGTCTCTGTTTTGGTGAAGTAAAAGTCTGCGGAATAATTTTTAAGTCTGTATGTTTCAGTTGTAGTGAAGTGGGAACAAATTGGTGTGAACCGCTGACAAACTAGAGCAGACAGTATGGGTGATGCAAACACATGACAGCTGAAGCTTTCTATAGTTTTTTTATTTGTAGTTACGGAGAACATAAACTAGCTCCAGTACTGAAAACCTACCAGCAGCTTTAACTTGGTATTCCATATAAGACTAGCTTCACTCTCTTTCTGCCCTGTGCTACAGTACTAACACTGATTCAACTGCCTGAAGTTGTTCACTGCTCTAAGGACTATGTTTTGATACAGTACAGATTCTTAGGTGTCTGTGTCAATCAAAAGGAAAGCAGTATAACTTAGCAGTAGCACATGTCAAAACTTGCAAAAACACTTTCAATTGAGTTATGCAGTTTGGAAGTTTTATGGATAATTCCTACTGTTCAGTATTTCAGCAGCAGTATTGGCCACTCTTTTTTTATTTTTTTTTTTAAGTTGCATGTTTTTGAGGTAGCTGATCATGGTAAATCTATATCAAGCTGGTATTTTTGACTTAATTTTTCTTGATTTATAATGAAACTAAACCTCCTATTGCTTAAGCTAAGAATGTTTGAGTTAGTTTTGAGGAAACAGGTGTTTATAAAATATAAGTGATATCTCTAATAAATGCATGTCTGGATTCTCTTTCTGTACTATAAGATCGCATTTTATATCATTGTGGATCAGCATCCTTCCTTTATTCTTATGGCTTGTTTTTAGCTTGTGGCGAATAGCAATTCCTCACCAGGAAGCTTCCAGTCTTATTTCCCTTGTTGTACTGCTGAAAATGATGAGGACTGTAATTAATTTTCAACAGGTCAACCCTACGTTTGATGTGGCTGATACACAAACAGTTGACCCGCCTGTTGTAGAGATTAGTTCCTCTCCATCTTTTGGTACTCTGGTAAGTTGCCTTCTGAGCCAAAATGAAAGAAAAAAAGAAAGAAAGGAAAAAATAATACTACTAAACTAGCTTAGCTTTAACTAAAGCTGTTACTAATTTTTTTTTTTTTTTTTTTTTTTTTTTGTCTGTATGGATAAGGAACGTTTTTATTAAGTTGTTGATTGTTCAGAGCTCAGTGTTCTAACTTCTCAACTTCAGGTTTTTTTTTCACAGTTCCCAAGGCTAACCAGAAGATGGTGTAATAGCGAAGCTTCCACGTTGTACTAGTAATTTTATTAATGTACTAAGCAGAAATTCTAATTAGAAGCCCACGTTAATTCTATCTAGATATTGCTGTTAAAATCTCTGGCTTTTTCTCAGACAATTTCTGTAGCTGTCCTTAGCTTCAAATAATGAGAAACCTAAAAGAGTAGTTGCCTCACTGGTGAGATTCCAGTAGAAATTCCAGTTTTTCCAGGGGAGAAAAAAAATACAACATTTTAGGAAAGAATCATAGGATTAGTTCCTTCTAGTGTTAGCTTTTCATATGACATTGTTATGGCATGTGGGAGGAAAAGGATGAAATGTTTTAACCGTAGTTTTGTAGGAGTAGAAATATGTTCTCCTAGTATGAAGTCCTAGAAGATGTACTATTCTAGAGTTGGCTTAAATGAAAATATCTCTTTTAGTTCTGAATCTGTTCATGTGAAGGTATGATTTATCTTGAGCAGTTTTAATTACCATAACAAGAATTTGTGTAGCTGAGGGGTCAATACATATGAATGGGCAGCAGGTGTGGTTTCTGCTGTTTTCCTTTGTTGTGAATGCTTTACAAAAAGGCATGTTGTGAGGATAGCTTATAAAATGCTTTAAGGTCGTTCAATGAAAATCATGATAGAGGTTCACTTCCTAAAAGAAACCTTTTCTTCAAAAACAAATAAACATGTGATAATTCTATTTGAGAGATGGTATTTAGGTCACTCCAGAAGTAATGCCTTCTATTTATTTTTGTGGAAGCCACAACAGATACAAGGAGCACAAGAATAACACTATTTGATAAAGCGAATTCTCAGCTACAAAATGCTATTTTTCAACATAGTCGCCAGCATTAGGCAATTCACATGGATGAGCTGATCAAAATGCTCTTCAGTTCATGATGTGACAGCTGTGCATTGCCATCCAGAATGAGGCTTTTCTTTCATTTTGCTGTTGCCACTGCTGAAACACACCACCCACTGCCTCACTGTGCTCACATGCACTGTTTGGTCTCCATAAAAATTCAACAAGCATTGATGAATGTCAGTGGGTGCAATTTTTTCTGCACTGAGGAATTCTATGACACATCTTTGCTTTAGACACACTTCTTTGTCAGATACGATTTTGTCAGACTGCCCTTCTTCTGCCATCTGTCTTATGGCAACAAAATGTAATGGAATATTGGTGGGAAGGTTCAACCTCTAATGCTATACCACCAACATTCACCTCTGATGTTGTGGGCCAACATAATAAAATAGGAGGCATTACTTTTGGAACAGCCCTTGTATCTCCATATATTTTAAGTTGCAGTAGTTGACATTTTATGTTTTCACAATACAGTACTGATCTTTGAGATAATTTCAGTCAAAAGTAGTTTACAGACTCGCAGATGTCTCTTTAGGAGGCTTAACAGATTGAGGACTGCAGTGGATAAAATTTATTGATTGTCAATTCAAAATGTGCCTTGTTCACTACTTCCTGTTCTTGATACTGATCACAGAATCCAAATGTACAGCTGCACTATAATTCTTTGTTATGTACCTATAAATCTGCCAATCATTTAATCTCCTTCCTTAATTCATTTAATATGAAAGCAGTTTATAATATTTTATGTCCAGAACTCGTTCTAGGATTAACTTGACCCACTACTGACAGGATTCTCTTCATTTCAGTACAGTTGGCCTTACATTTTTTTTTTATTACAAAAATGTTGCTTCAAAATTCATATTCATCTCTTTTGACAGACAGTAATCACTATGTTTTTGTTTTTCCATTATCTTCATCTATTCAGCATTGGTTCCCACCTTTCAGCATCTCAATATTCAGTCTGCATATTTTTTCTGTCTAGTGTTGTTTCTGTATCCTTGCAATTCAGACTACAGCCATAAGGACAACTGCTCTATCTTCCTTATTTTTTCTTCAGCTAACTTTCCTCCCCAGCATAGTAAGTAACACTTTGCAAAACTCTGGCAACCTTATCTGGTCTTCCCTGCTTTATATCATCTTACCTTTTGAGTCATCATTCTGTTCAGCATCTGTGTGCCTTACCTACGTCTGCTGTTTGTGGAAAGATTACCTGTTTCTTAATTGGGTGAGCCATCCAATCTCTTGGACGCTTTCATCTGAAGCTATTTTGATTTCCCTAGTATGTAGAGGGTTCACGTTTTCTTTCTAAAAATCAAAGGCAGAAAGGAGATGCTGGATTTCTTCCCATCCCACCTTCACTGCTAGCTCCCTCCTAGATACTATTTGGCATTGCATGAATGGTACTGTGTTTGTGTATCTGTGTATTAGAAGATGTCATCAGCCTCTAGTGAAGCTCATTTCCTTCCCTGATGTGTTACCTTCAGCAACATCGTACTAAACCCCTGGGTTACTCTTTTCCTATTGATTATCAAAGATAATACAACTGTATATTATTTTCTTTGCGAACTTGTCAAGACACATCAAATCCACTTGTGGTTTCTGGTCCTACTGGAAGAACTGTTTTCTAGGCTCTTGCTCTTTGGATAGCTGAAGTTCTTTGATCAGGTTATCAGATTATTTTATAAAAGACCAGCGTATACCTACTTTATTCTTTTTCAATCATTTTTATTTAGCTTAAGCAACTCTTCATCCCTTCTGATCTATTTAGAGAGAAAAAATACACTCTGCACTTATGTATCCTTGAGGATTCTTGTTCAGTGTCATTGGAGGTTTAGGTTGGATATCAGGAAAAACTTCTTTACAGAAAGGGTTGTTAAGCACTGGAATAGGCTCCCCAGGGAGGTGGTTGAGTCACCATCCCTGGAGGTGTTTAAAAACCATTTGAATGTGGTGCTCAGGGACATGATTTAGCGGAGGGTTGTTAGAGTTAGGGTAGTATGGTTAGGCTGCAGTTGGACTTGATGATCTTGAAGGTCTTTTCCAACCTGAGCAGTTCTATGATTCTATGACAGGGCCCTAAGGAGAATTTACACAACATTTTGGCAAGTCCCTGGGCCACTGGTGGTAGCCAGTGATAGTACAAAAGATGTACTTAACTGTTTCTATGGAAGATGAGAGTTACAGCCTTTTTTCAGATCACTGTCTTAAGTATTTAAAGACAGACTTCTCTAGAACGAATGAAAAGCTTGTGTAGGATCTGTGATGAGTTTCCCCTAGATCCCTGAAAGATTTCCAGAGAGAATGGAAGTCTATACCAAACCATGTAATGTTTTGTTGAAACAGAGAAGTATACCTTTTCCTCCCTTCTGTACAGATAGATTGGAAAGGACTTCTGAAGTTATTTCATCTGTCCCCTGCCTTAAAGCAAGGCCAATTTGGATGAGGTTCTGAAGGGCCTGATCCAGTTCATTTGTGAGTATGTGTAAAAATGAACGTCATGCCACCCATCCAGGCAGTTTGCTATGACATTATACTGGTGAAAATATTTGTCATAATATGTAGCTAGAATTTCCCATGTTCCAATGGTGGAGAGAACCATGGTTCTCTCATAAATTTTTGGCTCAATCTTCTCCATTATTCACCCATTAGATACTTTAGGTGGCAGTAAGATCTCCATATGGCCCTCCTTCCCTGAAGCTAAGCAAACCTGATTCTCAGCCTCTCCTTGAATTTCATGTGTTTCAGCCTCTTGACCGTCTTGCCCTTTGGACTTGCCCGGGTGTCAGTATCTGTCAGTGTACTGTCTTGTACTGAGAAATACCGAACTGGACACAACTCTAGATAGTTAAGGTGCAGCTTCATACTATAGTTGTTTATTATTTACAACTACACAAATTATTAAACTCCGAGCAGTGTATCTTTTCAATATTTGTACAGAGTTATAAGGTATAAGGCCAGTTATTTTCGAACCTAGTGAAAAGTATTGCTTTCATCTAAGATCCAAACTGAAGCAACTTACTTTGTGAACATAGTGATGGGAACATAGTCATTATGTGAGTGTAATAACGTAATTATCAGTACAGAGCTACTTTCTTTTGAACTGTAATCACAAAAATATTAAGGAATCCTGTCAGTATATTGGTATTTTCAGCAAAATAGCTTTTTTTAGCTATTTTTTTAGCTAATTTGATTATTCTTTACTCGCTTCCCGTGTGTTACTGAAATGTATATAAAAACAAGCAAACAAGCTGTATATGCTACGTAACTAGTTTGCATAATGCCCTGACATTTCTGGTGTTAAGAGTGTTTATATGTTGCAGTTGTTGAAAATGAGGTATGTTCTAGCCTTTTACACTGTGAAAATGTTCGCTGAACTGGGGTCAATGTTTTTGGGGCTACATGAGTGGGTTCTTTTTTATTTCTATCTCATTGAAGACCCTGAAAACATTACTGCCTCTCTCCCAACCACTCTTTTCTGTGTGTCAAGCTTCTTAACATTGCCTTTGTTTTTTGAGCTATTGAAAAGGAAAATAAAGGAGGTCGTTTCCCTTTTTTTTTTTCTTTTTTTTTTTCTTTTGGTATGTAAGCCAATACACTCATAACCTCCGGTCTCTGATAAGCTGTTGGGAACAAGCGAAAGTTGATGATGTCTCAGTAGTTTTTACTGACAGCAGCAGGAAATCACTGTAGAGTCTCTCTAATGTTCCATCCCCTGACCTTGCTCATGTAAACAGGATTTGGAGGAAGCAAAGCAATGTACTGTAATCTGGAAGTCAGAAAGTCTGCACTGGCTGTGAGATGTTTGCTGTTCTTTCTTTTCCAGTGCTAGTTAACACTGAAAGAAAGATGTGCTTTTTATTAATTTGCAGTATGGATTGTTAAGACTGTGGATTAATTATTGGAAGGGGAGATATTGTTCCTGTTTGGGACAAAAGGAACATGCTATGTTTTAACATAGGAAGTGACCAAATAAATTCTCTCTCTCCAAAACTTGCAAGATATTCAAATAAAAATAAGAGCATGTGTATTTTTTATTCCTTGAGACCAGACATTATTAGCTTATCTACATTGCATTTGTAGTAGGCCTCTTGATGCAAAAAGAAGTACCTATATTCCTTGGTATGTATTTCAGTGCTTAGGTATTTTTGACACAATTTTTAATGACTGTATTTTGAGTACAACCAAAAAATAAACAACCCCATGTAAGTTGTCAAGTGTGTCAGCAGTTACAAATGCAAAATTTGCATCTAGTTCTTCAATCTCTGTGTTTTTTAAGGTTTACACAACTATCCTTCTCATGGCAACTTCTTTTGAAAAGATCTTCATGGAATATTGTACTTTCCTTGCATGCCTTAACACAATTTTAGAATTCTAATGAAGAGAATGGCAAAAGAAAATTTATCTTAAAACCTAAAAGCATTGCATGTTTTACTTACTGTACAACTTCAAATATATTGTGATTTACGTCCTTTCCTAGCTCTAGCCTTATATGGAAATAAACACCAGCCCTCTTCAATAAGTTTATGGTGAAGGAAAGAAGAGGAAAGGAGAAAACAAGAATTTTACAGCTAGATGCAGCTTTTATGTAGATTAGTATACTAAACTTTAAAAGAATCTTCCAACACTAATGCCAAAAGAATGAAGCATTTGGTGTATTGAACAGTGAAATTCTAAACTTTTAAATGTCTTCATAGATGTGCAGGCATGTTTAGAAAAAATTCGTGTATTTAATCCTAAGAGAACCGTGATTTAATAATACTGACATAAAATAGCGAAGATTAAGACACATCAAGGTGAACTGAGCATCTGCAATAAAAAAGAAGAATAAGATCCAAGTGGCCCTTGCATTTTGCAGTGGTGATATTCTACCACAGCATGTAACTGCAGGTTTCAGGGGTAGAACAGGAAATGTGTTGTGCTGCTACATAATTAGGTAATAATATATGTCTTGATGTTCCCTAATAGGATTCATTATATTCTTTGAGTGAACTGGAGCTTCAAAGAGTCGGGTTTTCACTGGAGATAGAATTCTGGACTTGAGCACTAGAGAGTGCAAGAATATAATATTTCTTATACTATTTTTTTTAACCTGCTTTCCCAGGGAAATGTAGCTTATGAGTTTATATTGTTTATTTGTCTGTCTCCGTCTCATCTCCCTAATAATTCTTGAATCAAATTTTTTTTATAACCAAGTTTGGAAATTAGAAGTCGGCAGAATAAAGAAACTAAGGTTAGTGCTGCCACTAAATTAAAAACAGGTGGGACGTGACACTCTGAACTCACTGGTGCTGGACTAAGCATGGACTAGCTGCAAGTGACCTGTCCTGTAAGAGTGTCACCGTACATATGGAGGGAGCTAGAGTAGGACAGGAAGTTCAGGAGATGGACCTAACAGAAACCCCTCCTCACCACCCCAGTGTAAAAGATTAAACTTAAACATTTAGCTTTTTCACAAGGCTGTTTAATTATGTTGCCGTTGCCCCGCAGTGATATTGTTTACAGGTGCTGTTGCTGGACTTTCGGTACCATTTTGTGACATTATGGGCTTACTGTAGATGACTTTGAAAACTGGCAGTATTTTGCTTTGTCTGAGGTCTGAGTCGTGGCAACAGCACAATGCCTCAGGAATGCTTCAGGTTGATCCATGTCTTTATATTGTTCTTTTAGCAAATCAGCACTTTTCTGGGAACTAGAGGCCTTGAAGTTCCAGGTATTATTTCTGCTTCAACTTCCTGAGATACTGTACTTGTCTGTTCTGACCTTGTCTGCCAAAGTCATGTTTCCCCCCATATCTGCTGGGAATCCAAGCTGTATTCACAGTTCTCACAGCTGATTCTGAGGCATGTAGAAAATGCTTGACAGCTATCAGCCCCCACATCCAATAACAACTGGTTCCTTCCTCTTCCTGGGGAAGTGTAACATCCTCTGAGAAGAACTATCCCCCAAGGAATGCACGAACAGCAGCAAGCCTTTCACACAGGAAATTACTACTATTGCACTTGCAGAAAGTGTCTCTGTCACTTGGATTGTCAGTCTATAATGAGCTTCCTGCTGACCTAGATGATGATTTACTACTGATCTGAATGCCATTTGTGAATCATTTAGCTTAATGGAAGTAAATGATGTTAGCATTCAGTAGCTCTGCTACTGTAAACACCTGTTATAACTTTTTTTCATTCATTAGCACAAGCTAAGTTTTGAACTTCTTAGTATTCATGGCATTTCAGTAATTCTGAGATCCCATGTTTTCTGAGACAGAGAAACAAGGGAATGTTTGGCTTGGTTCATAGTGTGTGATTCCCTTAGAAAAGGTTACAAGGTTTTATTTTTGTTTATCTTAAACTGAATAATAAATTTGTGCCACAGATGAAGTACGCCAGAAAAGGTGATACTATGCTCTTGACTTACTCTAAGTAAGTTCTTAAATATTACTGGAGTCTAAGTTTAGCACAGCGTGCTTTCAAATTAGTTGTGCAGTCTTGAATATAAAATTAAGTATTTATAATAAATGATTAATGCAAGTTTGTTACTAAAGGAAACACTTTAATAGTGTTTAAATCTCTTCCTATTTTTCTACATGACAGTGCTTGAACGAGTGGTACCAAATTCTGTTTATCACTGAGATTACAGTGATATCTAAACAAAGAGGATACTTTCTGCTAGTTTGCTGTAAGAGTTCCTTGCTCCTTGTGAGACAATGGAAACACTGAGTTGCTTAAAATGGGACTTGCAGTGACTTAAAATAAAATTCGGTACCAAGAGCAGAGATGTTTTTCATACTGGTCTCATCCAATAGATGTTTGATGCAGAAAAAAATGTGAAAACCTTTTGGTTCTATCTTCCATTTAAATAGTTTTGAGGTCAGAAATTAGGTAGAACAATGCTAAAGGATGATTTCGCAGTCATTTTAACTTAACAACTGTTTTTGTCTGGTTAATTGCATCCAAGTCAATTCTCTGATCTGCTTAGCTATCCAAACACTAATACCAGCACAAAGGAAATAGTGGGAAAAATGGTTTGGAGATTAAGTAGGAGGTTAGTGCTGGCTGTAACTCAATTTAGGTTAGCCAGTGTCTGTTGAGCCCGTGTATCTAGTCTCAAGAAAGCCACTCGAGATGACTGTACTGTAACACATACAGATGTGTTATATACATGGCACATCTCCTTCCTTAAGATACAGTCCAGGGAGAAAATGAGCGAAGCAGGTGGTGGCTTCCTTTTGTTGAGGCAGTAGGTGACTTGGGTTCAGTTCTCCTTTGCAGCCTAAGGGGATTCAGCCTGCTTTCTTCCATCTGTGTGGCTGTGCCTAAATAGCTGGAAATAAAGACAGAAACTGAATGGAAAAGATTACTTTTCCAAGCCGTGATTTGTTCTTACAGGTGTTTTTCCACTTCTTACACATTGCTTTGGAAGTATAGACACAGAATTTCTGTCATGTTTTTGCCAGTGTAATGTAACATTATAATACTACCTCTTGCTCAGTACTTTCAGGTAGCTAAAATTACATCGAGGTTACTGTAATTCTTCACTCAATAACCTAATCATATTTGATTTTATCATTTCAATCACTTACATATTATGATACTGTAATTCTTTTCCAAAACATCTACTTTCTAGTCTATAATTTGATAGAACTTTCATCTCTGCGATCTTACCTTTGAACATGATGTTGCATTTGGACGGAATATTTTAGATAGCAGTTTCCAGTATATCTCTTTTGCATCATCTGTTAATTTCATGTTTCTCATCTTTTTTTTCTTTCTCAAATCATATTGATTTGCATTATGTTATGTCTTAAGTATTTGCTAGTTATGTTGTAAATCAGCTTCTCAGTGTTTTCCCTGACATTATTCTCAAGCCGACTGTGACCTGTGACCACACAGTCATCCTGTTTATCCTTTCTAAATATTGATGGATTGTTAGCTTCCCCATTCTCTTGGTATTTTTCCAGGATATAAGCAAAAAAAAAAAAAAAAAAGCAATACCATTAGCCTACCTGTCAAGTTACTTTAGAACCATTGAGCACAAACTGTGTAACCCAAGCTTTAAAAATATTTGCATACAATGTAAGTTGTTTTACAGTTATTCTGATTATGGTTGAAATCAAGAGTATTTTACTGTAAGTGCAATTACTGCATTCATGTTCTTACTAAACAGAACATAAAATTACTTTATTAACCACTTAAAAAAAATTTCTGCATCACTCTTTAACATCTCTAGCTATTAGGAGTACAAATGCTAGGATTTCTTTTGTTTCCGATATTTGTGAAGTACAAATAATCCTTGAGTGACAGAAATAACACATGCTAACTTCCTACATATCTATGTTTCAAATGTTTTATTTGAAGCTTTTCCCTCGTTTCGCAGTAATTGTAAGTTCTATTTCTCATGTATGCATTCCCTGGTCTCCAATAATATGTAAACTTGTGCCAGATCCTGTCTCCCAGTGGGAGTACTTATTGATTTCTCTCCTTCAGCTAGCAATCTATTCTTAGGAAACTTATCTGAAATGAGCTCTTTAAGATACCTCTATCAGATTCCTCTGTCAGACCCTTTAAAATCTGCAACAAGTTCAGAACGTAGAAATGAGGTGTGGGGACAGCCAGACAGAAATGAGTGGGCTAAAATGTCCTTTTTATTGCTCTGAATTCTAATGACTATAGAGTTTTTGCTGATGCCATCAGTTATCCCAGTCTGCTGCAATTTCATCATTTATAGTTTACGGTCATTTGTGTTATTCTGCTAAGTTGTAAAAAGCAACAATACATTTTACGTGTCTGTGAAGACTGTAGCTCCCCACAAGGAATTTGGCATTTAGGGTTGGAATGCCAGCTATTGATCTGGGATTATAGTGCTACTTTCATTTTTGTTTTTATTTTCATTTTAACATGCTTTCATGTATAGTATGTGGTACACAGCAGCATTATGTCTTCTTCCATATTCCAGAGTGTGTGGCATCTGCACATGCTGACTAGACCACTACCTGTCATAACTGATACTATAGAATTGATTACACATTGTTTAGCTCTCCTGTGCCACTGAAAGGATACAGTTGGCCTGAATCAAATAAAAATAATAATGGGAGCATAACATGTTTGTCTGGTTTACATGCCTTTAAGAATGGTTTTTTTTGTATATCCCAATGCAGTTTTTCATTGATGGTAGCTACGTATCTTTCTACATATCTTTCTTTCAATGCAATTGAAGGTTTTTTACAATAAGGGTGCTGAGGCACTGGCACAGGTTGCCCAGAGAGGTGGCATCTCTGGTTGGTGTAGGATGTTCACTGCTTTTTATTGTTACTTTTCTGTTGTAAGCAGTATTGCTTATTTTATGAAGCACAATCCTCAGTTTCCTCTAAATGCTAGACAAGTGGTTGATTAGACCATTTTTAAAGGATAGTGGTTCTCCCTTTGCAAGCTGCATAACTACTGAACTTAGGTACTGTGAGTATCTCATGTTAAGGGTTAGGTTTATCCAAATCCAGGGAAACAAAGCATAGCTGTTAAGTTTTTGTGGATCCCTTTAGTGGATCTGACCGTGCAGGGAACTGTCGACATTAGAAATAAAAATCGATTGCAAAAAAAAAAAGGAAACTCAAAAAATTAATGTTTTCTGCCTTTAAAGCTTAGGTATTACTGATAATCTAAGAGTTTAGGAAAAGCTCAGGGAAATATTATTTGCTTCTAGCTACATGTATACAAATATTAATGAACTGCTATGATCTTTTGTTGAGCAATTTAAATTAATTTTTGTACTTCCTTGGAAAGAAAGCTTTTTTTCCTATGTTCCCTTGACAAGAAAGGAATATAGAAAAAAGTGTTTGACATTTACTAGATTCTGAACATGTGGAATTGCTCACTGTTTTTCAGCATTTTCTCTGACCAGCAGCAATGGTAAATAAAGCCATTGGGAAAAGCTGACATGGTAAAACAACATAGCCAGTCTTTCAGTATGTATTTGATAGAACACTGGTAACACACAATATGATTTATTTACATAAAACTCTAGTCTGTTGTGCCTGTGAACAGAAATGTTTAGTCTTTTATACTGTTATAGCAGTGCTAAATTTAACATAACTGTAGTCCTGGTAAAAAATGAATCTGATGAATCAGATCATTCCTGTAAGGGCATCAGGATTTCAATTAATTTTGCACTGATGTTTTTAAAAACAAACTGGCAGCTAGTTTTTATTGTATTGTACTGATCTCTTGACCTCTATAAACTCAGCTGGCTTCAGATGGAATTTGCTGTTTTTGTGGCTAAGAAAATGCTGTCAGTGAAAATGCATGTTTTGCTAAAGAACGTAGTTGGATAGTCTTGCTTGGTGTGTCAGCTCTGAATTTGTATCCTGATACCACCAGCAGCCATGGCTGGATTCTACATACTACCAGTAGTGATGACACTTGCATAGAAGAGCGAATATTTGCTTGCCAGATTGGATCAGTTGCGTTTACAATAAGTATTTTTAATTTATATGTTTGGATTCATTTAGCTTGGACATTCTTTTAAGAACCAGAGAAGATTAAGGTGTATAAGAAACTATGAAAGCCTTTGAATTAAATGTGAAATCCTGTATTGTGAGTTGTTCTGAAAGCGTTCTGCTCAAACTAGAAGTGTTTGGTTGAACTTTTTCAAGACAGGCTGCATAGTTTGCATTATTGCCTGAACACAAAACTTCCATTAAAGTATGCAAATAAAATATATCAGAACAACCCCATCAGATAACAACAGGCAGAGAACTGCAGTTTGACACACGGTGAGTTTTTGCTGTGCTTAATGCTGATTCATGTGCGTGCAAGAGAAGAGAGGAAACGATGAGTGCTGTCATCAGCTGAAACCAAGGGGAAGTTTTCTGCAGTAGAAACTGATAAAGCAGATTGTGATTTAGCATGCTTGGCGTTAGTCGACTAGATTAGAGAACTTTATTTTTTGTGGATCATTTGTTCATTCAAAAAAAAAATTTCAAAGCACTAGAAACTATCTGCCTCTAATTATGGCCTAGCAAAGATAAATACATACATACATACATTGCCCCAGATGGTTCGCTTTAGCTTACCCACAGTGAAACATTTTAGTTTGAGGGTGGGTTCGCAAGATGGAGGAAGAAACAGTGATAACGGTACTCTCATTACTTCTCCTGAGAAACTTCTCATGATTTAAAAAAAGAAAAAAAAAAAAAAAAAAACAAACAGAAAAAAGCACAGAAAGTCAGGGTCTGGTGAGATGGGAGACCGCACTGTCAAGTCTTTGCTTGTTGGTCTATTTTGAGCTTTAATGCCCTGTTTATGACTAATTGTTTGTAGTTGTTTTAATCACAGTATCAGAAGTGTTTTAGTATTAGTTGGCAAATGTGCCATGTGTTCAAAATTTAAGGCATTATTTTTAAAAAGCAGGCCATGCCAATTTTTGTGATTCATTAGGAAGCTTACCAAAGTCACTTTTTCATATAAGCCCATCTTAATTATAAGATCATTAGAGTATTCATTTGGAAGCTGTTGTGTGTATTTTCTGAATTCAAAGCTCTTAGAAGGCTGAAGCCTAATGATTTTCAATTGAGTGACATAGACATGTATTATTTCCTACCTTTTCTCCTTTAAAGAATTTTTTTTCTCTATAAATAAAGCTGCTCGGATGTCTTGCCGTATGGATGCATTTTACTCAAATTCTATTCTTATACGTGACCTGTGAATGTTTCATAGGAAAACATTTTGGAATACGCAGAGATGATCAGATCACATGTAAGGATTTTTCAGAAATGGATGAAGTGCCACCCACAGAGTTTTGTCTTATTTTGCTCAACAGAAAACAAAGATGAGCAATTATGGTTTGCTGTTTATGACATCATTTATAAGCTGAATTTAATTTTCTACTGAACATCCGCTTGGTAATGTCATGGTAATAACTTCCTACTGATTAATTAAATCTGCTCCTTCTCCTCCTTGTTTGTAACTCACAGGAGTTTGCCCAAATGTGAGTCTATTTTATTACTAAAGGGCTATGAATGGAAACAATGTATACATTTTAATTTTCTTCTTAGTTTGCTCCAAAGTAACAATTTTAAATTGTTACCTTATTCAAATTTGTTCTCTTAAAATAAGGAACAGCTCAGAAGTTTTACAGAATATCACAGGGTTTTTTTTAATTATGAGGCATTTTTACAACATTCCTGGCAATTTATGTTATTTTTATGTACTTGAGAATTAACTATCCTCTAGGACACTGAATTTGCAAAGCAGTATGCCATAAGCAAAGCCAAAGAGTATTGGTTGGTGTTTAAATACAGTTACACGTAGGTTGCTCCAAAAGTAACTACAACAGATACAAAGAGCACAGTAACACTGTTTAATAGAGCAAGACTCAGCCTCAAAACACTATTTTTCAGCATGGTCACAACCATTAGCTATGTATTTTCACCAGCAACAAATAAGAGCCTGCATGCAACGTTCATAAAAATCTGCATCAGCAGAGGCAACCCACTGTTTCACAGCTGCTATGACAGCATTGTTGCTATGAAAATGTTGCCCATACAATCCATCTTTCACTGGCCTTAATGGATGGAAGTCAGAAGGCACCAAAATCTGGACTATACCTTGGGTGTGAAAGGACAATCCAGCCAAGACTGGCAATATGCTTCGTGGTATTCAAACTAGTATGGGGCTTTTCAAAGGATGCAATACTGTACCAACTAGATGTTTTTCAGTGGCACTTTCTACTTCCCTTTTTCAATTGTCTGCATTTCATAAGGCACATGATAATCAAGCAGGTTTACTGCTGCCATGGAGAATATATCCTTGAGTTCTAGCTCTCTTTCCTACAATGTGTCCCATCTAACCTGTCTCCAGTTTTCCTGAAATTTTTTGCGACTTAATTAGTTAACCCTCTACCTAGCTTTTCAAATTTAAGTAATCCTAGTTGAGATTTGGCAAGCAGTCAAGATTCACAGAGAGCAGCAAGGTTTCTCTAGTCTCGCTATTTTTTTCTATAGAAATTCTCAATAAGAAGTCCTAATCAGACTGATTCTCCTGATGCAGATAAATGCAAAGGTGCTGTCCTTCTTTACAATATGACTGTTTGTAAGGTAGGAATCATTTAACATAACATGGCAACAATTTTTCTCTTAAATGTCTGAGTGCCAAATGAAGCCTAATCTTTTTCATGTTAATCAGCATTTGAGAATATCTCTGTTTTGTGAATTTGTAAGCAAACCGAAAAGCTTCCATTAATCCCGTTTCCCCAGGACCTCAGATATAACTTGGTTAGTCAGAAATAACACAGCGAGTCTAAGCTCCTTTAAGAACATGAATTAATGGCATCTCATGTAACAAAATCTGCAAAAGGAAGATACAGACAATCTTAAGATGCAGTAATCCTACATACTTAATGTACATCTAAAAGAAATCAAACCATTTGCATTCTTTATCTTTTTGTGCTAAAAGGTGACTCCTTCACAATGTACAATGCTGTGGAATAATTTGAAATTGACATCACAGGATGTTTAACAGTGAAAATAAATAAAAATTGATGGTACTGAAGAGAGAAAGGTTAAATAACTCTTTAGCTTGCAATTAAAGCATCTGGTTAGGAGGAGGGAAATTCTGGGTTCCAATCTCTTCTTGTAAGGAGTTTTTATTTGTTTTAACCTATATCCATATAGTAATATAAAAAGTCTCTCATGGGAACAGAACTCACCTTCTCCTGTCTGAACATTCTATCCACTAAAGCTGCTTTTTGTTGGCCAGTGGCAAAACTGGCAGTATTGCTCATGAGAATACCCTTTCTTCTACTGTTTCATGCCTTTAATAGACTGCAGCCTAACTGAAGAAGCGTTGCCCTATGAGCCATGAGAATAATCTTAAACTGAGACACAAGTTCCCTCTAGTCCACTGCATATGTTTTATAACCGTTTGGATGTTCCGTAGATCAGTCTTCCATGCTTAATATTTGATGAAATCTTTAGTTTGATGACTGACACTTTTATGACACAGTCAAAGCACCAGTACAAACCACTGATGGATTTCAGTGTTGTTTATACCAGACTCTTATTTCTGACTTGCATTGTTCATTTGCATAAATCAGTCACCAAGCATAGAAAAGAGAATGAAAGAGGACTGGAGGTATCTTCTAGCTCATTTATCCATTTCTTTCCCTGTAATGAAATCAATGAAAGTTGCGTATCACCAAATGCTGTGTTACTATCAAACCTTGAGGAGGGTTCTGTGTGCTTTTGTAGTGTTGCATGTGAAAGTTTGAAGTATACACATGGTCTCCCTCTACCCTTACCATCCCCATGCTCTGCACTTGTTGGATACGTTTCTGAGGGCTGAAACCAGTTGCTACCCAAAGAAGGTGGTGGGACTTTCCTCTTTGCCATGATTTTCCTAACGTACAAAACCCTTTTATACCAGCAGATCTCTTCTTTCAGCTGTTACCCTCCCTATACCTATGCGCTTTTATTGACTCTCTTTGGTTTGCTCTCATGCTTTGCTAGTCAAAAGAAAAGCCCTGCCAGACAGCGCACACAACTTGTCTATTGCTCAGCTCTCTCTCACTGATGTATGTACATGGCACTTACTTAGGGAAGAAAAGATTCTGGAGAATCAGCACACTGAGTCCAGAAAACAGAGCATATCAGGAGTGTGCAGGATGGCACTGAAAATGCAGAAATACTGCATTTTCAAAACTACAAAAAATGTTTTGGATAATACCGGTGTCATTTATTATTACATACATTTAAAACCATAATTATCATAGTGGTAGTATTTCAGTCTATGATCCTACCTGATTCAGTGGCTGAGTCTACTCTAGAGAAAACATTATTGACGGAGAATCATCCAACTTGCTTCTAAGTCTCCCATGCCCTTGGTGACTCATCAACGTGCCTTGGTAATCTTATAAAGGTTTGCCACTAATTCTGTCTAGTAATTTACATTCTACAGAATTATTTTAGAGATTTAGGAGACCATTTTTAATGGTTCACAATGATTTTTAGACTTTCACTTGAAAAATCTATTCAGCTTTACAACATAAATATTTTGGGTATGTTGTAGATATTGTGTATTTTAAATACATCAGATAAGATTGAAATTTCCTTTTTTTTGCTCAGTAAGTGGATACTTTCATCAGCACTCAAGATATTTCAGAGAAACTGCTAAACTGGAACTACTTATTTTATAATGGCTACAGATATCGCAAATATGATTAGAGATAATAAAATTTGACTGTCTGTTTCTTTCAATTTTTGTTTATTTTTATACTGTCTGAAGGTAGAAGTTCAGAGAAATTGCAAAAGGATTAATAAATCAGGAAAAGTTTTTATGAGGGATCCTCTAAAGAATTAGCGATGATTTAACCTATCCTGACTCAAAAGAGCCTTAAAAACTTCAAGGCACAAATAAAAGCAGAAGTGTTTGGGAAGATCATGCTCTTTCGCTTACCCTGAAGCAATATTTATACAGCAAAGTTATTTCTCTCGTGACATGGTGTGGATCTTCTCTGTCTTCTCATCCTGTTTCCTGAAGAAATTGGTTCTCAAAAAAGTAATGCAACTAAATAAACGTCTAAAAACTACTTTTTTGTTGTTGTTGTTATTATTATGAAAGGCAGAAAACTCATACCAAGGAGAAGTTTCATACTATGAAGTTGAGTGGAACCCTTGTGATCATCTAGTCTCATACGGAATTTTCATCGTATGACTGCTTTGAATGAATTCCTTTGTGAGCTAGAGCTATCTCTTTGAATTAAACTCTGGGCAGCAATAGTATTTGAACTTTAATTCAAGCTCTTGTAGTAAAGCATTTAGTTTTTCAATCAAGTATCTGAAAATTGTTTGTGTTGAAATCATTCGTAAAGACTGCTGAGATTTCTCAATACATCACGTGTGATTATTGCCTCATCTATCACAACTGAAATTACCTCTTAGGTCAGAAGGAGTTGAAGTGTTGTGAATCAGACCTGGTACAAGAAGCAAGTCTGACGGCCATTGTGTGTACATGTGCAAAGATTTTTAAAAATATAAAAACAGATCTTTCTGCCGATTTTCTTGTATTATTCCAATTAAACGAAGACAAGGGCAACTGAATATTCAAATGGTGTTTCTGTATTCAAGGATGATGTCAGCAATGAAGATTTGCAGTATCCCTCTGCTTCGGTCTTGGCAACAAGTTCAAAGAGGAAGTCTGAGAATGAGAGCGAATCAGCTGTGCATAATGTGGACAAGAAAACAGGCATCTCCCCATCCCTGGGTAATGCTCTGGAGAACATTGTGGAACAGCTGGATGTTTTGACTCTAGTAAGTATGCAAGAACAGATAGCACTTGCAGTGGAAAATAATAATTTTATCAGTGGTGAAAAAAACAGGAACTGTGCTCATAAATCAGAATGTTAAAGTCCGTAGGGTTATTTTGAATGGTTATATAGTCAAATGGCTGTTTTGTTTCTCGCCTTTCAGCAAATACTGATTGCACGTGTTGTGTGTCCTAAAGTGAAAGCTTCCTGCTACATAATTGTAAAGATTATTATTGTGTTTTTAACTGTAGAAGAAAAAAAGTCACTATTTTTCAATAGTGAGATCTAACGTGGGTTCGCCAGAAGCCAGTTGTTGTGTTGACACTGTCAAATTCCAGCTTGAACAGTCATGCATTAGTAGGGGATGAACAAAGTAAATTGGCAACGTACCGTTAAATCCTTCTTCAAACTCAGTGCTCAAGATATTGGCTTAGGTAGGAATCTACGCAGTGGAATAATTCCAAGTGTCAGTGAAACAGCACAAATGTTAGTCTCTGTCAGTAACTCTGAGTTGCTTATTTGCAAAAGCTCAATGATTATTTTTAGCGATCCAAATTCAGACAATTTATGTCTTAAAACACTACTCTATAGTCTGGAATGTATTAACATTAATCATTAATAGGAGTGGCTAAGATTTTTTCTTCATTCTTCTGCAATATGTATCTTAATAGAAGAAATATGTTTTGAAAAGTTTGGAGTCAAAGCATCAGTTGAAAATTATTTGTGAGGTAAGTTGGATTGGGAAGAAACCGTCAGCCTGTGTCCAGGAACCTGCCCTTCTTGATGAAGACGGTCTCTTGGGGAATGCCTTCTAATATTGTTTTTTTTTCACGCTTCATTTATTTTTTATATCTTTAAAGTTTCTTTTAGGCTTTTGGAAGACATCATTTGGGGTCGCTGTTTATGGCTGTTTTTATACTGCAATATGGAGGCAGCTTTCGCATAGTATTTCTGAGGAATTTTTTTATGTGCACATAAATATTGTACACATATACGTTTTTTTTTTTTTTTTGTGAAAACGATTTAAAACCTTTAGACAGTCTTCATAGATACAAATCCATCATTTTTAAATACAGTTGTAAACAGTGGAATGCTAGGGCAAAGCCATCTTTAGGCTGTTTTTTTGTTGAGTTAAAAGGATTTTTTTAATGTTACTGTGTTGCACATTTGTGTAGTACTGTGTGAGTGAAATAAAAACAAACTGAAGCTATTGCTACTGTCCTCCTCATGCAGACAATTTCAATCCTGGAACAACGGCTGACTTTGACTGAAGATAAATTGAAAGAATGCTTAGAAAATCAGCAAAAAACTTTACCTCAGGGAAGGCAAGAAGAATGAAAGATGAAAATGAACTGCATTGATTAGTATATTTTGTATTTTCACAAGGAAATAATAAATGTTGCTTCACTGGATTTGACTATAAGTGGAAAAAAATTCCTTTTCTGCTCATCAATGTAATAAAAACTGAAGAAAAAAATGTATGACATTTTAAACATTGGTAGCAAGCAGACACTCTGGTTATATATTTAGTAAAGCGTAGCCCGGCCAAAAGTAGTATCAGCCAAAAGTGCTATCAAAAGTAGTATCCCACTGAATGTTTTTAGTTACAGGACTCTTATTTCAGCCTAATAAGATCTTTAAATTAAACAACAAGATGTATGTTTTTAGATAAACAGCACTTACCGTGGAAGTGCACTATGCAGATTTTTCAGCTCAGGTAGGGGCTGTGAAAGCAATGCTCACTGTGCTAAGGCAATATTACTGTAGCACATAAATTAAACAAGGTCCAAATACCCCTATCTGCTTAAGTGCCAGAAGTTTTCTTTGTCTCTTATGGACTGTCAGATATTTTACCAAAAGCTTGTGACAGTTGCTCTTCATCTTCTACATATTTTAGCGATGACTGCAAGAAGATTTAGTGTAATAACTTTTAGTTACAAATATAAAGGCATGTAAATATTGAAACAGTGATTGTATCTGTATGAACTCAGATGCAAGACCTGCAGTGTTGCACTTCTACTCATCCAGCAGAATTCATTTTTTGTTTTTAGTAAAATAAGAATTAGCTTTGTATTTCTGAGGAACATATCTGAACCAAACACACAGTGATTCAAAGTCTCTATCACAAATACAAAAGATCCCCATCCTCCAAGGACTTCCGCAGGTTCTCACGTTTCTTGTGCTATGAATTCTCGTCATTTAATGCATTATGAATTGAGCCATAATCAGTAAAGACGTTGTGTGAGTCAGTTTGCCATGTATAATGAATTTTGGTTTTATTTGTAATAAAAATGCGATTTTTAGAAAGGCATAATTGTAGGTATTGTTCTTCAGTAGAGAACATCTCTGCTTCTTTATGTCTACCTATTACTTTTTTAAATGGCAATTGCAGAACACCTTTTGTATATCCACAATCAAAAGTAGGTAGTCATCCCTTTCTGCAACTTCACATTTTGTAGGTTGAAAAATAGGACACTTGAAATGGGGGGAGCACCTTAATCCAATTCTGCAACTGACTGTATATAGATAAAGCCCATTTCCCAAGCTGAGCCTCATTAACATCAATAGAATTCAGCTTAAGTGCAGGAGTACCGTGCAAACACCATTGCAGTTGGAGACAACATAATGAGCGGTCAGATGTTCTTTTATAACTTTTTATTTTCTCTTATAGTACACCTTCGGATAGCCAGAAGTCATCTCAGTTAGTAATTAGGAAACGCTGAATTTTGCCAACAAATGCTCCTTATTTTCAGCTCAGCTTTAGATAGTGCTGTATATTGTGAAGAAACAACTTACAAGCTTTCCAGATACAACATCCTATGCAACATCCTATGCAACATCCTATGCACTGATTTTTTAGTGGAAGGACAGTCTTATATAGTTCAATGTGTACAGCCTGACCTTTGATTATGCAATTGTTTATAATGCTATATAGTGCAGAGTTATGTAAATACTGTCTTTTAGGTCAGATGTACTGTGTTGTTTTGCATTTGGAAATGTTCTTGTGGTCTTTGCCTTTTCTTGGTTTCATTACAAGGCACAGAACCATGCAGCTGTTAAAAACTTGGGCTTATTTCTTTTCTTTTAATGGACTACATTTTTTCTTATTTCTGTATCAATAGGATTTTTTTTTTTTTTTTTTTTTGTTAAGCTTTTCAGGATTATTTATCAACAATATATGAATTTTTTTTTAACTTTATATTTTAATAAAATCTCTGCTTCTGTCTTCCCTTGTGCCCTAACTCTGCCTTCTTCCTTTTCAGTATGTATGCAAGGGGAGCATTTAATACTTACGTGTGTGAATCTGGTGAATTAATGTAACATTTCCAGATTAATGTATGTTCTTTTCATTCGGTCAGGTAGTCTGTTGATACTGAAATGCTCAGAATGCCTGACACCTGGGATATCTGTATAATTAGAGAGGGTAGTTTGATGAAAGCGTGGAGGTATTTTCCTCAAGCTGCGAGCGCTCTCCTAAAATACAACCACTACCAGCTAACACGTTTTTTTAAAGGAACTTTGACATGGGCTATTAGCCTTTTTTCTTGATCCATATAACTTCAAGTAAGGCTACAGAATAAAAAACTTCCTTTTAAAGTGGCTGAAGGAGCTGCTTAAACTCTCAGAAGCAAGTATTCTCAGTATTGCAAAGGTGGCTGAATACCAATTCAAAAAAATAATAGTTGTGTCTGAATGGCACGCTTCAAAGTGTGGTAGGTCCCTGATGTTTGTGAGTGAAAGAGAGAGCATGGCAGAACAAATAGCCCTGCCTGAGTCCCCTGGAAGATTTGCCAGGGGAACAGAACTGCAAGTTCGTAAAGTTTCATAGTGTTAGGAAGTAGCTTAGCAACTCATTTTAGATAATTCTGCAGAGATTTCCAATCAAAGCAAAAATGCTTTGTGCGAATTGAAAGAAATGCTGTTGGCTGCTGCTGTGTCTTAAGTTCCATTTGTAATTCCCATCAAAGTTTAGACATTAATTTTAATGGAGTTTCTATCTTGAGCACTGTGTACAGCATGATACTGAAACAGTCAAGGTATTTTTCTGAGCTTTTTACTTCGGACAGCCCTGTGTCATCTCTTTTGAAGCATGTGTAGATGTACCGCGCTCTCGCCATGGGGCAGACACCAAGTGGCTCATACTGCAACATGGGCCTGGAAGGCACTTCTGATGTGAATGTACAGGTTTTCAAATGCCTGGGCAAAACTGGGCTGGGACATTAGTCTATGCCAATAATCAGTTGTGCCTTATGGATCAGCCTGACAACTCAAACGCTATTCTGGGTTTTCTCTCACTCTCTCTATCTCTCTTTTTTTATTTTTTTTTTAATTTATTTTTAATTTATTTTGTCCATATGGCTACATTCTCCAAAAATCTCCACTGTTTACCTTTTGCTATTGCTGCCATGTCTTCTATAGCCCTAGCATTTTGGAAAACCAGTTCCTGGAGGCGAATGTCTCAGAACAACTCCCCATCTTGTTTATTGCTTTTATGCACGTAAGATAACAATTCATTGTTTCATTCTCATAATCATTATCATGAGAAACTTAAACTACAGCCTTACATTCTGATTAAACTTATCTTTTGGGTGGAAAAAAATGGTAGTAGACGCATTTCTCCTAGCCATTTCCCTGTGTAGATCCCTGTGGTGCGACTTATTCCAGAGATATAAATTGCCATCTTTATTTGAATAATTAAGTGTGCTGTACTATTTTTAAGGTAAACAGTTACGGTTTTTTTCTTCCTAGAATTCTTTTCATGGGGTTACTGAGTTATTTCAGTTGCTGTATCGCAGCACAGAAACTCTGAATGAGAGTAGCTGGGATCAGAATGTATTTCCAAGGACATAGCTTTATGTAACCTGTTTACCCTGTAAGACTTGTAAAAATCAGAAATTCTGTACTCTCTGCCCCAAACAATTAATGAATATGTATGTTCACATTGGATCCAGGAACAGTATGTTTTTGTCAGAGTGCCCCCTCAGGGACTTTTGCACGCTTCGGATGCATAATACAATTGAAGCCGTTTCTTTGTGAGAAAATAGGTTAATAACTTGCCAAAAGGCAGATGTTAATTGGAAAAAGTGCAGACAAGTCCTTTTCTTTACAGTGTATATGGATTGTGTTTGTTATGACTTGCATCCAAGAACAGGTGCAGTTTCAATTGACTCAGCTAACAGGATGTGCTGAGTGCACTCCTCTCCAATTTTACTATAAATTTTAAATCCAGTGGAAAAAATATAGTTTCCAAACTAGTCAGTGAGTGGTAAGCTGCATCTTGTACCTGTGTTACAGAACATGTTTACAATGTATTATTGAATGTGGACTTACGCTTCTTAGTAACACGAAAATAATGCCCTCATTCATTCATCAGTGCTGAAGAATCTTACTGGTGGGAAATCTTACAAGACAAAATGTGTCTTCCCTTCCAAAGTGTTTATTTCCTACGAGATAAAGCAGTTCTAAATGAGGTAGTGTGCCCAGCAGTGTGCACTTGGAGCCCGGAAGGCCAATTATATCCTGGGCTGCATTAAAAGAGGAGTGGCCAGCAGGGAGAGGGAGGTAATTGACCCCCTCTACTTCGCTTTTGAGAGGCCCCATCTGGAGTACTGCATCCAGGCCTGGGGACCCCAGCACAAGAACGGTGTTGAACTTTTGGAATGGGTCCAGAGGAGGGCCACTAAGATGATCAGAGGGCTGGAGCACCTCTCCTATGAAGAAAGGTTGAGGGAACTGGGCTTGTTTAGCTTGGAGAAGAGAAGGCTCTGGGGAGACCTCACTGTGTCCTTCCAGTACTTGATGGGAGCATATAAACAGGAGGGGGTACAACTGTTTACACGGGTTAATAGTGATAGGACAAAGGGAAATCGTTTTAAACTGAGACAGGGGAGGTTTAGGTTAGATATTAGGAGGAAGTTTTTATACAGCGGGTGGTAACACACTGGAACAGGTTGCCCAGTGAGGTTGTGGATGCCCCATCCCTGGAGGCGTTCAAGGCCAGGTATGTCAAGTGTTGTCAACAGACTTAAAGCAGAAAAAAAATCTTTAATGTAATTAATGCATTTCCTGCCACAAAGTTATGCAACAGATTGGGCTCTTTACCCTGCCCCATCATTTTCCCTGTCTTAAAAGCAAAAATGAACAAAACAAATGAAAAGACACAAACACAAGAAAGCAATACAAAAACATCTGGGTGCAGCAGGTCAGAAGAGCTACTGTTTGATATTTAATCATTCAGATCCACAGGTCTCGTGGGATTGCTTGGCTACTCATATGAGTCCACTGAAGCAAGGATTTTGGTTTGGAGCCATGTGCCCAACCCAACCTCATCCATGAAAAGTCACTCACCTAAGGCATGCTGACTGTGAAATGGATGGCTGCCCAGGAAGCAGCTGACTCAGCTTCACCCTGGAGTACTCCACAGCCTCAGAATCAAAGCTCTTTTCTATGGTGAAACAACACTGGCTCGAACCTCTGCTCCAAAGCCACCCACATTAAGACTGTTCAGTTAGATTTCCAGTCAATAAGGAAAGCTGTTGGTAAAAGGGAGTGTGCATGTTTTTAGGAAGTCTTGATCCTGGTGGATTTTCATACCAGGCCAAAATCTGCTAGGCATCTTTTGAGATGCTGACTGGATCGAGACCTATGGTGTAGACCAGGCAGGAACACCTAGTCCAGGAATCCTAGAGGAATGTCAACATTATTGGTGATACTGGGTCTGCTGGTGGTGGGATCACACAATTTTCACATGCCCATATCTGGACATGGGCATCAGCAGACTTGATGCACTTGCAGAGACAGGAGTGTGCTGGGGAGAAAAGCTGAGGCTCTCAAGGCCATCTAAATATAGGATTCCGTGACTCAGAGCAGTGGTTAGATTTGTAAGTCCGTGTACTGCTTGAGCCCCTGCAGAGCAGGATAAAACAGAGGAGCCTAACTTCTCTTCAAAGCTGCTGAAGAGAAAGCAATTGCCAGAAGACAAGAAGAAAAGGCATCCATTAGGCTTCTTTTTCATCCTTTTGTGCTTTGTATTGCAACGAAACAGTACCTCTCTCTCAACTTTTTTTCCTCCTCCCAATCCCCAGAGGAAATCCCTGCTCCTTTTAGAGAAAGAAAACACTAGAGAGGAGGGAAAGTAGCAGGATCTCTCTGCTGCAGGATTTCACTTGAAGCTTTTTCTGGCCATAGTGACGGCTTACGGTGCTTATTGCGGCATCGGTACTGAATGTCAGCTCCATCCTAAGATTAACCATCAGAAGCTCAGCATGTTGGCTGCTGCTTGTTGGGACTTCCTGAACAAGTGTCATAGGACAGAAGTCTGGTAAGCTCAAAGTGGTAAAATCCTGTCTGATTGATTTTAAGAAAGAGTCAGGTGAGCCATGCACAAAGGGCCCTGCCGCTTCATGCTGCCTTCATGGTTCAAGTCTCTCAAAATGAAACATTTAAGATGCAATACACTTGGGTGGCAAAAAGGACAGACTGCTCCTGGCAGCAATTCTTCCTCATGAGAGCACTTGTCTAACATTTTTTAATCATTCTTTTTATAATTATTTTCGCCCTATGATACATGTTGGGTGCACAAAGCCCAGGACATATTGCTGAAACCTACAAAGAGCAACTTGAAAGGGAAAGAGGAGACGGTGTTGGTGTCTGGCTGTCAGCAGGTTCTGCACTGATTACTGTGTTAATTCTGGTGATTACAAATAAAATGACGCTGTGCCTAAAATGTGATGCTGGTGCAAAAGCAGGGCTTAGTCTGTAAGACTTGAAAATTCCTGTACTTCACAAGACTAACTTAGCTTCTAAGAGAAATTTTTTAAGTGTAATAAGTTAGATACCATTAACTTTTCAGTTTAGAAGTGAGTGTAATCAGGCAAAGCATAGTAGGTTATAATATTTAATTGTATGTAACCATACTGAGTTTCAGGCTGCACCATTGCCTCTGTACCACTTCACTGCTGTAACACTGCGAGCTTTTGTGCAGCTTCTGCAATCTATTCAGTATTGACCCGACCTATAAATAGCCACATTATTGAGAGACTGAAAGAGCTTCATTAGAGAAGTTGTGGCAGCCACTCAGTGCTGATCCCAAAGAGCTGAAGCAAGTGGGTGACACCAAGCCTGAAGCTTTTGCCATGTGGACAAACCAATGTTGCTGCAGCCATGTTGAAGCTGTCATAGAATCACAGAATGGTTTAGGTTGGAATAGACCTTAGAGATCACCTATTCTAACCCCACTGCTGTGGGTAGGGACACCTCTGACCAGATCAGGCTGCCCAGAGCCCCATCCAACCTGGCCACTTCCAGGGATGGGGCACCCACAGCTTTTCTGGGCAGCCTGTTCCAATGCCTCACCGCCCTCTGAGTAAAGAATTTCCTCCTAACATTTAGCCTAAATCTCCCCTCTTGTAGTTTAAAACTACCCCTAGCTGTGACTCCCCAAGAACACCACGCTGGTTGCGGTGCCCATGGGTTTCCTCCCAGACAGCAGCACGGCACTCAGCAGCCTGTGGTCAAGCAGCTGCATCCAGCAGTGCCCGGATGCTGCCAGGGTGGGTTCCCGGGGCCGGGGCCGTGGGACATCCTGCAGGGCGCTGGACCGGCGGCGTGGCCGCGACCGGGGAATGACTCATCGGCCCAAAGTCACACGCAGGCAGCAGTGCTGTCCTGACTCAATAGGAAGTCTCTGGCTGAAATCAGTGGGACTTATCACATGCTTGAAGTTACACGCTGAAAATGTCTCAATCTTGTACGCTATATTCACATAATGGAGGGAAAGAGAAAGAAAGGTTGAGAAGAAACCAATGGCTGATTTTTTTCTGAAGGTAGATGGAAAACAAATGTAGCCATGAAAACCTGACTCTCTGATTCGTCTAAAGGGGTACTTTTGTTGCACAGCTTTCTGAAACCGAGCCTCTCAGATCAGGCCCTGCAACTCAGGTAAATGAAGAACACGTAGGGCTCAGTGCCAGGTTTGCACGCAGACCTTATCTGCAGCCTTCTGGATGCTCATTCTGAGGACGTGATAAAACGAGAGAGGTCCACAGTGTCATTCAAAACTATAAAAGAAGAAATATCACTCATTTTGTCTTTTTTTTTCCTTTTTAGAAAGAAAAATGCTTTCAGCCACTCAGCTATTCCAAGCTGTGTATATGTTGCCCACATTTCTCTCTCACTTCTCTAAATGATCAAGTTAATCATTTCAAAGGGAGAGTTATGCCCTTGTTGCATAACTGTTGAGTACTGGGGAGGGAATTGCCATGTTTTTCTGTGTAATGGATTTGGGAGGAATGGGGAACAATACAAAGCTAGCAATCTGCACTATTTGAAAAATGCTGTTTGGCATGGAAGAAATTATGGATGCAGTAAGATCTCCCTATTCTCACCCAGTGTCTCACAATTCCATTTATGTTTGTTTAAGTTGTAGAATAACAAAGCTGAGCCTTCTGCCCTCACTGTGAAAACAAAACCAGACCGAAATGCCCGAGGTCAGATTTTTAAGATTTGTTCCATGCAAAGAGTCACTGACAAAAATATATATAATTTGGCTCATTAGCATTAGCCATCGGACACCCACTTTCGTTTTATTTATGATTGGAGGAAGAGCAATGCCATAATAAACAGTGCTGGGAGATTTCCAGCAGAACAGGTTTTTGTCAGAGGATGCTGATTTGTCGTAAGCAAAATATTCCGCAGAAGCACATCTGTTTGGGTGAACTTCCGCTGCAGCCCAGGCAGGTTTCCATCACTGTCCTGCCTGACTTCCTGCCAGCCTGCCTGGCTGCTCTCCAGGCTCCACAGCTCTGGGACGGCTTGGGACTCAACCTGGGATTCTTTCTGGTTCCTTGGTTGTTTGTTTTTTTTTTTCCTCTCTTTTGAAATTAGAGGGAAAAGGTCTTGGAAGAAATATAAACCAGCCCTGCATGCCTTTTTCCAATTGTTCAGAATTAGTTTTGTGGTTTTTTTTAATAATGATGACATCACATAGCGCATCTTGATTTGTTACATGGGAGAGCCAGAATAGCTTTCCTCCCTGATGGAGGTTAAGCTGTCCTGGAAGTGAAATAATTTTCATGCCATTTTGAGCTTCATTTCTGAGAGTTTCCTGGAGAGCTCCTGGTGCCAGTATCTTCTCCTCCTCCCTATTTTCTAAACACTTAATTGCATCACAGTCTCTGAAGCAGCAGTGCCTTTCAGCACAGTCTCCTTCACTTGCTTCTCCCAGCCTGGTCTCTGATACAGAGGCTGCATCTACCTCTCACATGACTTCTGGACACTTGCAGTTGCTGGTTGTCATGGTGGACAACAGAAGGTTTCCTGGGACCTTGGGCACCAGATTTACACTAGAGATCCACCTCAGTGGCTGGCTGCTTGTGTATTAGCTCTGCTTCCTGCTTTATCTGCCCCATTTTTATTGGAGACAGGGATACTTCCTTGCACTTCAGCCTGCACCCCCTGGGTGGTTGTCTGGGGGTTCTTCTTTATAGTGGGGTTACCTGCAAGCAGAACCCTGTGCAGCAAGTGTGCCCAGGATCTCAGGCTTCATAGATGAAGCAAATTCTCTTCCACCTCTGAGCTCAGGTTGCAGGCAGTCAGCTTTAGCTGCCTTTGTACTCCAGGCTCAACACTTCTTTCTATCAAGCTCCTATAATTGTTTTTAATTTTTTTTTTTCCTTTCTTTTTTTCCCTCCAGACCTTAAGTTTCATCAGTGTACTTGGGTTAACTTGGCCTTGAAAAGCAGCTGACTTAAGAAGAAGCATTTGGTCAAAATTGAGAAGATCTGGCGACTTGAAATCTGGACTTAATTTAGTTTTGGTGTTACCATGCTGCAGAATCTGTCTGTAAGCAGCATTTTAGAACTCATTAGAGTATCTCATTTTCCCAGATCTCTCAGTTTTAATGATATTTTCCCTATCAGGAAATCCATTACATTAGAAATTGGATTGTCCAAAAGGCTAGTGCAGCCACCAGTGTCGGCCTGTCAGAGGTGGTCAGGAGCCATAGAAAGACTGGAAAAAGAAAGCCATGTGTCGCAGTGCAGTTTTCAAGGTGATGTGAGCTCTGCCAGACCCCAAAATCTCTACGGAAAAGGCTCAAAGTGTTAGGGGTTTGAGTGGAAGAGGCAAAGCCAACAGATGCTGAATGTGGCCAAAGATAGGGAGAAGACAAAAGTGAACCCCATTCTGCTTATGTACCACCTCTGATAATTAGGTTGAATGGTCTTCCCAATGCACCCACATCCTCTGCCTCCTACTGCACAAATGCTTTGCCCCTTCCCATATTGTCTGTCCTGCTGTAGCCATTCATCTCTTTGCTTATCTCTTCCTCTCTCTGTTTTCACCTTCTCTTCTCTCCCATCCTTTTCCTTTAAAACAATATTTTGCAGCCACAATTAGTGCATTTGGCTGAAGTCTCATTGGGCATACCAGGAACATTTCCAGATCGCTCATGGGTGGAGTTTCCCAAAAGCATCAGTTTGATATTAGTGTTGTGCAAACAATGGGCCTGTCAAACTGAGCAGCATGAGGCAATCTCAGAATGTGGTGCCTCCCTGCAGATCCCCACTTCTGCTGTGGATCACCTCACACAGCACAGACACACAGCAAGAAGTGACCAGGAAGGAGCATAACCACAGCACAGGCGGGATGGATCTGGCTCTTCCTCCTTCTTATCTCTCAGTGTCCTCACACTGCTTGGTAGCTGCCCATTCAAGAGGCTGTGAAGAAGCCACGGCTGCTGACACAGTTCAAAATGCAGGCACAGTTTGAAAGTTTTGTGTCAATTACCCAGCTCATTTTTGCCAGCTGTCTTGGGATAATGAGATGTATAATAATGACATTGCGAGCAGCCACTACGGGACAGTTTGCATCACTACATCGTCTACAAGAGGATTTTAAGTAAATATTGTAGTTTATACAGAACTAGTATGGCTTGACATTGAGAATTAGCTCATTTGGGAGCCTTACTCCTGGTTAGGAAAACAGTAGGCAAGAACTCCTGCAATAAACTTAAACCACAGACTGGGTGGTAGCCATCACTTCCTACATTTCTTTTTGTAAGAAGCGGTTCCCACAAATTTCTTGAACTTTAACTGTCTTAAGTTACTTTTCCATTCTTGGTACACGTTTCAGGATGAAATTTTCAGGAAATCTTCAGCTTTTTCAGAGAATGACACCCTCTGGATCTTTCCTACAGACTTTTATCATCAAAAATAGTATGAAAATCTGATGGGATTGAAATGGTGCAGAAGACGCTCGTTCAGCTCACTGAAAGCCATTGGGGAGGATGGCCCAGGTCAGACAGAAAGCAGACACTGAGGCTGGCTGGCTCAGCATGGGGCAAGGGCACAGAAGAGATCTGAGCACTGAAAAGCACATGAGGATGCTATGAGAAACCGAGGAGTTAGAAGCAGGGACAAGGAGATTTGTAGTGCTGGGAGAAGTCAAGCTTGGGGGTAATGGAAGAACTGATCCTGGTCCATGATAGCCTATTTCCTACCAGTTTGTAGTGTAACCTCCTGCTTGACTTAACATCTGTCAAACAGCTCGTTTGGTGCTCTCCGACTACTTGTTTTCCCTGTGATATGAGTGAGGGAGAAGAATAACACCCTGCTACAGCTCTTGGGTGCTGCGCCTCCTCAAGAGGCAAAGTCAGTGTGGTGAACCTAAAAGCACAGAGAAAATGCCTACAGAGAAAAGTATCTGGAACTGTACGCTAAAACAGTGTTACTAAGGCAGCTCTGGAGAATTGGATTTTATCTCTGCATCTGTATCATCAACCTGGCAGCTGTACTCTGTGTAGGAAGCAGTGGGATGGAGGTGTGAAAAGGATGGTAAGGAGGGGGATGTGAAACCCAAAACCTGGAGACTGTGAAGTTATAAGCAAGTGTTTTGGATCCTTGGTTGAGATCTCAGAGATTCTACAAAGGAGAAAAAAGGATTTGAAGCAAGAGTCAAATACTGAAAAGCAATGCTGTGATTATAGGTCCAGTCAATAGCATTTATGTCAACAGAAGGATGAAGAGGAGTGGAAAGGACCTTTGGAGGAAAATAATTAGTTTGGCATTGGAAAAGTGAAAAATAGAAATGTGAAAAGCTGCAGATGAGGCATAAGGACACATTGCCTGCTATCTTGCCTGAGAAAAAGGTTCCACTCTCTATCTAACTGTGGTTTTATGAACCATAGACCATGTTTATCCGCTGCTTTTCCTATTTGATTTATAATGGTGAGTGCATCCTTTTGCATTTTTTTAAATCAATTTGATGCCTGCAAATTGATTTGCCATGCGAGCATCCTCTCCTGCTCTCAATGCACTCAGGCTCTAATGAGCAGCCCGTGCTGCCTTCCACTCACACGCTCATGGGCCCACTGGCTCCGAGGCATTTTCCAGTCTCCCAAGCAGCACTTTATCCTCGCCCCCTTCTTCCAGCATCGGTTGGCATCACCTCAGCTGTTGTGCCTGCTGCTCTGGCCTGCTGCTCCAGCCTACCGAAGGCCACTGGTCCCACCAACCTGCAAGGTGCTTCCCCTGGTGCATTCCTCACACATGGCAAGCTCCAGGCATAGCAAAGGCAACGAGCCCAGCATGGTGGCAGTGGGGGCCTGAGAGCATTGCTTTCCTGCCAAGCCCAGCGTTTTCTCTTCTACCTGCATCCAGTTTCCCAGTTTGCTTCCTCCCAGAGCCCTCTGTGTGAGGTGCAGTGCCTGGGGGCTTCCATTTCTGGCCCCCACCAGCCCACCTGGGATCCATCTTGTGGTTGGGAGCAGGACGTTCAGGTGGAAGCCTGAGAGAAGGTGAAGGAAACCCGCTCAGTGAACTGGAAACTCCCACACTGTGTTGTCAAACACGCTTGTTCACTTGTGTGTAAAAGGGAAGCTGAGGAGAAATGAATTTGAATGCCTTTTAGTTGGGATTATGGGCATATGGTGCGGTGCCATTTGTTTTCCTCTTCCTGCTCTGCAGTGGGGCTTTAAGACCTTCACACATTTGCCTTTATCTGTCATGTCAAAAGGGAAGACAGCGAGAGGCCTTTTTTCTGCCCTTCTGCGAGGCCGTGCTCACAGCCTCTCACTTCACTCTGCACTTTGCCAAAGTCCTGACTTTCAGAACAAGTGCAGCCAGATTGCAGAAGTGGATTAAGCAGCTCCAATTTATTTTTATTAAACTTCTCAGCAGCTCCTGGCAGGGCTTTTGCTATTTTCCAAAAGCAGAAGGGGATGGATTTGAGGGGAGAGGGTGGACATGATGTCCACAGTGCCACACACACACAGTTCACTGGCAGCTGGATGGTTAGGTTTTATTGTTAGACAGTATATTTAGTGTCTTGTAAAAAGCTACTTAGGGAGCCGCTTCCCTTGTTGTACAGCAGTTTGTTAGCTGTAAGATCCAGACATGAGCCTTTAATTATGCCTAGCATCTCCGCAAAAGCAATTTCAGTTCTCTTCCCTGCCTCATACAGCATCTTGGGATGCTCTGAAATTGAATGTGAACAAGCTATTGTTTAACACGGCTTTAAATCATCACAGAAATGTTCTGTAGCATCAACTGGGAACGCCTGCTCCCATCTGCCCTGCTCATTTCTCACAGTCACGCTGGGAATGAAGGCCAATAATCACAGAAATTTTGTTTAAAGGTTAAGCACAGAGGAGTGTATCTTCATACGCCATGTGAGTTAATTGCAGGTGAAGCTGTGGCTCAGAAACACTTAAAGAGGAAAGTACAGACTGATATTGAGCATCTTTCCCAGCTCTCATGTAAGCATCTTTCCAGTCACTTTCCAAAGATATATATTTATTTTTCAGAGGACTTGCAGGAGACTTAAAAGCTAATGTTCTCTTCAGAAAAAAATGTCTCTAGCACTGCTAAAGACATTGTGAATCTGCTCCTGCCCCTGACACAAACTCTCTGAGCAGTCACTGTGTCACAGCATCACAGCCTGACCCTTACGCTAAGCCTGTAGTCTGAACAAAAGTCAAGTCCTTCATTTTTCTTCTGAAAGTACGTTATTGATGGCTCTAACATACAGAAAAGGTATAAACCATTGGCTAAACATAATTCAGTACTTCCTATAATTGATGCTCCTTTTGTCCCAGTGTTTCTGTTTCAGATAATGATGAAAAAGTTGTATTACATTTACATCAAAGGAAAGTTGTGGAAGCAGAAACATGAATAACAAACACATGCATTATGTGATTCTGAACAAAGAAACCTGTGCTGGAATAGGCTACGTAGGAACATATGTATGTCATTGCAGCATATTGCTAACACATGTAGGGGCCATCTCGATATGCTCAGGAGGAGCTGAGAGCCTAGTTTGAAGGTAAATTTGATAGAATCTGCTTTGTTAGTACAGTGACAACAACTGCTCTTTATGTCTTTATAGACTGCTTACCACAACTGTTTATGTGTTGTGCTGTACAGGTTTCCATATACAATGGTGCTCCGAAGGGAGAAGGTAAAGAGTATGTAAAGAAGAGTAAATGTGAAGATTCACAACAAAAAAAATGATGATATAACTTTCCAAAAGTAGTTTGTACACATCTTTAAAATGATTTTAAAGCAGTTCAGCAGCTTTTCTTCTGGAATTTGTGATATTGCCAGCTCTTCCAGTGAAACATGGAACATGTTCAAGGAGCCACCGCTCTGCATGGGAGTGAAAATGCATTTGTCCAGTGTAACTGGAAGGCTCTGGCTTCAAGCTCTTAGTTCAGAGTGCTTCTGCAGGAGCACTGGTAATGGTAATTCAGATATTTTTTGGAAGTAATTTAAGGTTTTATACTTGCTACTCAGAAATAGGTATACCTGATGTTTTTTTAGTAATGCTCATGTTTTGCTTTGGTTTTGCCAGATATTTGGAATCCTGCACAGACACTGTCTATGACTTTGAATGTATTCCTGCTTTCCTCTGCTGCAGCTCTGGGCCTTGTCCCACTCTCCTTTACAGCACCCTATTGACTGCTGGTCTTTAGCACCAGATTTTCCAAATGCTCATCATCCATTGTATCGCAGCAGATTTTCAGCAGTGGGCAGCCACCAGCTGTGATATTTACAGCGAGGCCCAAATTCTCAAAAGAACTTTGGGGCATACTGCCCCAAATCTGGTCCCAGTCATGGATGTGCAGTACTTTCCAGCAGGAGTGAGAGCCCCGATATCGGGACCAACCCGGTTCTGCACAGAGGAACCTTGACTCAGATGTGTGCTGTCAAGATGAATGGGGAAGGAAATGCCTTTCAGACATGGGGATTCTGCTTTGTGGTGTTTGCTGTGCCACAGGGCAGCAAAACTGAGAATGCAGCTGTTACAAAATGATAGTTACAAACAGGAGGAACCCATAAATACAAAACACATTTTACATTAAGGAAGTCACATGTCTGGTCCACTGCATTTAGTGACTGATATGAAATCAGCCACTCAAGTTTGGCACATTATAGCTACACGAATTAAAAGCAGGTCTTTAAACTGTGAGTCTCTAAATTACCTTTAGTAGATCTACAAAAGGTCTCCAAGAAAACAAGATTTATGTTCACTATTCTGGGATCTTATGTTTCCTCCTATAATATCACTGAACGATGCCTAGAGGTGCACAAATTCAAAACAGATTTTAGAAAAAAACACTGGAATAGAATTACAATCAGCATTAAAATGGGAGTTTTGAAGATCATAACCACTAAATTACTTGTAGAAGTAGGTTTCTTGACCTTCTGCCACACTAAAAACATAGCTGAAGGTAAAATCAAGCAGAATGAAATCACTGAATGCAGGATTATGGTTATTCAAGGGTCAGCTGGCCCTTCTAATTGGCCCTCAAAAACTATCCTATCTATTTTGAGAGCAGAGTAATGAAGGCAGTTGAGCAACTTTTAGACTAACCCCAATATATGTTAAAAAGACAAACAAGAAAGCATCACACACAAAAAAGTCACCAAGCCAAAAACAAGCAAGCAAACCAAGACCCCACCAAGACTCTGCTGGTGAGTTAAGGTCACTGCCTAGGGTGCTCCCACAACCTGCAGACAGACAGAACTGCAAGAGATCACACATGGTGCAGGAAGGCATGGCAACACTCCTGGGCCTTGTCTTGGGGACAATCTCTTGCTCTCTATTTGTATTTGGTGTGTTGCTAGTATGCTCAGGCTCCCACAGTCCTTCACAGCAAGTAAATACAGTTGTATCATGCCTGAACACTTCCACAATGTCCCCCACTTACACAGACAGTGCCTGAAACCCTGCCCTGCCAAGGTCAGTGGGAACATTTGTCATTAACTTCGGTGCAGGCAGGATTTCCCTCCTGGACACACACCTCCTCCAGGATGTGTGTGCATGTGAGTGTATGTGTATATACTGAAGCTTTGCAGTACAAAGAACTTAGAGAAAGGCATCTTCTCTCTCTAAATGTTTTTCTTTGACTTGGTATTGCATTAAATCAGACCCTCACTATCAAAGCCACAGTTTCTTGTGACTTAATGGCGTTAAAGAGCCCTTCTTGCTGGGAGCTCTGCAATAACAATCAGGCGGGAGGAAGAGGAAACGAGCTGCGTAGCACACTCTGTACCTTCCAGCCACCAGCTATTGTTAGAAGCACGTTGCTCCAGACAGAGTGGCAGCAAGGCACAGAGTGGGAAGCAGGTGTAACCTGCCAGGAACACCAGTCTAGCAAAAGCTGTTCTTTAATTCTGATGAGTACCCCTCCTTCTCATCTACATCATTTGAAAGAGATTTTGCATTCTTATTGATCAACCCTTGAAAGCTTAGATAATGCCTTTATGGCAAACCAAAAGCTCATTTTGTCATGTTAGTACTTTGGTCATTCATCTGCAAAGTTACTGATCTTTTTTTCTTCTGCTCCCTGTCATAGCATAGCATTTTAGATGCAACACTTAGATCCCATGAAGCATGTTTCCAGATGCTTAGCTGTAGTCTGTATTTTTTATGGAAGAGAACAAAATCTCACCTCCTTGCACGCCCTGCCTATCCCATTCTTTTTATTGTATACTATTCAGAAAGAGAAAGCCTGACTAGCAGAGGCTGCCCAGGCTCCAGCAGGCCTAATGGAACATTCTATTCAGACCAGGTGTGTAGAGCTATGCCCGGCATGGCTGTCTGGGTTCGGACTGCTGCTGGGCGACCCAAGCCCAGCTCAGTTACCACACCCCTAAATTCACCTGCACTGTGTTGCTAGAGAGCTAGTCTGCCCTTGGCAGGCCTGGAGCTGCTCTCAGTCACCCACTGAGAGAGTTTATAAATATCAATGTGGTGGGCCTAGCCAGAATATGCAAAGCCAGCCGCCTACAAATTTAACCCTTTTCTTCATTTAGTGTGGGAGTTACTGTCCTGCAGAGCAATATTAAAGCCTGTTCGTGACCATCTTTAGTTCACCGTGCTCTTGATCTGCAGCCTGTACTAACACCTTGGATTTGGATACCTGCCTCTTTGCTGAGTGCTTGCACACTGTGCAGTGCAACATAAATAAGCAAGTCCAGTCGAGCTGCCAAACTGTAAACAAGCATGATGAAAAATCATTTCATCATTTCTATGCCTTCTACATCCCCTCATGACATTGTCTCTGCTCTGGTCCTCCACTGAGGCATGGAGATGAAGTACTGCTTCATATACCTCACTCGTGAAACGCATGCCCTGGCTGTTCCCTGCTCAGGGCTATACATCAGCTGCAAGACACAGCTTTGCCAGGGAGTCAGTTGACCATATGAAGGCCTGGCATTTTCGATCCCTTACTAAGCGTTTTCTCTGCTTGTCCCTTATATGTTCTTTCTCCTTACAGCTATTGGTCATCCTTTACCATGGCATCATTGTGGGGAAGAGGATCCACCCTTGTTTCCTTCTACCCCTCATGCAGCAATTTCAGCTCCAGTAAGACTTCTCCAGGTTTTCTTCAGAAGCTGGCTCAAAACACTGCCAATGTCCCCAGGCGTCTCCCCCAGCAACTCTTTCACAGTTTTCTCATCCTCTTCCCCAGTTGTTCTTGTGTCATTCACGGCTGATACTGCCTTCTTCCTAGTAGCCTGACTGGAATGATGCTAAAAAACAATGAGAAAAAGAACTCATAAATGGTCTTTACACCAGGGAAAACTCTCCAGTTCAAATAGTCCCTTTGTGTTTGGGAAGAAAACTACGATTTATATCTCATTACCAAATGATTCCTCAGTCATTTGCACTCCTGAGCTCTGTAGCTATTTTACACTTGCTGCTGATATGTATGATTTAGCCTGGAGCTGCAATGTATAGATTCAGACTATGGGAAAAAGGCTGCAGACTCTATACTAGTAGTCAGCTGAGCTTTATTTTACACAGTGGTGACAATGGACAACAACAACTTAGGTGCAGTTTTGGACTGATCAAGATACATTTGTCCCTGCTCTGTGGTAGAAACCCATCCATCTGGGCGCCCGAGCACTGTCATTGTCTCCTCATTTATCACTTCCCACTTGTGACATCACTTTGTCTAGTTAACAGCAACTTGCCATCTACAGAGCCAAAAAACTTAGAAAATGTTCCGATTTTCATACCAGGAAAGGCCATAAGGTGCATTTTGCATATCGAATGCCTCAGAAACTGGCTTTGTGAAACTGTAAGCACCCAAAATGCAAGTGCATACAATCCTATGCTAGCTGCTTGATGTTTTTGCTTTTGGTTCATTGTTTTTGTTCTCTAATAAATCTTTTCACATTCTGCTTTGCATCTTTCCATCTGGCACTGCTGATGTCAGATCAAGGAATGAAGAAGGAAGAGGACAAGAAGCTGTCCCCATTAGGAACTGGGCTGGCACAGTCCAGGCCACAGTACATAATCTCCTTAATACAAAGTCCAACCCCCCCTATAAAAAAAAAGCGCCCTTGTAAGAGCAACAGACTTGTCTGCCTGATTCTTACAGAGGTGTAATGCTGCCAGTTGCTCTCATTGAGGTTGTTTCTCATCCCAGGGTCTGAGCTGCTGCTGTGTGAGGGGGACAAACAGTGCCCTGGGGACAATGGTTCCTGCAGCTTAGTCCAGCCCAGCAGGGCTGGCTGGCTGGGGGTAGGCACCATGCAAATATACTTGTGCTGTCACCAGAGCCAGACAAGTACCGAAGCAGAATGGCTGCATCCCTACAGAGCTGAGCCCAACACCATCAGCTCTACATAGAGCTCACTGGGATGTGAGTCTCCTGACAATGAAAGTGCCTGCAACAGAGCAGAGAAACCCAGGCTATCTGCAGAGGTCTGTTGGTGCTTCAGCCCTACACCTCAACTGGCTTTTCTCCAAGCCCCTACAGCACTAATGCCACCACAGTGTGTGTGTCCCTTCTGCAGCCAGCATGCTGGGAGGGTAATGCAGCCATACCTAAACCCACTGTGAAAATCAGAGGCAGTTGCACCTGTGCTGTCTTTAATATTTCCATCACCATGATTATCCACCCTTCTGTAAAGGAAATCCATATGTCATCTTGTAATGTTAGGAAAACAGACACTTAGCATAGTAACCTGTACATTGACTGTTCTATCGTCATGTCTTGCTGCTCCAGAACAGCTGATCATAGATGACACATATCACTGGAGAGATGCTAACCCTTTCCCTGTAGCTAATACCTTCACAGTATTTCTTTTTTTAACTCAATGCACTAGTGTGCTTTAATGTTGGGTTTGCAGAAAGCACTTTTTCATGTTCTATTCCCAAAAGTCAATGATCAAGAGGGAGAAGCAAGACCAGTGCTGATGGTCTCTGAGAGTCCTCCCTCACTGAATATTTTGAGAATTTAGATGGTAGAACACCTTCCTTCAAAGCGTTGCTTGTAGACATTAATGAAACCTTTACGTACTTTACAAATCTGATTGGGAGAGAATCTCTTAAATTTAGAAAAACTTGACACTACTGTAGCTTGTCTAGATTGAAAAGAAAACTAATTTCAGCATGTTGAAAATCCCACTAAAGTGGAAATTTCCAGTTCTAATCTGCTCTGAAGATCACACAAATAACATTTCATATTTTTATGGCAGCAGATCAGAACAGCATCATTCCTTTCTTCCATATGGCAAGGATGATGCAAAATAATAGCTGGAGTGAGAAAAAAAAATTCTGTGAATATTTGAAATACAAAGAAGAGCTTCATCGAAATGATCTCTTTGGAACATCATCCCTCCTAACTCAGAGTTCCTCAGCACACGTTTGGCACAAGTGCTGCTAGGGTTTGCTTCTGCACTACTGACAGCTAGATATGCAGAATCCCAGATGCATTTTTTTCTCCACCGAAAGTGATTGGCGTAAAATCAAACTAGTCCTGTGCTGTCTGACTTGAAGTCCCTCAGCAGAATATAATAGCTGTTCTACTAATATTCCAGTATTTTCTTTCAATTGAGTGACTGGGTGATTAGTGAAAAAAGAACAAATTTGTGAAGACGAGGATTTTCCCTCCATTCCAGCACCAGGCTGGACCTCTCCATGTCCCATGCATTGGCATTGCAAAGAGGCCATGCCTCCACTGCTCCAAACAAGGAGCTTTTTACAGCAAAACAGCTGATATGAATGGCCTTTTTTGTCTGTGAAGAAAGTAAGTGTGTGTTTCCAGGCATGTGCAGGGCACAGAGATGGCAGCTGCTGAGGGAGCAGTGCTTGGCCAAGCTGGAGATCCCGCTGGGCAGAACCAAAATAGCACATGACCTCATCACCCATTAAAGAATAAGTTGTCCTGCACTACGGGCATCAATCCTCCGTGACTCCTTCACAAGAGTCTGGGGTGAACGATTAATTCATGAGAGTTAAGTGTCTACTAACACATACACAAAAAGGCTCATAGGGTCTACCATTCTAATAAAAAGTAACAAACAGAAGCTACTACCTCTTACTCATTATAAAGTGATGGGGGAAAAAACATTGCAGAAATATAAGCAACTGCCCTGAACTTGCCATTTTTTTAAACATAAATGAAACGTTTTCTTCTATGCTAGATCTTGAGTGATGCTGTTTCTGTTCTGCTCCTTTGACAATTTGTGAGATGAATTGGAGACCTGAGATATCTCACCCAATTTGCATTCATTTCAGTGAAGAGTTTAAGGCATCTCTTTCTTACAGAGAAAGAATTACTTTTTTTCCCCTCCAGTGATGTCTTTATGTATCTTCTGCACTTACTTTACCATTTTTTAAAATCAAATCATCACCACCTTGAAATGTTTACTTAGAATTATTTTTTCTTAGACCAGTGCAGGTGAAATTATGTCTTTCCTTGTCCAAAGAAGACACAAACATCCTGTATGAACAAAGTTCTCAGGATCCTTCCATAGAGATGTTCACATACACACTAGCAAAGAGGTTTTGTGTTCTGTACGCATGGGTAGTTTGGAAGGTATATAGGCAAACCAAAGCATGCTGCTTTAGATATTTGGGTCACGTGCTACTGATCATGCATGTGAGACTCTGATAATTATGAAACTAATGGACAAAGCAGCAGGCATTGCTATCCATCTTGAGCATAATAAAAATTCATTTAGTTTTAATTTCACTTTGTGGAAATTGGAAATTTCCCCGATCATTGTATTGATTATATAATTATTATTATTAAGTAGTACAGTTCTGAAGGACGCTGCAGGCCATGCAAAATGATCAATAATATGTTAGATGGGAAATCATGTACATTAACAGTGGTGAATCACCCTTCACTGATACTAAAGAAGAAAATGCAAGTATATTTTATACTGAAGCAGTGACTATAGAAACCCATGCCCAGAGTATGGGGTTACCTGAGAAAGCTTGAATCCAGATCTCCCCTAAGCCAGGCCAGGGTAGGGGGTGCCCTGCAGGGCACTGAGCACACAGGGTTCTGGCACAGCGTGACTATGAGAGGTCCCATGTGCAGCAGGCATTACTCCCACAGAGGACAGTGCCTCAGGGCAGAGACATGCTGGCATCTACAGAAAGGGAAAGTAGAGGCTGCTGTCTTTTCCTTGCTTACTTAGGAAAAATGGACTCTGATTTGGACTACACTAAATGGAGATACCTGACCCACACAGCCACATCCTATCTTCCTGAGAGGCCAGCAGCAGGCTGAGAGCACTGGGGCAGCTGGCCATGGGTAAGGACAAGCAGCTCCTCCTCAGTCTTCAGGCAATACCCAGAAGAGGGTGGAGACTAATGTCTTTTCCATCATCTGAAGAGCTCAGGCACATGAGCCTCCCTCCCCTCCTCCCCTCCCAGGAGCACCAGTGCCTCTCTGGGCACTGCCTGGCACCAGTGGCAGCTGCGCACTGAAGGACACAGGGCCCCACAGGAGACAAAGGCAGCACGTGACACATGTTGCCAGGAATTTAGGACTGCTCCTGAGGAAAGTGATCCAGAAACTTCTCTGAAACTCACATTGGTTTCTGTGAGGCCATGGAAGTCGTTGGGACTGCAGCATTTCTTCAGGACCCTCCTTCAGGAGGAGCCACCTCAGGGCCGACAGCCACCATGCAGCGGCAGGAAGCCACACCACTGGTCTGCCCTTCTGCAGGGCCAGGCCCTGTGCCTGAGGGCTGGACCTTTTCCAGTCGTGGGTTGTACAGCTGCTGCAGAAGCTGCTTCTGGCCACATGTTAACACAGGCTATGACAGGCTGTAATTTCAGTGCTGAGGTGGTGCTCTACTTTGGAGCACAACAAAGGGGATAGCTGCTGCACGGGAGCTCTCAGTATATACCATGGTGGCTGCTATCATGGGTCTCTAGCTGGTGGCATGCAGGCTTCGATGGGAAAACTGCTTAGGAGTCTGCACATTCTGCCAACAAGCAGGGGTTGTCAGCATGATGAAGCCTATCAATATCCTAATTCTTCAAATCAGCCTTTGATTTTAAAATTCAGCAAGACTGATGGAGCCAAAGCTTAGCGGAAAACACAACAGATGTCAAGAGATTCATGCTAAAACTGGGAGAGAGCTGTGTAAATGCAGCACAGGTGGGCTGAACTCCAATCATTTCACCTTCAGGAAATAAAGTTTTGCACTAGAAAAAAACTCTTTCGTGGAAGTCTGAAATGACGTTGCTTTACAACCACTGAAGCAAACCAACACCACCTGTGGAGCGCCTGCTGCTGTCCCACAGCCTTCACTGGAAAGGACTGGAAGGAGGGCACAGTAAAACCTGGAGGCAATTGCTGCTCACAGCTGCCCCAACATTGTGTTTGCACAGGGAGTTTATACCAGGGATATGAAGAAATCGTCCTCTTCAGTTTCCATATCAGGTTTTCAGATCAGCGCTCTTCCCAGCCTTTCCTCCTCCGGGCTGCTTGCAGTGTGGAGTGCTCTTTTCCTGTTTACCCTTACATGCCTTTTTATTACCAGGCAGGATTTTTTTTTTTTAAAGCACACTCAGGCGCCTGCTTGTTTTTTCTAAAGCTCTACGGGGATTTGTTGGCGTCTTTTGTAGCAGGTCATCCTGTTTTCAGACAAAGTTCCTGTCTTGTTAAAAACAATCATTTCTGGATGTCTCTGTATGGCTCCTGCTTTTAATCATCCTGAGTCCTTGAGCCACGTAGTCTGCACCCCATTTATGTAGGTTGTGTTTGTTTGTTTGCAGCTTAATAAAAAAAAAAAAAAAAAAAGGAAGAAAGAAAAGAAAGGAAAAGCCACTGTGGCACACTCAGGATGAAGACTATGAGTTGCAGACAGAGTGGCGGCAGCAGCCAGCCCCTTTCCCGCCATTGACAGTGCCCTTTCCTCTGCGGGTGGGAGCAGGCTGGCTGCAGATGTTGGGAGGGGACCAGTCAGAGCAGTGCCGCTGGGCAGGGTCTGCGCTCAGAGCACCTTGCTGAAAGAAGAACATGACAACAATCATAGAATCACCAAGGTTGGAAAAGACCTCCAAGATCATTCAGTCCAACCATTCGCCTATCACCAGTATTTCCCACTAAACCATGTCCCTAAGTACAACATCTAAACATTTCTTGAATACCCCCAGGGATGGAGACAATGCTCTATATGGCTCTAAAACCCATGGATGGACAGTAATAATGCTAGTCTAATCCTATATAGCTTGTTGGCTTTAAATCTAATGTTGAGAGAAAAGCTCAGACAACTCTGCCGTATTCCACCCGTTTTAATTCTGTGCATGCCTCCTATAACTGTAGCAAGGGCAACTAACAGGCAACTAACAAGAGTGCATCCATGTAGCCAACACCTCCTGTGATGAGGGGACTGCTGTTGTTTAAATTACAGTGAGGCTGTGACAGGTATCCTGCATGGCTTACGTTGAGATAGAGATAGGAGATAAGCCTTTTGGTAGAAGATATTCTCGGTCAGGGGAGGGCAGCTAGTGCCTCTTAGCTAGTCCCCCTTCCAAGCTGGTGGCCAGTGACATGCATTTTTAAAGTTAGAAGATGTAAATAAACCCCAATGATTGGTGATAAAAAAATGCTTGAGTGTTTAACAAGCATATTTAGTACCCTTCGTGTATTAATAGGTGGGGAAAATAATTCCACAGAAGGTGGCATGCTTTGCCTTGAGCTGGGACTAGAAGTCCAGTCTCTCTCTTCCAGTCCTCTCCTGAGAGGAAGGGCTCAGTCTGTATGCCAGCGTGTGTTGCTGCTCTGGAGCAGACAACTGAATCTGTGAGCTCTGGAGCTCACACTTTCCAGCCTCCTATCTGTTGGGGAGTACTGCTATTACAAATGGCAAATAATTAAAAAAAAGACAACTAATGCATTCTCCTTACTGGCTCCCACATCTTAAGGGGTCTTGGCCCACCTCCTTGGAGCCATTTACTCGCATACTGAAAGCTCACTTTCAAGGGTACCTTCCAGAGTTTTTATGTACTGTTATGTTCCAGGAGGTGATGAAACATGTTTCAAAATATGTATATTTAAAGGTGTTGTGACTTGCAGGTTCATCAAGAGAAACGGTCTATTATGTGCTTCCTTATGCTGAACACTCCTGCAAAATGATCATCAATCAAAGCTTCAGCCTTTGGTAAATTTACCCCTGACAGTTCTTATACGAAGATGTTACACAATCCCTAACCCAAATGCTTTGATCTCCTAAGTCAAAGTCAATATGTCCAGCTGGATAAATAGCATTAAGCCCAGCACTCTTCCTGTGTAAGTGATAAAAAAATTGATGAAGTCCTGACTTGCAGAAGCACAGGTGCTTTAAATCAATGGACTACAGTTCACCAAAGCTATTAATACCAACCCTGGAAGTCCTGACTGGAAGCAAAGAGCTTTGTAATTTTAATGCACCTTAGTTCAGAACTGGAGTTCAAATGAGGTCATTTTCAGATGGCCACAAACACTGGGATGGTGCAGGCCAGTTAAGCCATTTGCTTTAACTGGACTAGAGGCACAGAGCTGAGATTCAATCTCCCTGCAGCACAACAGGGTGAACTTTCCCAGATGTATCTGCAGAAACAGATTTACAGCCCTGTCCCTGGTCTCTGTCCTAAAGTCTTCTCTTCCTACGCATTAGAGATGTCCCCCTCCCTTCTTTTCTCAGGACCCTCAGACTTTTTCAAAACTCATTTATTCTTCTTGGACTCCAAACTGACTATGGTAAGAATGCCTCCTCTTCTTCCTCCTCCCTGTGTTATCACAGGCCCACAGCCCCTCTCCCTGGATAACAGCAGGGCTCAGGCAGGTTTCCTGCCCTACAGCTTACTCACTTCCCAGCATCAATAATCTACTACAGATCCTGCCTTAGTGCCCATTCCCCTCCTCCCCAATAATAATGAAATTCTTGAAAGCTTGAGATAAATATCCTGTTACAAAACAGATGATCAGGATGAATATTTCTTTCATCCTCTAAGTCACTACTTGTGGGGGAGTGGAGATAGTCTGTTTAGCCATATGGATGGTTTTCCATCATTCACAAATGTCACTGACAGCAGGGCAAAAAAAAAATTCTTTGACATGATCTTTGGACTGTGTCAGTTAAAACCCCCAGTTCTTGGAAGGTAAAATTCACCCTGGCCCAAGGGCCACTCTGTAGAAAATACTGGCCACATGTTCTTATGAAAACCCTGAAAACATATGAGAAATTCCAGAAGAACATGGATCTTATGCTAAGAAAACCCTTGGAGAAAATCTCTAAAGGAGTCGGATAAGGGACACAGGGCTGGAGCTGCACAGACCTACAGGACAGAGGCTGATGTAGGGAAAGTGTTGGGGTCACCTTGTAACCCCTACTTGGGTCTCGCTGTGCCATAGCTGGACCTGATCCTCCCAGCATGTCTTCCCCATCTCATCTCCGCTGTCTATGGTCAGAAGTTCATTTTATCCATCTTTCTAAAAGAGATGTGCTGAATGCAGCTTAATGGATTATCAGCGCCCGTGATCGATTCCAAGCCCTGAGAATAAAAAGCTTTTGGTTAATTTCTCTGTAATTTTGGCCTCATCTGCCTTTTAAAGCAATATATTTTTGCAGTGACTCAGTTGCAAAATCAATGTGGACTATGCTTATAAAAGAAAATAGACAGTCAACATCCTGGGTCCTATCCCAGGCACTGCTGATGCCTTTATTATGTCAGCTAATCTTAAAAAAAACTGCTTTAACACCACTCATGGGGAGGTGAGGCACTGCCATTTATAATGAGTTTTGCTGCACAGACCGCTGTTATTCTAATGGTTGTGAATTTTGCTATTGTTCCTTGCTACTACTTTAATGTTACAGTTGTTATTTATTATGGAACATATAAATAAAGAGAATTGGGTCAATTTACCTATGGTTGTCTTCCAACTAGAACCAGAATATCTGCTGCTCTATTTGTTTCCAGTCCAGTTGCTAGCTTGAGAATACCGATCATCTTACTCAGCTGAGACAAAGAGCAGCCAAGTGATTGAATCAAGTGATACTTCCTCAGTGGAGAGTGGCAGACTTGCATCTAACAATTAGAAGACTGTAATCAGTGTTTTCCCATAACAGTATATCTCTAAGCTGTAATGATTAATAATGTAGCCTTTGCACATTTATTTTTGTAGATTCTCAGGAAAAAAAAAAAAAAAAAGTCCAGCTAACAAAATCCTTCAAAGAAAATATCCTGTTGTACACTGAGGTGCCCTGGCTCTCAGTGCTTAGAAGCTGACCAATGCTGGTAGGTGACCTTCTCCTGCGCAGATGTAAGAGTCTGTGCCCACCTGATGTAGCAGAGGCATTGCTTGTGTTCTCAATGACTCTCAAAGGAGTGGGAGCAATTATTTTAGAATAATTAGTCTGTATCTGAACCTAAGAGAGACAAATTTTATCAGCGAGCATAGAGAGCTCTTGGTATGCAAGAACTCATATTTATTTGCCTCCAATTTTCTCTGAGTAACTACGTGAATTGACACGGGTGGCAGTTGAAAGCACTGGGCTATAGTGAAGAGTGCTCTCATCCTGAGCGCTCGCTGCAGAAGACTTAGTTCCTTTATTTACTTTGCACAAGTCCTGGAGAGGAAATATGAGGCACTGAAAGTCCCTTTGTTTTTGCTCATTGGATTTAAGCAATTCCTCCTGCACACATCAGAACAATGAATCCCTTCAGTCCACCAGGGTGCTAGTGATATAAGGGCATGGATTCACACTGCAGATCTCCAGAATTTTCCAATTTTTGGAGAAGCGGTTGGACAATTGCAGCAACTGCAGATTCAAACTTTGAGTCTGCTAATTTCAGAGGCAAGTGATAAAATGAACCCCCTTATGCTAAGAGTCTGAGCTGGCACAAAGTATATATTAGTAAGCTGGAATATCCACGCTTAAGTTGTCCTCACTAATTGGGAAAATTGCCGTCCAAAAATAAATCAGTTGGAACTCAAAGAACACAGGTTACCTCAGTGATTCCTTACCATGTACTGTCACTGGTAGAGCCCTCATCTCACATACTTCCAGTCTAGGTAAGGATTTGCTAACAATGCCAATGTATGCAAACACCTACACATGGATCCTGTTCTGCCTCCGTCCCCAGAGAGCAAGTAACAGAGCCCTTTTCTGGGGCTGACTCCAGGAAATCTACTTTTTCAGGTGAAAAACATCCTACAGTTATTTTCTTGACTACCCAGCAGCCACAGACTAATGTTGTTTTCCTGGTTGATTACTCAGGCATGTCAGGTGGATGCCCAGCACCACTCAGATTTATGACTTGCCTCGTTATGGTATCATGTAGAAGAACAGACAGTGTTTCAAGGTCATGATCACATGAAAGATTTAATACTTAACCAAGAAAAAAAAAATCCATTGGCTAGTTTGATGGGAGGTTTTTGGTCATAAAGGCACAGCTTGGATCAAACAAGAAAGAATACGATTATCTGGTTTTGTTTCTTTCCTACTTGATCTTCAGAGAGAAATCTTCCCTGAAAATGTCACTTGGACACTGATTTAGCCTGACTAATTTAGGTATCTTGCTCTTGGGAGACAAACCAGTTTTCCTTGTTTCCCTGCGTAATACATGTAGAAGTGCAGTTGCCTTGGAATTTAATCCACCACATGTCAGTGGGGTGCCTAACCTATTCACCTTGAATATAGGATATAAGGCATGTCAGGAGTTAGCATGGAGGTTGCACTATCATTCTTCAGCCCAAAAACTATGTAGGCAAAAAAAGTAAAAAAAAAAAACAAAAAAAACCTTAAAATAAAATTTAAAAAAAAAGGTGTTGAGGTGGGTGTGATGATGAAAAAGCTGACGGGCCCTTACATTTGGTGGCAGCAATTAGCTCTAACATAGTAAATTCCAGGCATATGGCATGGCAACTTTCGCACCCTCTTATATGATTTAAAACGGTTCTCACAAATGTTCGTCTCACTGTAACTGTGAAAAATCTCCTGTTTTCTCAAGAATAAAACTGCTCCAATATCTTGCCCTGACAACTGATGCTTCAAAAAATGCCCCAACCCTTCCAAATCCATTTAAGGCAATGATGTGTGTTTAATGCAAGAGAACAACAATTAGAATATTTTTGACTGAAAAGAACTCAGTTAAGCTGCCAGAAATGTCAAAAGTTCCTTGCTACCCTGACACTTACGTAATTGTTCTGTGAACACCCACACACCGGAATAGACCTACTCCACCAAAAATTGCAGGGCTGACTCACTGAGCGTTCCTCTACGTATCTGAGGGCCTAACCATCTAGGATACATCATCCCCAGCGTAATTCCAATGTGATTTCCCTGATTCAGTAAAGTTACGGTTCACTTGAGGAAAAAAAGGGATCATCTCCTTCTTTAGGATCCTGCCCACCCATCATGGAGGAAGCAGCCAAGAAGGGCAGTGCTGTGGGACCAACTGGAAAGGAAGCAGGCTACTGCTGAATCTTCATCCTTGTTTTCAGCATGCTTCAGTCCTATTTGGTATCTCTCCCGTTACAATTCTGATGTGATCCAGAAATGCTTGACTTCTCCAATCTGACAGGGTTTCCACATGAAATGAAGCAGATTGGTGCAAAATGGAACTGAAAGAAAACGAAAGAAATAACTAACTTTTATAAAAGATTCTGAAGAAAACCACCATGAGAGAGCAGAGGGGCTTCAATACATCACTGGAAAGCACAGGGGTGTAGACATCTCTACACCAACCTCTTATCAACACACTCAAAGAGAGATTTATCTGCACGGTTTAGCCAGAATAGGGAACTTTGAGAAAATGGTTTATACTTTACAGCTATGCTACAAAACTACTCGGAGTAAGTAATAATTTAATCTAATTTACCTTTGTGGTAGCTGATGACACCAGTGCACCAAATGAGTAACATAAACTGTGACCACAAAAAGCACTGTGGTCATCATGCCATTGCACTCTGACATACCAAGTGACGACCTGTTATTTAGGTTGGACAGTTCTACCATAGAGACCTCATAAATATCTAAGCATAGTAAAGCCAGGATAAACAACAGCAAATTCTCGCGTCAATACTGGCAGAAATTACACTTGTACGCACCCAGTCTTCTAGGTTGTGTTGTGTACTGCAAAGCTCTTAAATGCTGAATCAAAGATGCAGAAATAACTACTATATCCAACTATGTCCATACTTTGAGATATATGCCTTTTAAAAGGATAGTACACCTTAAACATGTATTTTTCTAGTAAAAAGCACAACTCAGCACTATCCCAGACATGTTAAATGCTGTTCGTGGTTAGGGCATTACCCTTTCCCCATTTGTTCTATATATACCAAACTATTTCTATGGGTTTCCCTCTTGCACCAACAAAGGTCTCTCAAGCTTCCAGAAAAAATAAATTAATAGAGAATTAGGAGGTGTGGTGACTCCTTGAGACCACTGTAATTTGGCAGTTTTCCTTTCATCTCCTGCTCACGTGTATGGGGTGGGAGCATGGTGAAGTGTATCAAACTGAACCAACTGAACCAGAAAGCTTGACTCTTCACACTAGTGATGCCACTGATGCTTCAAATTCAGCATGTGATTTGATCTCTTTTTTTAACTGAGTAGAACACCTAGGTCAGATTTTAGCACCTAGGTCAGACCATAAGTTTGGTCAGTGCATTTACTCCATTTGGTGCAGGTCCTGCCTCACCCATGAGAGGTCCCCATGGTGGTTACACCTGTGGAAAGCAAAGCAGATGTGCTAAGTGGGGGCTGCAGGTACTAGGACGTGTCTGTCCACTTCCCTATCCCTGTGACATCCTGGAGCCAAACTGTGTGCTCGGCTCCAGCAGGTCCCCAGAACACATACCAGGGACTGTGTAAAAAACAGGCAGCAGAAATTAAATTGTCAATGCCTGGGTTAGATTCCTAATTGCCTCTCTTTGGAACCAGAACATGAGATAGCTGTGCTACATTTCTTTTCCTGAATATGCCCGTGCCAGGATGATGATCTTTTTCTTACATAATTTGCTGCCCTTGCTCTGCTCCCTGCACAGCTGATTTAAACTGCACCGTGCAGAGACTGCTTGATGATGCCTTCCACAGCCTAGAACAAGCCTTCAGCCATCCCAGGGGCAGGCTTTATTCCCATGGTTAGTGAGTAACTAGAGAGGGATGTGGGATCAGGGGACCTTGCAAGTGCAGAGGAAAATAAAAGCGTAGCATTGGGAACGGAGTTGCTTTCTACACTTGCTTGATGCTGTCAAGTTTGGTTCCCTGTGGGATGAGTGATCTGGAGGAAAATGGGACAGGGTTAGTGCAGTGACACGCTCCAGCGGTGGCACTACTGCTTCCCCAGGTAAGCCCACGTGCCTAGTAAGCCCTTCTGAGCACATCAAAATGGTCTGCACTAAAAAGATTACAGCATTTTCTCAGCTGCCTCATCTGTGGTGATGTGCATGCCCGGTATAGCGTTGCCTGAATAGCAGGCAATGTCAGAGATAAAGACACCAGAATGCAAAGCAAGAGAACAGACTTTGGACACAGCTGAGCTCTTTGGCTTTGGCAGGGAAATAAAATAAGCACATAGTTGTCCCTATGCAAACTGCACCGTGGACCGGGACTTCTGAATAGGGATTGCTATTTTCCTCAGCAGACTTAACAGAATTATATGAATCTGGTTTCCAACATGTAAGCTAATTTACTGATTTATCTTCTGCCACCAAACTGAAGGGAATATCAGTATTTTCATTCAATCACTGTCCTATTACTTCTTTTAAAGCTTAGTCTGCTTCTCCTTTTTGTTTCCTTTGTACAGTTCATTTTTTATTTGAAAGCTTTCCAATTAACATGTAATTATTTGTAAGGAAAGTATGCACAAACAGCCTTCTGTTCAAGTCTATTATTTTTAAGACAGAGCTGCCCACCTGTGCCACGTTTCTGTTGCCAGCAGAATGTGAACCACTATGAAGTGATACACAGGTGAGTACCACCAAACCTGGTGCTACCAAGTAGTACTGGGGAAAAAAAATAAAGGAAGAAAAAAAGAATTAAAAAAAAAAAAAAGAGTGGAGTGCTGGCCTGCGTGCCTGGCCAACACACTGCATGCATGCTTTGTGTTGCCTTTTTTGCCCTCCTGCAAGCTTAGTTTCATCCTCTATAACAGAGAGCCCTACAGCTGTTATAGATCTGCTGCGGAACAAGCCTGCTCACTCTGCGTGCCCTGAGGAACAATTTGGGGAACTCAGGTATGAGCTCCATTCAGACAACAGTTTATTTTGTACTAACAGAAGTCAAAAGAAAACAAAGCCTCTTGAATAAATGCATTTCCGTAGTAGCTGTTAAGTATATTAAAGTCATTCCAAAGTAATTGCTAATTATATTACTTTATTACAAGGCAGAATTAAATATGTGCTTGAGGTCATCCAGCTATTTGCTGTTTCAAGGAAAGCACTTGAATCAATAGGATTTCCTAAATGGAGTCATTCAGTGTTTTATTTCTCCGACTTCAGGAATTATTCTAGATGTGAATAATTGGACATTGAATAATCAGTGAAATACTATTTCCATAAATTGTTTGTGCTTTACATAAAACAAGCAACATGCTTCATAGGGCACATTTGTTCTCTCTTTGCAGCACCCTGCATGGACTGGCATCACACGTGCTGATTTTGTGGTGGATTTGGTCTGGGATGAGTTGCGTGTTTCTATTTCCAAATAGATAATTCACACAAACCAACACAGACAGTTTATTCTCACTTCTACTGAAATTAAAAGGAACTGAGAGAGGGATTCACACCTAAATCCAGAGGTGAGACTCAGGGGCTCTAACTTAGGCACCTATTAAGAGAAAGGACTAGTCAGAGAGTGAACATCTAGCTTTTAGCATCAAAAGCTGAATGCCTGCCATCACAGGCCGGTTCAGTCAAGGCTGACAGTCATGATCCTCAAAATTCATGGCTAACTGTGACCTGTCAGTGGAGAAATACATTTCCATTACACTTTCTAAGCACCTGCACACCAGCATAGAGCTGAGCTCCATCTCAACCGAAGCCCTGACACCAGCACATTTCATGCTCCTTGGCCTCCTCCACTGGGCAATCTTTGCATTTACTTCACAGACATAAAACAGCCCTGAGACAGAGGGTTCCCCCTGCCACTTTGATTCAGATCATCAGTGAGAGCTGGAAAACCGAGGCTGGGGCTCCCGCTTTCATAAATACTTATTTCTGCCACATGGGAAAGGTTGGATCAAAGGAACAGAGAAGCCTTTCCCATTTCTTTTTCCTCCATTTTTTTCATTTAAAAAAAACCAAAAAACAAAAAACAAAAAAAAACAGGCTACAGTCAAATTCTTTTCCAGGTCAAGTGGAAAAGAGCTGTGAACCTGCATCTTTAGAGGAAGAAAGCACTTACGAAAGGAAAACACTTTCCCATCCTCTCTTCCCAGTTCAAGAAGAAACCTCACTGGCACTAAGCCCCCTGAGGATGCCTCTGCTTCGCTGTCTCAGTGTCCCAAGTCATGAAGTGGCTCACAGTGGCCCAGTTGGCCCAGTTTCAAAATGTCTTAGGTATCTGCCTTTTTTTGGTACTTCTCTCTCCTATTACACTATGTAGAAAGTCCATCTGGTGAACTCGGGGTTCTTGTTACAGGGAAGAACATGAGGAACTGGCTAAGCAATGCTGAAGTCTAATCTCCATTTTCCACTCTCGTCTGCATCATCTACAGTCCAGAGGTCAGCCAGATAGGCCTTTTGTGATGAGGAGGTTTCATTCACAGCCAGGGAGGTATAAAAAGAAAAAAACAAGCAAACAAACCCGAGAGATGAACATCACAGGGTTCAAAAGCTGCCTATGCCTTGACTGGAATCATGACGGTGAACAGGAACAAGATCTTCTTACTGCTGAGGTACTATAAAACCTTCTGGAAGCTGAAGGATAAGTGACCGGGCGTTGCTTGGGCCATAGATCTGGTCCTTGATAAAGCACCACATGGTGGCATGATCCATTCCTGCACGCCCTCAGTGACCGATGGGTTAAACTGGTTCAGACAGCAAGGGCACGCATGCATGTGAACACAAAGACAGCAAAGCACAATATAGCTTTCACTCTCCCCCAGTTATCTTCAGCTGGTGGGTGCTGAGGGAGGTCCTGGCACAGAGGGTGTCCCTTCTATTGCATGTGTTCAACTCCACCACAGCACAGAATCTCCTGTCTGGCTCCCAGCTCTGCAAACGCCACCCTCAAACTGCTGCCATGCAATGAGCTGGCAGTAGCCATCATCATAACAAGTCTGCCCCCAGATCCACTTGGGAAACACAACTCTCTTGAGCACACTTCATATCAATATTTATTGCCTTCATATATTTAACCTTAACATTCATAATATTTCAATCAGACCTGACAGTACTAATGATGAAAACAGCCTTAAATGCTATCATTATTTATTGCTGCGTTACTACTAGGCAGGTAGCTCAATGGGTTTGATAAACTGCTTGCATAACACGTAGCTTTCAGTTAAAATGCTGAATGACTAAGATTTTTATTTTAAACTACTGCCATAAAACGTCACTGAAAATGCCCTGAAGATGACAATCAGAACGTATTTTCTTCCTAAAATATTTTAGTCATCAAAGAGGCAAGTTTACCTTATATGAATGTGGAAGCATTTGACAGAAATACATGTATACATATATTTTAATTGAGATGATATTTTATTTTTTTCCCCATTTTTTTCAAATCCAAACTCTGAAATGCGACTAATCTTGTCTGTGTTGTTAAAAACAACAACAACAAAAAAGGAATCAATGCGCACTGTAAGCCCAGAGAACCATGTCAATTAATAACAACATGGACTACAAAGAGCAAATTGTATTTTATCATTGCATTAAGCTTGCTGGGACTTGCCACAGTGTTATACTGAAACTGCCTCCATCTCCGTCTCTCAGGCCATCACTTGATATCACTCCTGTTTGTTTTCTAGGTAGACCTATTACTTTCACAGCGCCAGCTCCAAAGAGTTGGCCGTCATGCCCTAGCCCTTACTTGGGTGAGAACAAAAGGCCTAAATATAGCAAAGAGGGGGAATCACAATAATAAAGATAATAATAACGAAACCAAAGAGATCTACTTTGCTCTGCCGCTGCGCTGAGCACCGACAGCGCTCAGGGGCAGGACAAGCTTTCCATAACGATTTCCAGCCTTTCATCCGGGCAGCACGGGCCATGTCGCAGCCCCGCTGCGGGGACCACCTGAGTGCCACGTCCCATCAGCATCACGCGTGCCGGCAGCTCGGGGAACGCGGGCCGCCGTGCGAGAGCGATTAGCCCCCGCGAAACGACGTTACCCCCGCGCAGACGCCGGCAGCAGGATTAGCGTTCAGGCCGGGCTTCTCCCGGGTTATTTTCGCTGCCGGCTTTTCACTTACCCCCGCGCTAAGCCGCTCCCGGGCGCACCCCGCCCCGCTCAGCCCCCGGCGCCGCTCCGCCGTGCCCCCGCGTCCTTCCGCTGGCTGCGGCGGGCTGGGGGGCGCCGGGACCGCGTCCGCGGACGGCCGAGGGGCGGCACGGCGCGGGGAGACGGGGCCGCGGAAGGCCGGGAGGGAGCGGCGGGGCGAGCCGGGAGCTCACCCTGCGTGAGGATCAGCTGAGGACAGGGCCGGCAGCCCGCCCTTGTGACAACGGAATCCCCCCTCCTCCCAGCGCCCCGGCTCGGAGCAGCGGTCGGGGGGGACGTGGGGCTGAGGGAAGGGGCGCGGGGGGGGGGCAGGAAGGCGCCGCCGGAGCCCCGCGGAGCAGCAGCAGAGCCGAGCCGGGCCGCGCACCCTCACCTGCCCCCGCCGCCCCCACCCGCTGCGCCGCGGCCGCCGCTTGTTTGCACTCGGCTTATCCGGAGCGGAAATTCCTTTCCGTTTTTGTGAATGACAAACTCATTAACAATTCATCAACACAACCTGTTCCAGCCGGCCCGTCGCCGCGGCAACAGCCCCTTCCGCGCGCCCCCATTGGCTGCGTCGCAGAATGTCTCCATTGAGCGCTGCGCGGCCGTGCCCATTGAGAGCCGCTGGGTGAGAGGAGAGCGCTCCGGGCAGCGCCGGCACCGGGGCGGGAGGGAGGGAGCGGCCCCGCGCTGTGCCGAGCCGGGCAGCCCTGCTCTGAGGCACGCTAATTGGATTTCATTCACTCGGGGCGGAGGAAAAGCCCAAGGGCTCGGGCTGCAGCGGCGATTAGGCAGGTTCATTCAGGGATTCATTGACAAAAAAAAAAAAAGAAGGAGAGCGGGCAGCAGGCAGCGCGCACGCACCCGGAGCCGCGCACACACACACATACACACACACACACACACACACACACGCAGCCGCTGCTCCCTCCCGTGGCTCCGCCGCCCGGCGCGGGGGAGGCGCGGGGGGGCTGCGTGATTCACTTCCCCGGGGCGGGGGGAGATAAGTTGTGCGGAGTTGCGGGGCCGCAGCCCGGCCGCACGCCCCTGTGAGAGCGAGGGGCGCTTCCCGAGCCCGCTCCGCGCCCCCCGTCCTTCCTCATGCTAGATACGTTCAGACCCGTCCCTTTCGCGTCGGAAATGGCGATTAGTAAATCCGTGGCGTGGCTGAACGAACAGCTGGAGATGGGCAACGACCGGCTGCTGCTGATGGACTGCCGACCTCAGGAGTTGTACGAGTCGTCCCACATCGAGTCGGCCATCAACGTGGCCATTCCCGGCATCATGCTGCGGCGGCTGCAGAAGGGCAACCTGCCCCTGCGCGCCCTGGTCGCCAGCAGCGAGGAGGACCGCGAGCGCTTCGCCCGCCGGTGCGGCACCGATACGGTGGTGCTGTACGACGAGCACAGCCGCGACTGGAACGAGAACACGGGCGGCGAGTCTGTGCTGGGGCTGCTGCTCAAGCGCCTCAAAGACGAGGGCTGCAAGGCGTTCTATCTGGAAGGTGAGCGAGATTCTATGGTTCTATCACAAGGGACCGGGAGGGCCCGGGCACTGCGCGCTGACAGCCCGGGCAGGGGCTTCTCCCTCTCCCCGGTTTGTTTAAAGGGGCCCCGGGGGCTGGAGGGCTGCGATGGGGAACGGGAAGGACGGACAAGCGGACTGCCGCCCGCACAGCGCCCCGCAGCGCGTAGCGGCTCCGGGCTGTAATCCCGAGCGCTCTGAGCCCCGCGCTGCAGCGGGAGATTTCGCTAATCCTTCATTTGGGTCAGTCCGTCTGCCGACAGTGTGGCGTTTTCCTTTTTTTCCCGAGACTCCAGGAGGTGGGGAAACAGATGTCCCTTTGCAGACTGAGCTCTCCCAGGCTTGCCATGATATATGTATCTATATATATAGATAAGATCTATAATCCTGCGATTTTTTTCCCCTTGCTTTCCTCCCTAGGTGGTTTCAGCAAGTTCCAGGCCGAGTTTGCCCTGCACTGCGAAACGAACCTAGACAGCTCGTGTAGCAGCAGCTCCCCTCCTCTGCCCGTCCTGGGCTTGGGAGGCCTCCGAATCAGCTCCGATTCCTCATCGGACATCGAGTCTGATATTGACAGAGACCCCAATAGTGCCACCGACTCGGATGGCAGCCCGCTCTCCACCAACCAGCCTTCCTTCCCCGTGGAGATCTTACCCTACCTCTACTTGGGCTGTGCCAAGGACTCCACGAATCTGGACGTTTTAGAAGAGTTTGGCATCAAATACATCTTGAATGTTACCCCCAACCTGCCTAACCTCTTTGAAAACGCCGGCGAGTTCAAGTACAAGCAGATCCCCATCTCAGACCACTGGAGCCAAAACCTGTCTCAGTTCTTCCCCGAGGCCATCTCCTTCATAGGTGAGAGCCCGTTCTTTGCCAGCAGCTCCGTGGCGAGCAGCAGAACCCCCGCTCCTTTCTCAGAAATCAAACAGATTTCGGGTGAGAAGCGGTAGCAGCGTTTCTCGCAGCCTCTGGGGGATGATGCTCCGCTTTCTGATCTTTAATTTTTATTTTTTTATTTTTTTTTTAAGCCGGCTTAAGGGGTGAAGGTTTATTGAGGAGAAGTGTGCCATGTGCAGGCTGCAGCTGCATACCTGGCCTGGTGCTGGGAATTCCTCCCTGAGCCGCCTGCGTGGAAGCTGGGGACTGAGCAGTGCGCAGGATGGGGTTATTTTTAAATCTCCTCTTAGGGGAGAGGGATAAAGCAAATGAGCCCCGAGCTGGTGGTGGCTTATGCGTCTTTTGTTGTTTTGTTGGTTTTTTTTTTTCCTTTCTTGAGGTTACTGGAGAGCAGCATAATGAAAAGAAACGTTCTGGGGAGCTAACTTTAGCTTTTAAATGCAAGTTACTCATAACCGGCATCCCTGGCAAATGTATAGTCAGGGCTTTAATTAAATCCCACGGCAATAATGATCTACCTCTCGGGCGCGGTACCCCGGCTCTGTGCCGCTATCCGCCGGCTCTGGGAACGCGTTCTCGTGGGCTCGAGGCGTCCGCGTTCTCCTGCCCGTCAGCTGGGGGAGGGCTGAGATCGGGGTGCGGTGGGGTGAGCACCGCATTATCTGTTGGGAAGCTGTGCTGTAATCCGGTTGAATGATACCGGTAATAGTGGAGAATGTAGGTAATCTGAGCCCAGCAGGAAGAAATGTGGGCTGGAAGCCACAAAGAAACTAATCTCCAGGCATTGTAATGCATTTCCTATTACAAAGGAACCCATTTTCAACCAATGTTGACATCCTGTTCCTCCTAATGGGCTGTCCCCTGTGACTTCCCTCATTCTTTTAAAATGCCTGAATACCTCCATTGTTAGCTGCACAACAGTTGGAGAATAATTTAATAGACCTTTGCAGTCTGCTGGTCTGTATAAAAGGCATTCAGTGACATATTGCAGGATTTCCATGCTGGGGCAAGGGGACTAAGAATTTAAAGCAAATCTCCAAGCGAAAGAGTGTCTTTTAAAGCCGACTTTAAAGCAGTGTCATGTGGCGTACTCCCTTTTTCTCATTCTTAGTTTCCTCAGCTCTTGGGCTCCTGTACATGCACTTGGGGGGGATTCGCCTCTTGTCCTGGTTTTAAGCCGGGGAAGTTAACTCTTGCGTGGTACTGTCGCTGAGATAAGAACGGCCCTTTCTCTTTACCCGATGCTAATCTTGTTTGTGTCGTGAGATCGTTCTCTCGAGCCCCTGTCTGATGTGTCTTTCTCTGCCTCTTTGTGCACAGATGAAGCGCGGGGGAAGAACTGTGGCGTCCTGGTGCACTGCTTAGCGGGGATCAGCCGCTCGGTCACGGTGACGGTGGCCTACCTCATGCAGAAGCTCAACCTGTCCATGAACGATGCCTACGACATCGTCAAGATGAAGAAGTCCAACATTTCGCCCAACTTCAATTTCATGGGTCAGCTGCTGGACTTTGAGCGGACCCTGGGGCTGAGCAGCCCCTGTGACAACCGAGTGCCCAACCAGCAGCTCTACTTCACCACCCCTGCCAACCAGAATGTCTTCCAGGTGGACTCCCTGCAGTCCACGTGAGCTCTCTCAGCTTCCCTTCTCCTGTCCGTTCCATGGGATCATTCCTCACTGGTTTCTCTTTGGCAGTGAAGAAAGAAAACACAGCTTTCTCTATTTTCTGGCCTGTGGCACTGCAGAGCAGCAGCCGGTGCAGGCTAGAAAGGGTCACGCAGAACGGAACCGGCTATTGCGGCGGGAGGGAAGGCGATGAGCTCTGGGAGGCCATGGAGGCTGGGCGCAGGTGGCCGCGTCCCGCTGGCCGGCCCTGAGGACTGCAGAGGGGCGCAGTGGGGCTGGATGGGCCGAGCACTTGTTCCCTGGGACTGGGACTGCCCCGCTTCCCTCTGTGCTTCTGGATCTGTGACATAGGTTCTGTCTTCAGTGAAGACTGGTTATGTTTTGTTTGTCACTTTTTAATTTAGAGGAGCCAAAGAAAGAGATTTCAGCATAGTGTACTTGGAGTATTTGTTTGCCAGGAGCTCAGTAGTGTTCTACTTGATCAATGTAAATATTTAATCTTAAGTCAATTTGCAGCTTTTTTTTTTTTTTTAATTCATATGTATTCAAGAAATCAATCCAAGGGACACCTAAGTTTTTGTTCTCTTCATAAATTCTGCTTTATTTGTTTGTTCCTTTTTTTTTTAATTATGTCAAAGAATATATTTGCAGCATGCTCAATCTTATTGTTCAGCTGAAGCAAGCTTTCCACGGGGAGAAATGGCAATGGTAAGAAGTTTGCAAGTCATGTTAGTGAACAAGTACAATCTCTTCCTTCATATATTTTTCTTGTGGTGATTTTATTTTTCCTCACACTCTTGATGTAGTTTCCACGTGATATATATATTTTTTAAATTAAATTAATTTTTTTTTTTTGCCTTACCTTTTGTAAATAGATCATCTAGGAGGAGATTTGTCTTTGAATGCAGAAGATTTTTGATCACTTTTTAGAACTTTCAGATGTACTAAACAGTGCATTACCTCTGTACAAATTCTTCAGGGAGCTTCACCTCAAATGCAATATTTGCGTCTTTTTCTTTTTTTTTTTTTTTTTGTATAAAACTGGAAGTATGTGCGAGCATTTGTACCTGTGTGTACGCACAGTGAACCTGCACACGGTTGCCAATAAGGGAGAGTCTAATTCACGGTGTAAAAGTTTTAAGATGGAATTTATTATAAGAATGTAAAACCTTAAATTATTAATAAATAAATAACTATTTTTGGCTATTGAGAAGCGAGCTGGTTTGTTCTCCCTCGTCCCTCTGTGTGGGTGTGGTTAAATGGCACATGCACATATGGTTCTGCTTAAAGGTAATTGTTTTCAGCTTTTGTACAGCTCCTGAGACAATAAGGCCTTGCTTTGCCATTCAGTCCTCCAGTCCCTAAATTAACAAAGTGCATGGGCTAGGTCCTTGCCTCCCTTTGGTGAAGGGAAGGCTTCTGGAGGCCTTTAGGTTAATCAAAACATCCCAACACCCCTCTGCTACCCCAGGGATGCACCTGGCCCTGGGGCATAGGGATCACTTTTAGAGCAAGGAGCTGCTGTTTTCTTTACAACAGCTTTTTTCTTTTGTTTATTTACAAGTGAGGGCAGCTCTGTTGCAGATGACAGGAGGTGGGACTACCATCTCTTTATCTGTATGGCAGAAATTCATTTCCAGAGCCCCATCAATGTCTGCAGTCAGTCCACGGTTATTTGTCTCTGTCAGACCGTGCTGTAGCTTAGCAGGTGAAGGCATGAAGGAAGCATCCCTATGTACCCATGGTCACCTCATATCCTTTTTGGCCCCTTTGAGCAGCCCTGTTTCTGCAGGAGGGAAAAGAGGGGGTAACTGCGGTTGCAAAACTTCCTGTAGTGACTCACTGACATCCCAGGGAGCAGCGGCCCAAGGCGCCAGGCTCCACGTGTGGGACAGGGGAGATGGAGGGCCCTTGGGCTGGGCCGCAGCTGAAAGTTCTGCACGGTTCTGGGCAGCCAGAGCACATCCCATGTAATTTTAGCAACTGTGAGTGTGTGAAATGAAAGGCATCAAAACATGGGAAAAAAGTGAGTCAGTGTCTCATGCAGTAGTGGCCTAGATTGAGTGCATAAACTGTGAAAGTAGAAGTGGGTTGCAGTTAAACTTGGCTTGTGCTAATCCAGTTTTGAACGGTTTCCGCTCTTGGCATTCCCTGTGCTGCTCTGTTCAAAGTGGAGATTTGCAAGCAGTTCTAGCAATTTCCTGTCCAGCTGCAGCTCAAGTGACTCTGTTTTTTTTTTTTTTTTTTTTTTTTTTTTAATATGGTCTGCAGATAATTTTAGCCAGTTTCCTCTTTGTGGATTATTAATCTGCTTTCCTTGTAGAAACCTACATAGCTGCGTCCCTACTGTTCTGCTGAAGTCAACAGATGGCCTCGCCGCCACTTCCTCTCGCTTCGCTGTGGGTTTGTTGTCAGGCCACTTCTGAAATTAATAGTGTTTTCTGGCCAGCTGCCACAGGCCATTACCACAAAGGGGAAGTAACACATCTGAATAGCAGGAAGCCAGGCAGGGTCACCCTGTGAGCTGAACCTGTTGAGCGCAGCCGGGCCTCTCTCATTCAGCAAGTGTCAGGCTCCCTGCCCTCCCTCCCTGTTCCGATCAGCTTGCAAAGCCTCAGCTGTTTGTGCCCAGCAAATATTTCCGGCTAATGGATTGCAAATGTTAATTGTGACTAGGTAGCTGCTAAGGTGAGGAGGTAAATAGCAGTGCACAATGAGGCAGCTGAAGGGAGGGCCTTTGCTTTCTTTGCAAGCTGCTTTGAAAAGTTAGTGCTCACAAGGGCTTCCTGCTTCCTTCCTGCTTTGCCGAGTGACTAACACCGAGGGTAGTTCTGCAATTCATCATTTTTCAGGACAAGCAAGCGAGGGAAACCAGCCTTGCTCACACACCCTGCGGCGGTCAGGCAGAGAACTGGCTCCTGCCATAATTTCTCCTCAAACAGGCCCTGGATCAGGGATGTTGGTCAGAAACTGCGGCTGAAGGTGAACCAGGACCAAACGAGAACAACTTTGGGCGCAGGCAGACCCAAACCACAGCTGGACCCAATCCAACCATACAACACATGGTTTGACCCCTCATTTTGCTGGGGCTCTTCTCATGTACCGGCTCTGAATTACAGATGGTTTGGAGGGAAAAGAGGAGAGGGTGTTCCCCAGTACTGCTCACTCCCATTTGCCTGTGCCCCAGCAGTGTGAAAGAAATGGCATAGCCCATGCAAGCCCACGCTGGCTTTCCTGAGGCTGGGACCTGCTTGCCCTGCAGCCCCTCCCAGCACTTGTTTCCCAATAACCACGGCCTCTCTGCCCTCCCTTGTTCCAGGCCTCACGGGGATGGGGCAGAGGTCTTGGGCTGCTGGGGCATTTGGCAGCTGTAGCAGTTCCTTGGCTGGTAAAGTAATTTGTGAAGGGAAGAATAAATCCTTTGTGCCTGCAGGGACAGGCCCAATGTGTGTAAGGAAGAGGGGGGAATATTCCCCCTTTGTAGCTCAAAAATCACATCATGCTTCATATTATAGTGGAGGAGTGTAAAATACTGAGTTACTTCAGAAGCTGTGGAGATGTCAGGAAGGAAACCTGTACCACCAGGAATAAATCCCTCAAAGTCAAAGCTTTCTCACATGGCCCATCTGTGCCTTTAGCACAAAGGGTGAAATTGTGTCCCATGGCACCCATCCCCTTTGTTCCTGCAAGGCCAGGGTTCCCCTGGTCGTTTGGGTGTGCATTAGTACTTGGCTTTCCATTCTCCGTGCAGGAATGTTGTGCAACTCATAGTGCTGTGTCCGTTTCTCACATTTCACTTTCCTGTTCACACCCTTTCAAACCACTCAATGACCGCCTTCAAAATGGCTTCCACCTCCTTCTGTTTTTGTTATTGTATCTGTCATTTTCCCTTTCCCCGTTCTCTCTCTTGTCCTTTCTCCCATCACCTTCTGTTCTTACACACACCTTGCCCTAAGATCCTCGATTGTTTCTTACCTTTTTCATTTTCTTACCCTCTTCCTGTTCTACTCTTCCTGTTCTCTTTGTATTTCAGCTCCACTTTCTCCCAGCTTTAAGCCTTCCTTTTCTTTGTTTTCACAGTGAAGGACAGGATAAGTCTCACAGACTCAGTCAGTTTACATGAATGACAGGAAAAGTGTATTGGAGAGGAAGAGGTAAGAAAATACTGCTGTTGTCCTCTTACCAGCTTCCAGGAGATGAGTTTTTTCCCCATCACTATTCCCCAGAGTATTTGGCTCCTCAGGCTTCCCAGAGGGTCAGTTATGGAAGGAAAGTGGGGAGAGGCCCAGCACGTGGCCACCCAGGGCATCTGTGCTGGCAGAACTGAAGCTGGATGGACTGGTTGTGTATGTGGAGAGTGTTTCTTCAGCTTCTTTTGCATTCTGAAAAGCATGTCCAAAAAATAGTGTGCCAGACCCCATCCTGCAGCAGTAACCTCAGGACTGCAGCAAGGTGCTGTCTAGAGACAAGGCATCTGAGTCTGCCCCAAGCAGCTCATAGCTCAAAGGCAATGCCCACTGATGTTTTCTCATGGCACCTGGGGTCAGTGGTGTGCAGGGACTCTGCCCTTGCCTCCTCCACCAGCCGGAAATGGATAGTTCCGCATCATGTTTCTCCTTCCTTCATTGCTAAATTGGAGAGATAAGCATACACTGTACTCGGTAGATAGCACAGAGAGCTGGTATGGGAGCTGCTGTCTTTTAAGTAAAGTGCGTGTCTCTGTAAGGAAAGGAAAAAACCATGTTAGATGCTTTCTGTTGTTTGTTATCATAGGAATCTGCAAGTGCTGAGGGAATTCTGGAGTGCTCGCAGCCTTAGCTTTCCCTCATAAGGCAAAGATGAAGGATGTTGACTTACCACAAGCACAAGGAGATGATTATCAGATGGAAAGTGGGGGTATGGAGTCTGTTTAGGAAATATCTCTTCATGACAGAAGCTGCATTCAGGACTATATTTGAGATGCATCGGAAAGTGTGCCCTGCTCTGCTTCACAGCTGTGATCCCCAGGACGCAGGAAGCAGAAACGCTGGTGCTCTCCCACCCCCAGGCTGCTCCAGCACTTCGGATCCCAGTGACACAAAATGGCCCTACGTGGGAGGTCTGCTTACCCCAACTGCCGTGGTGCGGCACTCTGCTCATCTTGCCAGAGGCACAAGCGTACCAAGGAGTCCTGCTGTCCTTCCGCCTTTCCAAATGGGCAATGCCTAACTCCAAGACTTCCATTTTAATTAATTTCTCTGTTTTTCTGTTAAAGTCATGTTTTGGAGCATTATGGAAGTCTCTTTCTTTCCTGCTGACCTCAACTCCACAGGAAATAAATTCCCATCTGCAAGCGAAGCCATCTGAGAAACAGATTGATGGCTGACACTGGCCTTACTTAGGGCAAAAGTTCACTGTGGTTTAAAGGTGGCATTTCTTCCACTTGCTGGGAGATTACGTCCTTACAGAAACAGCTTGGAAGCAGACTGGGATATTTACTATTTGTGAGAACACGTTCACTAGGTGCATTGAACACTCCAGTTGTGTAAATTAGCATAGCAGCTGAGACTCTGCTATGCTGTTATGACATGTAGTCGTAACAACCTTGAACACCTCAATGCTGCTATCTGCCTCTATATAGAGACCATTGTGAACATGGGTGATCTTTTTCCTGTGTATGGTTCTGAGTGAGACATAGGGCAAGAAGGTTAAAATATCTCAATAGCTCCTTAGTTTTGAAAATGATGTTTTAGTGTACTGGGGACCTATCAACACATTAAAAAAAGTTCAGCATCTGTGAGAGTTCACCTATTGCTCGACCAGTGAGGATTTCCTGTGCTATCAGTGATCTAAACTACATTTGCTATGTCAGTGTTTCCATCACACTCATTTGTCTGAGGGGTTTCTAGGCCAGCTCTGCCCTCTGAGGACATGTGGCTCAGTACCCCTCATCCAGGCAGAACCACTGAGCTGACTCTGTCTAACCATAGGTAGCTGGGTAGCACACAGACTGCAGGATGTTTTTGTTGTAAACACAGACAAAATGTGCCTGATTTCTGGGAATACAAAATAGGCACAACAGATTAATCTTCACACATACCTTTACAATCCCTCATCCAGGTTTTGGTTTTAATTGATGTTTTGCAGGCTGCTGTATGTAAACAAAAGCTTTTTTATATTTGTAAATTACCGTCAGTGCAGGCAGCAATGTCTGTAATTAAGGTGGACCGATGCTTCCGCTTGTAAGAGGACTTTCTTTTCAGATGTTTACAACTTTGCCAGACTTTGTTTGGACTCGATTATAAATGCCTCGGGCTGATCTATAAAGATAAAAAGAAATGAATATCCCTCAGAAAATGTCATCTGAGAAGGCTTGGCTCCTTTTTCTAAAGAAGATGCCTTGTTTTCTTGTCTGTGTAACAAAATCCCTGACTGTTTCCTCAAACAGCCCCAGCGCTGGGTGCCTGGAGGAAGGGCGGTGAGCTTGGCTAGGGCCTGTGGCTGCACGCTGCCACTGCCTCCCCGTAGGGCACTCTGTGCCCAGGGTCTGAGCACCTGGGAGGTGGCACATTGCACATGCCAGGCAGAGCTTTCTTGGTAAGTTAACAGCAATAAAAGGCAGCTGAGTTGGCTTCTGGTGCAGAGCGATGGTGGGGTCTCTGGTAAGCACAGTCCCTGGGGAGAGCTGTGTTTTCTGTATCTGAGCAGCTAGCTTGCATGTCTTTGCATTGTGCAATACAAATATTTCTTACCTCTCTGCTTTCCCAGGGGAAAATATGGGTGATATGAACCTCTCATGAGCATTTTGGGGCTTTGACAGAGGAGAAAATGCACATCAGTTGACAGGAAGCAGGGTATCTTGGTGACATTACTTCTGGAAAGGCAAGAGGTGAGAATGTGGCAGTTTCAGGGCTTCGACAACATCTAAACATTGTACACTTGGAGGTATCCCATGTGGCAGCTAGGTGCGGGACTTCTGTAATCTTAATAATATCCTTCTGATAGAGTTTTTTCTTCATGCAGCAATACATATCACAGCCTCTCCAGTGAGGTCTAAATGAGCAACATTCCTATGGCTTTACACAGGAGTAGCTGAGATCACACTTGAGCCCTCAGTTTGTTATTAGGGTATTAAGGTTTTAAAAGACCCTACCAATTATGGAGGAATAAAATTAACAGGACTCTCATTTTTTATGCTTCAAAGTGTATGTAAGCTTCCTTTGGCACAGTTTTCAGTCATCAGATAAGTTTATACAGTACCTTGGCTAATGAGAGCTGGTTAGAGCTATGGGGCATTATTGGGATGTTAATAATAAAGATGATAATTAACCAAGGTCAAAAGAAACATTCCCTTTTTTTCTGAGTCCTGCATAGCCAGGTACAGCATTTAGCTCAACTTAAATAATGTGCATGTTGCTATATTCTGGAGTGACAACTCTTGCCTACATCTTTGGATGGCTGAGTCTCATTACAGAGTTCAATGAGGTTATTTCTGTCAGGAAAGTACTTATCATACTTAGCTATTGGCAGAATCAGGAACTGGGGGATTCTTTTGGCTGTGAGAATACTCCGCAGAGTGTAGGCCATGTAATAATCAATAATATTGGCTAATGATTGAAGAAGACAGGAATCTTTGGGCAGGACAGTTTCCCACAATGCTAGAATTTTCTGAATTAACTAATGATCTAAATGCCCTTGTGTTTTGGATGTGAAGCATATGGGAGGAGGAAGCGTTTTGGGAGATGCAGAGCACTCACAGCCTGGGAGGCTGGTCTCTCAAAGGATCATTGAACTGGGAACTTGGGCAAGTTGATCACAAATCCTGAGCCAATTTGGAAAAGTCCATCCTCCCATCTGGCTCCTGAGGGCATTACAGACAGGGCTCATAGTTCATGCCAGTGCAGCACTGTAAATCATATCCCTGAAACAAGGCTGAAGTAATACAGTGGTCAGTCAGACCCAGGAGCTGTGCACGTGAATGCCATTACTTGGGCAAAAAGGAAAAACAGACTTTCTAATATGTTCTTGTAAAGGTGAGTTGCTATTATTTAAAAAACATTCAAAGAATATGCATTGTTCCAAAGTGAAAGCCAGACGATCCTGTTCCTCGGGTCTCCTACTTATGGTTATGAGGAGGATTGATTCACTCTCTTTAGAAGTTTCTCACTGTTTTTGTATTTGAGTGTCAGACTAGAAGTCACGATTGTTGTCAGACATGTCTTTGATCTGTTGGTAATCACAGACCTGGCTAAAGACAGTGGGTTTACTTCTTTCATGCTCAGTACCAGAGCATTTAATAAATGCTCTTTTGTACAGTGATGGTAGGAAGCAGACATGAGTTATGGCCCAAGGCAAAGAGTGCATGACAAAGCTTGAGCAGTACCACACTGCTTGATTTGTGCATGCAATAACAAGAATATCACGGGCAAGCTGTTGTTTGGACAGAAAACAAAAAGTCACCAGACTATAAGGGAAGCACTTGTGGTCATTACTTTGAGATGAGCCAGAGTGAGGGGTGCAGGGTACTGACTGATGCAAGGCCAGACAATCAGGTAACCAGACCCCACTGAAAAGGCAGTCTGTCCCCTGCAGTGTGTGCTTGCAGTCCTGAAAAGCAACCATACCCTGGGCTGTATCAAAAGAGGGGCAGTCATCAGGGTGAGGGAGATGACTGTTCCCTTCTGCTCTGCCCTTGTAAAGCCCTGTCTGGAATACTGCTTTCAAATCTGGGGCACAAAAAGGACATGAACCAGTTGGAGCAGGTGCAGGGGAGGCCATGAGGATGATCAGAGGGCTGGAGCACCTTTCCTGTGAAGAAAAACTGAAGGAGATGGGCTTGTTAAGCTTGAAGAAGAAAGGGCTCCAGGGAGGCTATAGAGGCCTTCCAATACCTAAAAGAGAGACTAAAGGAAAGCCGGAGAGGGACTTTTTAGAGGCAAGTAATGAAAGGAGAAGGGGTAATGGCTTTAAGATAAAAAAAAAAAAAAGTAAATTTAGATTAAACATAAGAAATAAATTATTCACTATGAAGGTGATGAGGCAATGGAACAGGTTGCCCAGAGGTTCCCCATCCCTGAAGGCATTCAAGGCCAAGCTGGATGGGGCTTTAAGCAACTAGATCTAGTGGGAAGTGTCCCTGCCCATGGCAGAGGGGTAGGAACAGGATAGTCTTTAATGTCCTTTCCAACCCAGAACATTCTATGATTCTACCATTCTATGAAACCTGCAAGACTCCCAGAGTTTCTGTCTCATTAGCTGAGTAACAGATAACTCCCACATCAAAACGGCAAGTTCCTTATGGAAGGTGGCCAGTTTTTATTCTGAAGCATTATTTTATATATACTTTTTCTTCCATTTCTGAACAAACCTTTGTGTAACCGTCACAATGTGCTTATAAATTAAATTATAAAATAAAAAGCTGTCCTACATGCAGAATTATTGTGGTGTGATGTTTTAGTGGTGAGTTTTCATTTACAAAAGCAAAATGGCATTTTGCGGAGCAAAGGCAGAAAGAAGCATGAATGGAGGCATTTGAATTAGGAGACATGTTTGTATTTCATTTTGAGAATATCTGACTAAAGATCAGTTTGTCATATTCACCCATATATATTGCTGCTGTTCGGTACTGTCACACCAGTTACTTAAACCTGTGCCATGTTTAAATCAGGCAGAAGGAGATTTGTTGTCGGTAGTGTAGCAGACAGTGGTTACTTCTGAGCTGATTATTGAAGAAACATTCCCCAGTGCCTACTGTACCTTGGGCACTACTCATGTGCCACATTTTGGAAAAAAATTATGCACTCCTCACTTGGGTGGAATTTAATGTTGTTGTGCCACCTATCTGGAGTAATTCACACAACCATAATTAGCATAAAAATGCACTAGTTTTTTTCTATTTCCATGCGAGAAGAATGCTTCAAAAGCAAAATAAAACAACACACATTGTGCCTGTGATTAGTCATTGCCAATAATTTATTTTACTCTAGTGTAACAAAGCCTGCCCGTCACAGAAGAAAGTGGTGACTGATGAGACCTGTTTCATTCAGTTCACATATGGAGGAAGTTTATATCTGCATGTAGGTGATGCTAGTCTGGGGTTCCTAAAAACCCTGGGAAATGCCAACAAAAAGACAGACAACTAAACAAGCCTGGCTATTGCTTTATTGTTATTATTATTATTATTTTCCTCTGCTTCTGTAAAGGCCAGAAAATCTGTCCACAGCCCAGGAGAGGCCTCTTGGATGCCAGCTCCTTGGGAGGGATATGGTAGACTGGAGTTATCCTTCCCTGTGCCCTCAAGCATTCCACCATCGAGCTGAGAGATGTTCTTGCTACCACTGGTCTTTCACAAAACCGTTTTTCAGCCAATAGTTGTGCAAGCTGTTCTGTGAGCCTCCAGCTTTGCAGAGGACCCATGAGAGGATCCTTCTGGTAGCTCAGCTTGGAAGCACAAAGCCATATCTGCTTTAACGTGCTTGGCTTAATCCAGCTGGCAAATGCAGCACCATTAAATGCATCTTTGCCCCGAGAATTGAACTGCAAGGTAATTCCGCTGCTGTGCTAATTGCCGCCATGTACTGAGGATTTCCAAAGATCTCTTGCTTGCACAAATCCAAGCATTTCTGTCTGTTTCCTGAAAGCTCAGGAGGTGGCTAGGGTGCCATGGCAGAGCTCAGCGGGACCTGATGTGAAATAGCTGACCTCCGCAATTCCACTCCTCCACTCCCATATAGGGGCTCAGCATCCCCTGGCAGCAGCAGGGAGGGCCAGCTTGCAGCCATGGGAGAACAAAGTGCCACTGATGCTGTCAGAGCTGTCAGCTTTGATACCAGCAATGGCATATTTGTTATCTTTGATGGCAGTGAGTAGAATTAATCTTGGAGTGACTCCACACTGTGGAATGAGGGCTGCCCTGCTCTGATGGATTTCCATACATGATCTGTGATCTTATTTTGAATGTGGAAAAGTTTTTGGTGGTTAGGTTCTGATCTCTTGAGAAACGGGACCCTTTCCTCAACCTGTGCAGTGCCTGAGCAGTGGAGGCACAAAACCCAGCCTTGTCCTGTATGTAGGATACTGCTGTGCTCTGGAGTACACTTCCACCACTGCATGCATCACTCTGGACTCATCCGTCCTCCCAGCCACACTGCTAAAGGGGGAAAAAGTCCCTTTTGTCCCCATCCCTTTTAAGTCAAGGGAGGGCATCTCTCCATTTCTAATTTTGTACAAGGGCTCTGGGAAGAGAGAGATTTAAGGCAGATTATTTAATTTAGCAAATCAAACAGCTTCCAGAAACAGCGTGGCCCAAATAGAAGGTGCCATCGAAAATAAGATCTTCTGCTTTTGTCTTAATGAATGAAGAGACTAAAAATACATTCCCAAATGAAAGCAAGATCTTTTATTGCTAACCATGCTTTCACCTTTTGAAAGAAATGTCTTCGTCTTCTTTCATGTCTTGCATTCAGTTAGCTCCTAGAGCCAAAGCAGTCAATTCTGCAGTATCTCAGTAGGACAGTTTTAATTTTAACACTATCTGCCCTGATCTCTCTTTGTCCAGTTAACATTTCCTTGACCTGGAGTTCAACCTCTTTTACAAAGTAACCTCGGCCTTTGATGGCAGTAATTCTACCTTCACCTCAACTGATTCTGAATACGTAACCTCCAGGCCCAAAAGAGAAGATTAGCAGACTTTACCCTTATTACTTGTTATTGTGTAGTTATTAAAAACGATTTTGGCTCCAGAAAATGAGGCTGTAGCCAGACAGAAGTTAGCCTGGGGTTCAAAAGTCTAGCAATCTTTGGCTCCACAGGCCTATAAAAGCAAAGTGTTGACTGAATGCAAACAGCCTGCATTGAGAGAGGCCCCGACAGAGGCAGTGACAGCAGGCCATCAGTCACAGGGAGCCGCAGGGGGCGGAGGAGTCCCCCTAATGGCTCCTCGCTGCCTATTAATGGATGGCTCCGTTTGATTTCTCCATCGGTGGGAATGCCAGACGTTGTGATGGCTGCAGCACACGGACCTTTATGTGCGTGCTCTGTTCTTGGGATTTCGGAAGGGGTGAGTCAGGTCTGATGCACAGCTGGAAAAAGTAACCCCCGGTGCATGGGATGCCTGCAACATGCTAATCTGCCACTTCTCCAGGCGCTTATTTTAGACTGGTGTAATGAGCACCTATCAACAATTAATGACTGTTGCATCAGGGAAGGAACAGGAGTCCCTTTGGTGAAGTGAGAAGCAGTCAGTCAACTCCTCACCTTCAAGCATTAAATGTCACGAGAGGTCAAAAGGTTTTGCGAGGAATGCAAAGTTTGGAATATTTTTAATTAAGCTACATCCTTTGAAATTCTTTCAAGTCAATCTTCAAACAAATCAGGTCTTAAATCAACACTCTTTAAAAGCACATACACCTCTGTTAAGTGCCTTCATACAAGCTCTACTGGGTATCGCAGAAGGCAATTAATTTAATTTTATTTGAGTCATGGAAAATCTCCACTTATTTTTGTGTTCAGTCCCTACAGGATCTGTTAATATCCCTTTTCCCTAAATACCCAAATTCCTTATCCTCAGTTTGTGTGTGAATGGCTTTACTGTCTGAATTTAGCAGTGCCTTAAGTATAAATGTTACAAGAAGAGTTTGGAATATCAATGTTTTGTTAACCTAGACCATGTCTGCTTCTTTGTTTACTTTTTTTCTTTCTTTCTTTCTTTCTTTTTTTTTTTTTTTTTTTTTTTGTAATCTGTTTTTATGAAATGCCCATTTCTTAGAGAGTTACTGATTGGAGGGATATTTTTATCATCCTATAAATAGAAGCTACAGTTGACACACAAATATCTGTACTTGTGACTGGAGTTTAAGGCCCTTTTGTAAAGTTTTCTTTGCACAAAAAATAGAGCAGTTGGCTAAACTGTACAACTAATTACGCAAAAAAACCCAACAAAATAAAACCTGACCCAAACATGTAAAACACACTAAATACTGTTAAGTGATAGCAGCTGATTTGGTTTCCATCCTGGCTGTCATTTTCACATCTGCACATTTTCTGTGTTATTTTTGTGACCAGTACACATGGGATTCAAAAGACTCTCTGCTAACAAAGACCTTTGATCCCTGGGTTACTCTTCTAACACTCTTCTTAAGCAAGTAGGAAAATAAAATTATTACCTCATTATCTATTTTGAGAGAATACTTAAAGCTGCCTCTGAGGAGAAGGACTGGAGGTGGCACATGAGCATCCCAAGTGAAAGTTACTGGGGAGGGGTTGCACCTATCAGTGTGAATAGTTCAAATTCCAGTCCTAAGCCCAAAACGAGTCCAGCAAAGTTGTTCTGTTGGGAGCTCTGGCATCTGCCCTGCTTTCTCCGTGGCTACATCTGTGGTACAAAGGCAGCTGCTCCAGTGGCAGTCTGTGACCACAGGCCAAGTGGTGCAAGATGATTCCTGTCCACAGTGCTCAGGAGTAGCTCTCAGGGCAGCGTGGCGGGACTCAGGATAGAGCTTGGCCCAGGTCTCCTCTGACCCTGTATGGCCCTGAGACATTATTGTCACTTGTTTGTGATTAACTAATTCAAAGTATGTATTGCCTGCTTGAGGATTGCCATGACAACACTTGGGGGATTTAAGGACACAAGGCCTATTGAAATAACATCAGATGGCTGCCACGAGCTGAGTGAGTTAAACTTGCTGCAATCCAAGTCCATTTTGTCTGTCTGGAGCACAGCCTGGAGCAAACTATTCTGTCAACTGTGTCCAGGCTTCCTCTCCAAGGAAACTGGTCATTTCACTTCAGAAGGTAGCCTGGGAGTGAGCGAGCATATATGCAGCATGCATGATGAGAGGATCAGATGCTGGCAGCAAACAGGAAGATGAAGTATGTGACAGAGACTTCTGTTTGATCTTTGATGGGGGGCCTGATTCGTCTATGTCATGGGCAGCATTTGTGCTTGAAAATAACCCACATTCACAACTTGAGGCAGACAGATTTCTCAGTTTAAATGCAAATACTCAGTTACTCAGCAAGAGCCTGTATTGGAAGCTTAGCTACAAGTTCTGTTTCACTCTGAAAATGGTTACTGCACAGACACAGATGCAACTGGTCTCACATTTGTCCTAATCTGAAATGAAGAGAGTATCTAAAGAAATTGTAACATGGATAGCTGTACTCTGAAGGCCTGCATTTTTTGCCACTCTGCTTTCACTTACATACCCTGTTTCATGAGAAGCAGAACAAGGAAGCCCAGCTTCCTACGGATTTTCATCTGACCTGGCCATGAGAGTCACTGTTTCTCCCCAAAGTCTGTAAGACTTCCCCAGTCCCATAGATCTCCATTTCCCTCATGTTGCTACACATTCTCACATCAATCCTAATTTACTTTTATGTCAACTAATTCCCCATTTTTGTCCTCACCTTATTTCACCCCCATATCCCTCAGCTGAGCACAGTGCTGCAGATGCTGTGGCTCATGTGCATGCTGATCAGGGAGCAGGCAAATGCATGATGGCTGTCCAGCAAATAGGTCATGTGGAACTCATGGTGAAATATTTCTCTGAATAAATTGATCTGCATCACTCAATTTCCTGTACTCATCTGTTGATTTTCATGAGACTTGTGGAAACTCCATCAGAATTTGCCTCTTTCAGTCAGGCTTGATTGTCAACAGCTGTCAGATTCAAAGAGCTACCGGGGTAGGAGGCGAATGATAGACAAACTGAGATACAAATGGAGAGACAGCAGGAATAGAAAAGCTCAAGTTTCTCAGGAAATGAGGATGAAGAGAAGGTGACAATGAGATCACCTTGGAGCTCTGTTGGCAGCTGGCACAGAGAATGTAGCTGCTAAGCATGGCAAAGATATGCTTCAGAGCTTGTTCCTGACACTTTTTCTCAAAACCTAGTGTGACCAGGTTGAAAAGGAAGTTCCTCTAAATGTGGTTTCTTTATGCCTTTTTTTTCACACCAGCATCAGAATATTCTCAAGGAATGCCACTGCTGTGTCTGGCAGACACTGATACCTCCATGTCACCTGTACCAATGAACAGAGGCTTTTTGAATATCTAACACTGTTTTGTTAACTTTTACCATTTTAGCTCTACTTACATCTAAGTGAGTTAACCAGTGATTACACATCTAAAGCAAAGACATTTAGAGGTAGGTGGTGGAGATCTGTTCTCAATTACATGCAGTGCAAGACCTCTGAAGTCAGCAGGATTCAAACTCTGACACAGTACATATCCAAAGGATCAGTCTCCTGAGACCTTTTGCATTTTTGCTTTTGTGTAGACAAAGCTTACCTAGTTTTGCTTCTGGACTTTACATCTGAAGTATGTGCTATCTTATAGTGGAGGATTTTGATCCTAAAGCAGGACCAAAATGTTTCTGGGAGGCTAAAACCAAAAATGTGATAGAAAATTCTGTTGGCGGAAAAAGCAGCTAGCCTCATGATGTGCTTACATCTTTAACCCTACATTTTCACAGTGCTTAGATTTACAGTGTGTGCTTATTCACAGAGATCTCTTCAGAGCAAAAGGACTTGCAGGTCTCATCTAAGACCAGCAGTTCCACCATCTAAGTCCCCCACGAGACATGTCCCATGCTCAGAGGAACCTGAATTCATGTTAATAGCATAAGGCTTTTCAGAAAAAGCAGTACTGGCTGCTTTTTTTTGAAATGATGGGAGTTTGGGAAGTGTTTATTTTTACTTTTTTTTTTTTTTTTTGGTAACTGCTTAAATTTCTGTTCCAGAAGGTTTAGAGCCACTCTCAGAATTTCAAACCCAACTCCTGGGAAGACCCACCTGTTTTGGCTGTTGTGTCAAGGACAAGCAAGGAGCAAGGACAGAAGTCTCTAAGTAACAGCGCCTTTGTGGAAGTCTCCTATAAGGAACAGGCTGACTAGTGGGGTCATGGAACCATTCTTTCTCTTTCACAACAGTCTTTAATTTTTTGCTTCATACTGACCTGGCTTTTGCAAAAAGAGAGATAGCATGTCCATCCTTGTAACCCCGCAGTACAGTGGAAACATGACTCTAATCTGGTGCGGGAAAAAGTAGAAACTGCAATCCTAACAATAAAAAGTAGGATCCTTCTTTATAGAAATAACAAAACAAAAAAAGTACAGATTCAACCTATCCAGTGGTGAGAATGTGGGGATTTGGACCTCAAGGACATTCAGGTTCCTTCCTTGCTGCTCTCTCTCAGAGACTTTAGCACTCAAAGAAAAGGTGATTTCTAACACAACCCTAATCTCAGTGTTTCTTATTGATCAACTAATAATTGCCTCAGTTAGTGGGCTGTTTAGGTCATCTGTCTGAGGTGTAAAACCGTAGTTGCACATAGTACTGGATCTTCAGTGGTCCTACAAAGACTCATGTTCTTTAATCTCATTTTTCTAATAGGTTTGATATAGGTTATTAAGCCTGAACAAAGGACATAAGACAAAATGTGAGAAGCCACAGAGAGTATCTCACCAGATTAACTTCTTGGTGGCTTCTACAGGGTAAGCAGGTGAAGCAGATAGATAGCTCAAAAACACAGTAATTTCATTCACTCTATAAATCAACACAGCATAAATCACTCATCAGAGGAACAGGAGGTCTATAAACAACAGCTCCTTGCCATGGACAAGTTAAATCAATGATAAAGATCTGAAACATTAGTGCGTCAGAGGTTTCCTTCTTTAAGCTGTCTTCTGTATTTGCCTGCCTCTGTTTTCACACGTCCCCTGTTACAATAGAAACAGAATGCCTTTTTTTGCAGGACAGCACAACCCTTTATTCAGACAGCCAAAATTTGCGGGCTTGAGTGCCAAGAGTCCTTCTGTAGCCACATCTCTTCTGTGCTGTAGGAAGTATTGTTGACTGTTTGTTTGTCATTTCAGCTGCACACACTAGAAATATATGTGGCCTCACTATATACTTTCTATTCCAGACATGAATCCTATTGCCTTTTACAGGCAGGAACCCCTAGCAACCTCACCTAAAGTTTGTTAGGATGAAAGAGAGGAGTTACTCAGTGGAACATCTTGATTGAGATCTCTTCACAGTATTTTTATACTTCTTTTTGCCCACAAGTCATACAGTCTCCATGAGTACAGTGAAGGTAATAGCACTTCACACACTACCTTCAATACATGAAGGGTATTACATGAAATTCCCTCAGCAAAAGAGAAGACTACTAATAAAAGTAGATCATAAAAAAATTACTGCTGGTACCTTAGCCCTCCCAACAACCTGCAACAGTTCTTGCTTTTACAATTAAACCACACAGATCCCTGGCAGAACTATAGATCTGAAGAGAAATCTTGGTGATATCAGCAAGGTTATTGAAGAAAACCTGTTACCACTGTGTTATCTATCTGTGGAAAGCTATTTTAATGTTCCCAGAAAATAATCTTAGGTTTAACTGTTACCTGGAATAGGTCAAGAATATGAATTACACTGCTTCTCTGCTTTGGGAATACTTATGTGTCAGGCAATGTGATGAGCTTTGTTTGTGAATGTAAATATGGGCTGAAGGGAAAAGGAATGAGAAAACAATTTGTTCTATTTCTTCAGTGCACTGCATACTGTGTGGTGCCACAGCAGGGGAAAATATTCTGGCAGAAGTTGCATCCATCCTACCTCTGGCTCATAATCTGATTGCTAATGTGTTTGTGAACTTGCTGCAACCAGTCATCAGCCTCCCGGGCTTCTGGCAAAACTAGTTAGGCCCCTGAGTGACCCAGATTCACCTATCTACTCATCAAAAACACTCCAGGAGATTTCAAGTGTAGAGTTAAATCAATTTATATAAAACTTTCACTTGAAAGTGATCCTCTAGTTTAGAGGCACAGATCTTTTCCTGGGGTGGCAGGGTGGCGGTATACTTGTCCCATTCTTGTATGAGAAAAGCTATTCCAGTTTATAACATCCTTCTGGATACAAGGCTTTCCTTAATTTCTGTGCCAAGTTCACCCACGGGCAGTTTGCACTCGGCCTTAATCACCCTGATATCACCTACCAGCTCTACTATTCTTTCTCCCTCCTCTCTTTTTACATCTGAGATGCAGCAAACATCACCTCACAGTTCTTGTTTTGCTAGACAAGTTAAGTGCTTTCAGTTTTCTTGTCATTACTTTGTTCACTAATATTTCTTTCAGCTTACATTCATCTTTCTTGAACAGATGCAATCAGAACTGTACACATAAGAAGTTTCATAAGTACAATGACATTAAGAGTTTCTTATCTCTCCTGAAAAAAGGATTTATAGGGATTGCACTTGACTTTTTCACAGTCAGATCACACTGAGGGTTCATAATCATCTTGTGAGCAACTGATGTTCCCAGTTATTTCGCCATTTATCTCCAACCAGCATGGTCTGGGAAAAAAAAAAGTCTTATTAGCAATTAAAACATATTGCAAGAATAATGTTGCATTTTGTGCTATTTCTATTACTATAGGCCTTAAAGTTATCCAGTTTTTCCTTTAAAATTGCCTGGTCCCACACTACGATTAAAAATACTTTGAAGTAAGAACTATCACCCGCTTTCATTACCTCATTTCTGTCTCTGTGGCAAATTCTCTGATAGCAGTACTGAACAAGTTGAATCTCCTGGCTGATCTTTTATAAACACCTTTCCTAGTCTTCCTCTAGCCAGCAGTTTCTCTTCCAAGACTACCTACTGTTCTCTGCTCATTATCCACCTATATTTGCAACAAATGTCTTGTTGAATTGAAAATTTCCTGTCTCCTTAAATGCTATTCTTAGCCTTTGTTCATCTTGTAAGACAGTTATCGAAGAAAGATATCTAGATGGCCTGACATGGTAAAACCACGTAGTAAATTATTTGGTTTCTTCACACCTCTAACATTTCTAACATTAATAACAACAAGACTCAGTAAAATCAAGGACTCATAACATTTACTTCTGGACTCAAGTGTTTCATCTGGAAATTGGAAACTGTTTTTAGCTCTTTAGGCTGGGAGGCAGCACAGAACAGTGAGACAACCTTTTCCCTGCATTGATTTCCCCACATCTACTCCAGTCAGGAGACTTTCTTTTACAATCTATGTAAATGCCACAATTAGAAATACAGTTCTTTCAAAAAGGAGGACAGAGAAGAGTATCCTCCTCAGGTATAATAATTAAACAGTACTAAAAAGATCTCAGAATGTAATCCTTTTTTTATTTTTTTTTTTCCCTGCTCACATCCAGCGTGTCTCACTGACACTTATTTTAGGCATTTATCATTAAGAATTGATGGGGTGTTCTTTTCAAAAGCCCTAATGGCAGTGAATAAATATTTGTCTATATACTGGTGCTCACATTAGCACTCATAATGCTTTCTACTGCATTACTCCATGGGGCTATGAATTACTGTGAGCTTTAAGATGTAAAAAAATGTAAAACGTTTAAAATGTTTAAATGTAAAAAACTTCTAGTTTATGGATGGTTCTTTTGCAAAATAGTTGTAAAATCCACCCCTACCAGAGCTTTGCACATAACTAAACAATGATCTGCTAATTGATCTTCAGGGATCACTTTAGTTCCCACTGAAATTAATAGAAAGGCTCCCATCTATTTTGCTGAGAGCTGGGTCATACCCCTAGTGAGAAAGTAGATTAGCTCAGGAATATATCCATGGGAATTAATAACAACTAAAACTGATCTAAAAATAATCCGTAGGAAATGCTTATGCAAAAAGCCTGCATAGACTCACCTTGTTTCAGAAACACTGTGTTTGATCAAAGTGTGCAGTAATGGCCTCATCCTCTGGGGAGGAATTGGTTTAACTAAAGAAAGATCTTATTACAAGGCTTCTCATTTCCTGTTTAGCAATCACAAAGTGGATGCCTTGAGAATCAAACAAACAAAAATTGCACATAGCAAAAATGATCAACTGGCTGCATACTGTATGAAAGCAAGGGTGGTTGTTCTTTCTTCACTATCACACCAGACCTTCAGCTGCTACAGTCTGAATTATAGATGAATCTCTACAGCAAGAGTCCATAATATGTTTGTCTTCTGGATTTTGTCATATAGAGGGATTTGTGCCACACATTCACCAGAAAGTTAAACAATCTAATCAGAAGTTTGTAGAGCTGTCCAGTTTGCATAAGCCTACTGAAATTTAAAATAAACACTGCATATGTAGAAAGCAGACGGAAGTAGAACATCCTTTAGAAACTAGCTGTATACTTACTGCCAGGCTTATGATGAAGGTGTTTGTTTTTAACTTGGATGTCACTTGTGTTCCCAGATACTCAGTTAAATATTTTAAACATATGATATAACCATTAACACAAAGGTGAGGTTATTTATTTATTTTTTTTTCCCCCTGTGTTTAGACGCATTTCTATTTGTGGGCATTTCTTTCACAAGAGCAATATTGGAGATGAGGAACCATAACAAGAGCCAGCTGCTATGAGATTTGGAAAGACACGAAGATCAAGGACAAATCATTCTATCTCGGTGAATGAATGATGAGTAGAGGTTAATATGTAATAACAGAAGATGGAAATATTCGATTTTAAATGAACCAAATAGTAAAGACAACAATACACCTTTTTTTTTTTTTTTTTTTAAACCTTCTTTATACTCATCATAAGCTATAATAATAACTTATCCCGCACTGGAAATTTCACCTGGATTTGGCCATGTATGCCAATGAAGTCCCACGCCTGATACCTTTGTAGGCCACAGACCTGTGTGGAGGCTGTGGGCTGTTATCAGTTGTATTTACCCACAGTGCGTAACTCCTGAGTCAGAGAGCTCGTTTTACAACTTTTCTGAGAACATATGGGGAGTGCCTGGGTGTGGGATTGCCATTCTGTCAGGAAAACAACCAAACTGAAATTTATAGCAAGGAGTGTTCAGAGCAGGTATCATGTATGAATGAACATCCTGTATAGGCTGCAAGCCAGTTACGTCCTCCTTTCTGCTCTTTGTTTGCTAAGGCACCGTGGTTCAGTGTATGCACATACTTATTTGCATTTCTACAAATAAAAAGTGGAAGTCCAACCTAGCCAGAGTAATTTGATAAGTAGTTCACTTGTTCGATAAGTCTGGCCAATTAATATTTTCCACAGAGATATGTATATCTGCCTGGTGAAATTCTGCATGATAGCCCACTGCTGGTTACAGCTGGTCACAGGCCAGGCTGGCACGCTTCAGAGCAAGTCTGCTATTTCTGAGGCTGCTTGGTCATCTCATGGACTAAACTGAAGGAAACAATGTAATGGGGTGTATGATATGGACATCCAGTGCAGACTGTTCTGTGTATTCTAACAGTGCTCATGAAAGCCATGTCATCTGCATCTGTGCAATGCGAGAGAGCAGAGTCACTGGATTAATGTGGCTTCAGTGAAAACAGGTCACAGGGCTGTATCCACTTCCTTGGGGCAGCGTTTAAGCTGAAGGGGGAACCCATAGGGTGGTGCATTTTGTGTAGCCACAGCTTCCTGGGGAGCTGCTCTCTGCACAGAGGCTCTCAGAATTTCTAGGCCAGTCTCTGGCACATGGGACACTTGGCCTTTTCACCAGGCCATTTTGCCTATGGGCCAATGGTTCTTGAGTGTGGGAGCACAAAAGAAGAGATATGGGGTTCAGCTTCTTTCTTCCTACCATGTAAAGAAGGAGGAGTTGAAGGTGTGAGAACAAGGCAGGGATAGGCTGCAGGTACGAAGAGGGAGTACTGAGGGATACACCATCAGCTGACTCTGGTACAGGTACAATAAGTACATGGCTTTAGCCCCTAATGATTCTGACATGTCATGGAGGAACACAGAATATCCCAGCCAAAATCTAGAATGTGCAGGCTAGGATTTTCCATCAACCAGCTCCAATACTGCATGAAAATCTAGGCTGAGGTCTGTGGTGTCTTAGCTGTCCAGGGCAGCAGTGTCCATCAGGAGGGAAGTGTACATGCACAGCCGTGTCAGCCACCCGCACTGTGCCTTCTGGGATGAATCTGATGCAGCCCTACTTTTCACCCTTCAATTACAGATCCTTTTTAAGGTCTAAGATTTTTGACCAGCTTTTAATGACTTTTAAAACTTTTAATAAATGGTTGGCATTATTGTGTCAATTGTATCATTTGGGTAAGAAGCTTAACTTAATGTCGAATACCGAATGCATTTGTTGAGTCTATTTTTAATCTTTAAACATGAAATCTAAATATATTTCTAGACAGTCAGAAAGGTGATTATCTCTGTTCTCTCCATCTAAGGCAATGTGCTTTCCTAATATTGTTATTTATAGCTAGAGGCTGTTAAAGTGTAGCACAGACAGTCTGCCTACATATCATGTAAAACTGCTTGCTGGAGTAATTACACATTTTTCTTAAGCAATGTGGTAACAGAGAGATGGCTGTGTACTAAACGGGTGCTTGCCTGGCTGCTCACCTGCACATCCCTAAAGATCACTTCAGGTCCACGTGTACTGGATCTGAAGGAACCTGCCATGCTGTGTGATCTTGTGCTCTCCTGTGAATTTTTGCACAGTGACTCTGATGCACAGCTTATTGCCCTAAATCTCCTCTGACAGGGTAAGTTGCAAAGAGATCCCACACTTCTCAGACTATAAAGACATTTTACTAGGTCCAAAAGTGAGTTGCACAGAAGTCTGTAGAGTAACAGAGAGCATCACTGCCTGTCTTACAGTGGATAGGCTCTGCTTGGAATCTGAGCATTGATCTCCAAATATTCAGTGTCTGCCTGAAGTGTTCCTAGACACCTTTTGGAAATTATCTTCCTTCTAGATAAGAAAGATGATTTGTAGCAAAGTGAAATCTAAAGCATTACCGCTAAAGTGGTTGGTTTCAAAACACACACAAAAAAGGAATTGTTTTCACAACACATACACACATAGCAAAACTGATTGTCACAGGATATTCTGGAAGCCAGAAGTTTGCATGATTTTAAGGATTCAGACAAAGCGATGCAAGAACATCTCTTGCCAGCAATTCTGAATGCGAATTTTGGCTCAGGAGGTTTGTAAGCTGACTATCTGTCAGATGCAGGTTGGATATCTCGGGGAAAGATCACTGAATTAATTGCATATGCTTCTGATGCTGCTCAAACAACTTTTGCTATCCGTTATCAAAATGGGCAGATAGGGCTAGATGGACTTTTTATCTACCTAAGTATATCAGTTCTTACATTCGTGTGTTCCACTCCTTGTCTGGCTAAGAATGAATTTCAATTAGATAATGTTTTGTTGTTGTTATTGTTGTTGTTTTTTAATAGATGGAAGGAAAATTTAGAAAAAAATGTCAGACTGAAAGCTGGAAGAAGCAGTCTCAAAGTAAGGTGTGACAAACTAGGAAACATGCCACTGGAACTGATGAACTGTTCATTGTGATAAGTTATTGCTAAAGGTTTAGATAAAGAAACATTTGGGAACAGAAATGATAAAATTTGGTCCATCAAGAATGTCCCCAAAGACCAAGATTACAGTGGATAATCGTGCCTAAGCAAATCTTTAACCTAATCATTATTTACTGTTTTATTCAAGGATAGAAAAAGAAAGATGAAAAAGGATTCTAAAAGCAGCAGCACTAGATGGGGAGGGCAGAAAGATAAAGAGTGGATACATTTCCAGCAGCCAAGGAGAGGAAAGGATAAGTAATTTGAGGTAAAGAGAGAAAGTTGACAAAGAAAAACAAAGGTAAGTATAAAGCTAAAGAATCCCTTCCCTCCTGTTCCCTGCCCTCCCTTCCCCCTCCCCCCGCACTTCTTTTCCTCACTGTTCTATGTGCTTGCTATCCTTGCTGAAAATTATTAATGATACATTTGAAAGTTGTTTTTTGGATTACTTTAATTGTGTTTCAGAGCCCAGATGTCAAAGGACAAAAGGAAGCATTTGAGACTTGCCTGGAATGACCTTAAGAAGGAAAGAAAAGCAATATCACAGTGAAAGGATGATCTATGGGTTAAGGGATTGGACACGCTTTGAGACATCTACACTCTATCCTTGTGTCTGACTGCCCTGAGTAGTTACAGTCAAGTTTGCAGTGTTTGGCCTTCATTCCTCTGTGTGTGGTCTTTGCAGACTTCTTGAGTAAAGAGCAGCCTTTCCTTCCAGCAGCTGGCCTAAAGAAGAGTGTCACCTCTACAGTGAAACTGTGGCTTAGCTGTAAGCCAAGTGGTACTAACAGAAACTAAGCACAGAAATCAGTAACAAACCAGTCACTTTTACTGTAGGAAAATAGGAATCATCTGAGATTGTCAGTCTTCCAAAAGGTGGCAATTTCTTTGTAAAGACAATGCTAAAACATTACAGTTATTTTGACCATATAAGGTAAAGAAAAAGAGCTGATAGAGAAAAGAGGCTTTTCCTCTGTAGGAAGGAGAATTACTCAAAGAAGTTGAGATGTTACCAGAAGCAAGCTGAAAAAAACAAAAACAACAACAACAAAAAAAATCAACTATAAAAAACAGAAGGGCTTTTTGCTGCTGTTCCCAGGCAAAAACATGAATTCAAATACTTTGACTGTTCTTTGGAATGAGTGATGTTTCAGCATTCGCCCGAAGTCAATCTCACTTTTACCGTTTGAGTCGCTTCCATGGAATGGCCAAGAAACTATTGACTTGAGTAACTATCCTATTAGGGAAAGCAAAGTTGTTCATGTAGATCACAGTTGAAGCACTAGATAAATTATGATTTAATTACAGCTATTAAATATAAAGTCATGCATGACTAATTGTAGGAACTGCCAGAAAGAATTTTAAAGGGAAGCCAAGGACTCATAATCCTGAACTTCTAAAAAGTTTTTCTGTGGAGCATGATTGAAAATAAGACACTACAGATTTATCTTGACTGTGAAGGTACATGAGCTAGTTATCTGGGGCTTGGCAGCAGCACGGATGTTAGCACAGTGCTCGGCCCATGCACTGGGGCTGGTTAACTCATGAGACTTCCAGCTCAGGAGGTGTGTTGTTTCATACTCACTGGGGTACCTCTCTGACAATGTAATGAAAGCAATGAACAGCTGAGGTTAGAAATAGAATGTGTTTAAGAAGCGATAAGTTTGGATAATCTCCTTTAAAGCATACATATCAACCTCACAGAAAACACCCCAAATAAAAGGTGAAGTTGCTCAGAGCTGAAAGAGGTATGGTTATGAGGTGATTTTAGTCAGATACACTCTTAGTGATGTGCAAGCATTCATCTCATTTGTTTCTCTCAGGAGAAGACACATGCTGAAGTCTATGCAAAGGAAACTAATCATTGCCATCAAGTAGACTTTTGTGTGTGTGTGCACTTAGAAGACACTTCTGAAGCCTTGCCAGCTCTAGAGTCAGCTTTAGGGATATTTTTTTAGACTAGGATGAAGTAACAGGGCATTTTTCCAACTAAGTTAGCTCAAGCATCATTTAATGGAAAAGTACCATCACTTGTGCTATAACTCAGTCACTCTTGTTCACTTCTAGTTAGTTTGGCTAATGAATGAGAAAAGACTGATTTCTTAATCAGAGAAGACTTTATTGATGTTCCTATGCTAATCTGTTGCTGGGCTGGTACTTCAACCAGAAACCCAGGTTATTCTGAGATGGAGCAAAGCTTTAGAATACAGACAGTGTGGAGATGAGGGAGTATAGCAGAAAAGACAAACTCTGCACCTTAAACAAGAAGTGTTAGTATTATACAAGGTATCAAGGCAAATGAAGGAAGGAAGAAAAACTGGACTGTTTTAAGTAGCTGAAAAAGTAAAGAGAAAACAGTAGCTCTCAAACTATGCCTTATGGACTTGTGCATGTAGTTTCTTGCCTCTGGTCAAAACAAAGCTTGGGTGTCTTGTTCCTGTGGTCCTAATATGGAAGAACTGAAGGCTTTGGTAGTAAATCTCTATCTGAAGTAGGTTATGAGATGTAGTTTTTGGTCATTCTGGTCCATTAAATCAGTAAGTGCGCTGATTATGACTAGTATGCGTGTGTGTGTGTGGGGCGTGTGTGTTTGCTTCAGTGTGACTCATATTTCGTAGCTGTGACTATGTTTGCTAAATCCTTTCTTCAAATTTCCCAAATGGCTATATAACAGAGGTTTAAAACAAAAGAGCTGCCACAGGTTATTAAAATAGGGTCAATTAATGTATATCTGTTGCAACAGAAAAAATTCACTGAATTGCATGAGGTATGAGAGTTCTTTTCTGTCTGGGAAAGCTGACCTGTCCAAAGAAGCAGGGAAATCAGAAAATACTCTCTGGAAAAATAGAAGTATGGGAGTCCAGCATTTCTAAATGAAGAGTAAGGAAGATGTTGCAAGGCTGTTGGGAGTCATGTCAGAGAGAAATTAGAGGAGAGAGTTATCTCATTAAAAATATTCTTTTTAAATAAAGACTTTAAAAATACTGAGAATGTAGTGTTCTTCTGAGGGAGAGAACTGGTGTGTGCACACAACTCTGAATAGAAAAAAAGTTGGAGAAAAATATCAACCCAGATCAGGATTTCTGACACATCTTGATTAAAATAAAAAGTAAAGTATAAATATTTGTGTGAGAGAAATAATCTCACAAGCCAAATTTGAGACCTTTTTCAACAGGAAAGCCATGGTAATGCTTCAACTATGATAATGCATGATTTAATGAGCTATTGTGATACATTTTGCCAAGCCAGAATCAAAACTAGTTTCTTTTTTTATACAATACAAGTAGAGAGAAAACCCATATAAATCTGCAGATCCATAGCTTTGGGATTCTCTTTGCAGCACTGCATGCCAAGACACAGTAGTTGGGGAAATAGCAGGTGTTACCTTTTAGCATGTGTCATCGTTTGGAGCTTGTCTGATGCTTGTTTCCTGGCATTTCATGTATTGGAGTTGCTACAACAAAATATTTGTCCTCAGATATCACTACACTGATTATTTCTTGTCACGTCATACAGTAGAGAAGAAAAGGGAAATCTCAGGTTTTACTTCTCTTTTTGTTTCCATGGACACAGTTTTCTAATTCTGTAAGGAATCAAAATCTGCTTCCTTCATTGACTTCATTCTTGGAATGAACTTTCCCATCAGCTTTTACTAGTTATTGAAACAATTTGTGAAGAAGAAAGAAAAAAGGAAGGAAGGAAGAAAGACAGGAAGGAAGAAAGGAAGGAAGGAAGAAAGAAAGGAAGGAAGAAAGTAAGGAAGAAACAAAGAAAGGAAGAAAGGAAAGAAAGAAAAGAAGAAAGAAAGAAAGGAAGAGAGGAAGAAGGAAAGAAAGGAAGAAAGGAAGGGAGAAAGAAAAAATAGCAGAAAATAAACCTCATACTACAATTCCAAGTAAACAGGATGTTGCAGGTTAAAGCTGAATAGGAAAAAAACATAATTTAATAAATTCAAGAGAATTCTATGAGAAGGTAACACAACAATGTAATATAAAACTCTTCTGATTTTTATTTAAGATAGGTTTTAGACTTCATGGCTTTCTCTCTAGCACAGCTTGTTGCCTATTACATGTAATATATGCTTGTGCCCTGTGCTTGCCAGGAATCTGAGACAATAAGGTAGCTGTGTTTATCAAAGTAATGACGTTAGGGCACTTTCATCTGGAATGTCTCTTACTTAACATGTTTTTTAAGTAACTCTTAGTAATTTCTCAATATTTTACTGTTTCTAAGGGTTACTTCATACGTGCAGAAACTATTGTTCCTCATGACAGATTAAACCTGTTACAAGTCTAATATTTAAGAAAGCAAATTCTTAGTGCTCAATAGCGTAACGAGTTGTTGACCGGCCTTGGGTTTGCAGCAGATACAGAAAGAGCTGCTCAGGACTAAGGGAAGGACTTATTCATTGAATGGCAGGGCCAAAGTGAACACAATAGGGTCAGGCTCCATCTGCACCATTTACTGCAGAATTTCCTTCCTTCCCTGCCCTATGCATCTGCTGGAGCTGCTCCTCACCAGCTGCCAGTTCCCACTGACCTCCGTAAGCCAAGAACATGCAGAGGTAGGTAGGATGTAGTGAAAAAGTAAGGCCTGGGAAGAAGAAAAACATACACTGAGCCAGAAGTACCAGGGATCAAGGAGAGGTGAAAGAAAAGGTATGCGATCTGGTGTGTACCACAGAGCCAAAGATCACTTTTGCAAAGGGGTGTCTTGGCTGAGAATAGGGAACAGGAAACAGAAGCACTTGAGAGGAAGGATTTAGAGACAGAGCAAAGCGTACTTGAAACAAGGACACTAGCACTAAGTACATTTTAATTCTACAAATCTATTAAGAAATATATTTTCTATCCAGTGCTGCAGTTCGGTCATAAGAACAAATTCTAGACTGTGTTTGAAGAATTTTTATGCTGCATTGCCACTGCTGCTTTCTTTGCTGCTAGAAGATTTCCTTCTACATAAGGAGACCTTAAATCAGATCCTTAAAGGGAAACATTGGCCATCAGCCTTGTGGGTAGTGAGTGTGCTAAACATATCGGATCTGCAGGATTTGTTTCCTTTTTTGTAAGCATTCTGCATATATGATTAAATATATGATTTCAGTGTCTTCTGAGACTAGTAAATATTTCTGAAAACAAAGAAAATGCCTGTTCTGTGTGCTTGTTAAAGTAGATCTTACCAAATTTTCTGGAAGTGTTTGTTTTGGAATAAGGAACAAGAAGTTGTGGCCCAAAGGTTATTTTTTCTGCAAGTGGCATTGCAGTGCCTGAGAGACTTTGAATGAAACTGACCATTCAATTAAAATGATGGTTTCTTCCCATCAAAATGTACACTGCAAATTAGGATCAGTCCAGCACAGCAGAAATCAGTTAATGGAAGTTTGGCCTTGTTCCACAGAGGCGTCCTCCCCTTCTCATTGCATTCCAGATACCCAGAGATTTATTGAGGCTGCTCAGAAAAGCTGTTTCTCTTTGAGCTTGCTTTACTTATAGACTTGTCTAGTCACTGAAACCAGCTTACTCTTATGGAGGCTTGCAGTGCAGGGCTAATGACTCTATCCAACACATCTAACCTTAAAACTCTCTGAATTGTTGCATTGCAAGAGACCGATAACATCAGTACTTCTCAAAACCCTACAAAACATAACACACTTTTATCTTATCTTTGCTCCATCTCCAGAGCATCCATTCAGTTCCTTATAGGCAGGAATGTACAAATCAGTTGAAATGACTGCAGCAACTGTAAGCACTCATGCCTCCACCCTGGAGGACCTGCTGCTGATGGCTGCACTATGCATTCTGCAACTCTCCCTCCCCTGAATTATCCTGTCATCCTCCATTGGGGGCCACAGCCTGCAGTTTGGGCAAAAATAATATCTACACATAGGTCAAACAGATATTTAGAAGCCGTATTTTGGAACTTACCTGTTGCAAAGTGTAAATGAAAATGCAGGTACATTTAGTGTTCTTTAAAGTACAGGTTCACAAGATCACTGAATCACATAATGGCTGAGGTTGGAAGGGACCTCTAGAGGTCGTCTGGTCAACCCCGCTGCTCAAGGAGGGACACTCAGAGCAGGTTGCCTAAGACCATGACCATGCAGACCTTGAAGATCTCCATCATGGAGGGTGACCTCACAAAAATTCTGGACAGCCTGTTTCAGTGATTAATGATCTCCACAGTATTCTTGCTGGTGTTCAGATGGAACTTACTCTGTTTCAGTTTTGTGCCCGGTACCTCGTCTTATCACTGGTCAACTTGTCATTCGTGTGTGTGAGCATACGTGTATGTGTATACAGCAGTGTGAATGTATAGGAATATTAAACTTACAGCATCCAGTTCATATAATAGGATCTCTTAGCCTTAACAAGAGATAGAAACCAGAAAAATATTTGGAAGGGACTTTGAAGATGGTGAAGGACTACCTCTCAGACAGAATGGCTGTCCATTCCCAGCACCATTGCCAACACCAGATCAGGTGAGCCATGGCTTTGTCTAGCTGAGTCCTGAAAACCTTCAGATATAGAGATTCCATCTTCCCTATGGGCTGCCTGCTCCAGGGCAGCCCCTCTTGTTAAGAAGTCTTTCCTAATGTCCCACCCTGGCTTGTGTCCAGTGCCTGTCATGTTGTCAAGAAAAACAAATAAGCATGAAGTTGGACTTATCTAAACCTTTTGTGCTCCAGGTAGCATTGGAATCTGTATTCTAGCAGAACTAACACTACGAAGGCAAGTCGGGTGCTAGAGCTTGCCTGAACATGTATTTGTAATGCACAACCCAGGCATTAGCCCTCCTGCCGGCTGCTCCATAAATGACTGAAATCACTGTGAGTGCTGTAATTGTGTATGTGCTACTCTAACCACCTGGGATTTTGAAAAAAAAAATAAAGAGCTTGAAAGTGTGAACATGCCATATCTGTTTCCTTTAAAATGATAATTGTTCCTGACTTCAGTTTATTGTGCCAAATACAGCAGGAAGTGAATGTCAATAAAGGGTTTGTAACTGGATGTAGACATTGCTGAGGTATACAAACATTTATTAGAGGTAGTCATGGTAACTAGAACAATGTATTACACAGACTTCATATGCAGTTCTTATAAATGCAGTGTTCTGCTGCTCCAGAGGCTGAAACTTTTGACTATTCCAGATTTGAACTGGCTATTCAAAATCAGTGTCAAATACATTACTGGGAGTATACTTCTAAAATTCAAAGAAGAGTTAAAACTATTTGCAGAATTACTTAAGTGCAAGAATCAATTTATAATTCACACTTCAGAGAGTGAGAACTTCATCATTCTTCCTCAGAAAATGTTAACCTGCGTAAAAACCTCACAAGCGTATTATAAAGACATATTCAGGATCAGATTATCTTAGGTTTATGATATTTATCTTCCATCAAGTCAGAAATCTCTCTCCACTGGGGTATAACTTATATTTGTTACTCCATTGGTTGGTGCATTTAAATGTCACAATGAACTCACACCAACACTTGCTGTGAAAACTACCTGCAGATGCAGACCTGGGTGTCTGCCCCTGAACTTCCACCAACAGGCTGTACAAACATTTCTGGGTAGAAGATCACTCCTGTGTGACAAATAATGGCACTATTCTAGTGAGCAAGACTTTAATTAAGTCTTCTTTCTATGATCAGCATCACTCGCTCTGTTTGTCATAAGAATCTTCTGGTTTTTTTTTTTTTTTTTTTTTTTTNAAAAAAAAAATGAATGAAAAGGAAAAGGGACAATTATTTTCCAAAATGTTCCTTGCTGAATTTTATTTTGTCCACTATCATGTATGAATGCTCACTAGTTATTACTGGGTGCTTAGGAAGTCAAGCTGACAGTTTTGTCATTAATCATAGAAAAACAATAACACAAGTATACTCCCTTAGGGGAAATTCTCCTCTATCCCAATTACACTGATCCATTTTTGCAATACCTTATACAGGTACTAGAAAAAGAGGACAGCTATGCATCCCTCAAGCTTAAGACTGTCCTTTAAATCTCTAGTCTGAAAGTAGACCAATGTCTGGGTGCAGATACGCGTGTCAGGACATTACCCTGCAATTCTCTTCCTCTTTCTTCAGATCTGAACACCGAATTATGCACAGCTTCTAATCTTCAAATGATTCAGATGTTCAAATCCTTATTAGTATCACCATCTCAGCCTGCTTTAAAAAGAAGTAGATTAGCAGAGCAGGTATACAGTGCTCTGCACATCTCTACAAGCCTGATGTTTCTGTGTTTGCTATTGTTTGATGAACAAGAAGGGGAAATTAAGTATTAAAGAAAATTGCATTAAAGTTGAAATTGAGAAGAGAGACTGGAGGAGAACCCTCAAGAGTCAGACTAGGGAAAGGAGGCACTGCAGATAGAAAGGTTATACAAAGAAAAGGAGCATCTGACAGGCATGGACCTGGTCTTGCTTTAGTCCGTGGGATAGTGTGTGTGATTTTTCTTATGATGATCTATATTGTAGCTCTAAGTTCTGTGCTTCCAAAAGGACTTTTGGGAAGGTTTTATTTATTTTTTTCTTCCATTTACACGGCAGTTTTCTTTTTCTTCCAAGATCTGATGTTACGTTATACAGTCATATGATGTCTATGCTATGGCATAGCCCTTTCTTTTGAGACCACTAAAACATCTACTTGTAAATGATGTCTGCAAAGTAAAGTTATTTCTAGTCCTTTCGGCTACAGTCACATAAACAAAACTGAATGTCTTTACCCTCTTTTCTTTCCAACTAACAGCCTGAGAGCTGAAGGAGAGCTTGGCTGTGGATAGGGGAGTAGGTGACTGACAGACTACACTCTTGATCAGTGGTTATCAACGAAAGACATCTATAAAAATGGATACAAATTTCTAGTTTACACTCAAGGCACTGTGCAGGTCATGTTTTGACCTGCAGTTGGCCACTCAGGATTCATTTTGTGCTTTTGGCTATACAGAGAGCACCGTGAATGACTCCATCTTCTGAAAAACCTGTTTCCAGGTAATGAAGAAGGTAGGTTATAGTTGCATGAAAATATTTCAGACCACAGCAAAGGTTTTTTCCCAATTAATTCAGGAGAAAATCTAGTCATTTAATGCTTCAGTAAATTATTGGCATCAATTAGAATGTATCACCTCTAGTTTCTGCTATGATCCACTAATTGTCAGTGCAGGAACAAACTGTGCCTAAGGTAGATCCTCTGGGATGAATATGGCTCAGCGTGGTGGTCAGCATGGTGCTCACCCACTGACTTCTGCGATGCTTTGAAACGAATATACTTCTATAAAATGACTCTATTTCCCTCAGGTCCTTTCTGTAACTCTACCATGACAGGCTAAGCTACAATGGGACTTCTGCGGGCCTGGAAAGAGGAGATTTTAAGAACTTAAAGCCTATTTATCACTGGTGTTTTTTGTTTGTTTGTTTGTTTGTTTGTTTGTTTGCCTAGAGGAAAATTGAGGACAAATATTGAATGCTCATGAAATTGCAAAATTAGAAAACAAGATTTAGACACAGGAAAAAGAAGTTCTCTAGTTCTTTCTGAAAGAAACTTGGATATTTCCTGGGCTTCTGCAAGACCTTTGATATGGTCCCACATCACATTCTTATCTCTAAATTGGAAAGATATGGATTTGAAAGATAGATTATTCAGTGAATAGGGAATTGGTTGAATGGTCACAGACAGAGGGCTGTGGTCAATGGCTCTATGTCCAAGCAGAGGATGGTGATGAATGGTGTCCCCCAGAGGTCTATCTTGGGATCAGTGCTCTTCAACATGTTTATCGATGACATAGAGACAGGGGTACTGAGTGCACCCTCAGCAAGTTTGCAGATGACACCAAGCTGAGTGTTGCAGTTGATGCAACAGAATGAATAAATGCCATCCAAAGGGACATGGACAAGCTTGAAAAGTGGGCCCATGTGAACCTAATGAGATTCAACAAGGCCAAATGCAAGATGTTGCGCTTGGGTTGCAGCAATCCCACATATGTATACTAATTAGGAGAAGAATTAATTGAGAACAACCCCGTGGAGAAAAGCTTGTGGGTTTTGGGATGTGAGCCAGTAGTGTGTGTTTGCAGCCCTGAAGGCCAACTGCATCCTGGGCTGCATCAAAAGAAGGGTGGCCAGCAGAGAGAGGAGGTGATTTTCTCCCTCTGCCCTTGTGAGTCCCCATCTGGAGTACTGTGTCCAGTCCTGGAGCTCCTAGCACAAGAAGGACATGGAGCTGTTGGAGCAGGTCCACAGGAGGGACACTAAAGTGGCTGGGGCACTTCTGCTGTGAAGAAATGTTGAGCAAGTTGGGCTTGTTCAGTCTAGAGAAGAGAAGGCTCCAAGACTTCATTGTGGCCTTTCAGCACTTAAATGAAGCTTATATACAGTAGGGAGACTGACTTTTTACATGGGCAGATAGTGATAAAACAAGGGGGAACTGTTTTAAACTGAAAGCGAGGAGATCTAGATGAGGCACTTGGAGGAAATTTTTTACTCAGAGGGCGGTGAGGCACTGGAACAGGTTGGCCAGAAGAGCTGTGGATGCCCCATCCCTGGAGGCGTTCAAGGCCAGGTTGGACAAGATCCTGGGCAACCTGATCTAGTGGTTGGCAGCACTGCTCCCAGCAGGAGTTTTGAAACTAGATGTTCTTTAAAGTCCCTTCACTCAAAACCTTTCTATGATTCTATGATTTTATTTCCATCCATGCAGATCTTTAAAAGCCAGGAGGACATGGTCCTGGGCAGTCTGCTTTGGGTTGCCCTGCATGAGAAGGAGGTTGGACCAGATGACTTCCACACGTCCCTGCCAGCCTCAGCCATTTTGGAATTCTGGGATTCCGGGAAGCTGAATTATTGTGTTTTTAACAGTAACTACTGTGAATGAAGGTTTAAACAATTTTGTTCAGTAGGCCCTTAGAATGATACCATTGGCTAATACTACTTGGCTCCTATAAATCTGTGACAAATATGGAATCAAATTATAAGAAGTGCCCAGTGTTTCTTGCAGAATGAAGGTAGGATGTAAGCAGGCCAGCCTGTAGTTAGCAACACTATGTGTATTTGCACCAGTATGAATATTTCTTGATAACAGTAATGCAACTGTGTTACATCTGTTGTTAAAAAGTGAAAAATATTTTGTGACAAAAATAAATTATTTCAAATGAAATGTAAGTTTTGGTAACGTGGTAAACTTGAAATGACAATTGTTTCCATAGATTCCAGGGTATGAAGATTCTGATGTTTACTCTGAATGGATGTAAGTGGCTGAAGTCTGCCTGGCAACTTGATAGATCTGCAGACCATACTTTAAATGCTGTGGCTGTCTATCTATGAAAAGATAGATACTTCTAGATAGATAGACATATTTAAATATGTCTGCTATATATGGGACAAAAAGATAGGTACATACATATTTATAAATTTAATGGATCACAGTGACTGTATTGCTCAAATATATTGCAGATCAAAATGGGAAATCATCACTGACTCAGGAGAAATTTAGTATATAAGTCTTCTTTTAAAGCATGTTACAGGAATATGCCTCCTAGTCTGTATTAAAAAAGCCAGACTCTTAAATGGGCAATTCCTTGAACATCCAGATAATAAAAAATGACATAGTTATTATTTATTGCAACCCTCGTCCAATCAGCAACAGAGTTAGGGAGACTGTGGATGTTTACCAACTCCTGGGCATAATGGGCAAAATCGTTTCTCTATTCCTCATTCTGCCAGCAACCTGATGTCTTTTCCTTTTCACTTTCACATTCCCTGCAAGTCAACTATAAATTACTCAGCCTATGATTTCAATCACCTTCATTTTACATTGCTTGCAATTTACAATGGAGAATCAGACTGAATGGCTCTATGCATTTTGTTAAATCATTGAGGATTTCAGTCTATGTCATTCTGATTACCTAAAGAATATTTGTGGTTTTTTTTTTTTTTTTGGATTAGCTTTATATAAAAGAGAATGAAAGTCTTGACAGGAAGATATATTTTTTGACTAGAAAAAAGTAGTGTCCTATGCATGTGCGATTCACTCTGTGTATATTTATTCATCTGTTTGCTTGGACAATATCTTCATAAAAATGTAGTATAATTCAAATACAGTAGAATATGCTCGGTCTTTTTTAACAATGCAGTATAGAAGGATACATGTAAGAGATTTTAGACTGAGTTTCCCTTTCTATTGAGCTGTGAAGAAATGAAAAAACAGCAACAATTTTTTTATAAACTGAGATAATTTTCTGTTTTTTAAGCCTGCTCTGGAGAACAATAAATATGTATTCCAAATACCTTGAACTACCTGGATTTTATGGCAACCCAGATTAATCCACCCAAACCTTCCAGTTGTACCTCTTAGATGAAAACGAAGAGCCAGACTCATTGATTACACTCTGTTTTTGTTTGGAGTGTAGGAGGATGTTAATTAAAACCCCAGCTTGCAGTTCTACTGGGTGGAGGTCAAGTGGCCTTGGTTACAACTTAAAGTTACGGGGCAAATTCCTCAGGTTTTGTGCCTTGGAAGATCCCTTTGTCTCCACAGACTTGTCTCTGGTGGTCTTGGCAGGAGCCTCCCTGTGTCTGATTTCTGTCTCAGGCAGCTGGACCACCCAGGCCTGGGAGATATAGCCCCAGAGAGCACAAGCAGAGCAGCTGTTCTCATGTTTTAAAAGAAGTTTTGGGGAGGAATTGGAGGAGAAAAAGGATCTGGCTTAATGTACCACAACACCTTATCATAGAATCTCCAAATCATAGAATTGTTTGAGTTGGAAGGGGCACTTAAAGGTCATCCCCTGCACTGAACAGGTACACCTTCAGCTAGATCAGGTTGCTCAGAGCCCCATCCAGCCTGACCTTGAATATCTCTAAGGACAGGGCTTCCACCACTTCTCTGGGCATCCTGTTCCAATGCCTCACCACCCTCATTGTAAAACACTTTTTCCTTATCTCCAATCTCAATCTCCCCTCTTTTAGTTTGAAACCATTTCCCCTTGTCCTATCACAACAGACCCTGCTAAAGAGTGTCTCCCCTTCTTTCTTATAGCCTCACTTTAGATACGGAGAGTCCACTATCAGGTCTCCCCAGAGCCTTCTCCAGCTGAACAGTCCCACCTCTCAGTCTGTCCTCATAGGGGCAGTGCTCCTTTCATGGCCCTCCTCTGGATGCACTCCAACAGGTCCACATCTCTCTTGTGTTGAGGACTCCCCGTCTGGACGCAGTACTCCAGGGTGAGGTCTCACCAGCGCCCAGTAAAGTGGCAGGATCACCTTCCTTGATCTGCTGACCACACTTCTTTTGATGCAGCCCAGGATACAGTTGGCTTTCTGGGTTGGAGTTACATTTTGTAAATATTTAGCTAGGGCTCACGGCTAAAAAGAAAATATTTTTATAAATAAAAATATAAATGATCTGGCTTCAGTTCTGCCTGCCCCATTTCCTCTGTTTACTTGTAAATGGGTATGAATCTTCATACACAGGATGTCCAAAGGTTCATGACCCACGTTCGGAAAATAATAGTCAATATCTTTTTCTTCTAAATTCTAAAACCTCTGCAATGGTGGTATAAATCAGAGTTACACTGCCATGCCTGTGGAACAGAAATGATACACATGAATTCTGTAACCAATTACAAAGAGACAATAGAGTTCATATTTCAGTATTTTCAACAATTGTTTGAAGATGTCCTTAGTCTGCTGCCTTTACCGATGACTCTTTGCGAGCTTTCTGGTGAAATCAATTCCATTTGCTTTTCTCTGTATTACTGGTGGGAACCTTTGTAAACAACACGAACAAGGGCAGAATCAGGTCCCAGTAACTAACAAAAGAAGAGCTACCCTTCACAATGCTGTGCTGATTTCTTTATCTGAGAAAGTCATTTCCTCTTTGCCAGCAGAAAGTTGGAATTTGTCAGGTAAACCTTTCATTATTCTTGCTCCAGCCAAGCAGGTGTGTGACGTGCAGAAAAGCTATGAGCAAAAGGGGAGCGCAGTGCAAAAACCAGTAGATAATAACTCTTATTGTTAAAGGGAAAATATAGCTGTTATGAATGCTATAAAACATTAGTCTTAGTAGTAAAGCACTAAAAGCTGAAATCCGTCTCTGTTTTCCATTCCTAAGGCACTAAAAGAAATGAACTCAGATCTACAGACCCCACAGATACCCGTCACATTTTCATTTCTTCCTTCTCCTTTGGAGATAAGAACAGATCCCTGAAGGTTGTTCCTCTTGTCTAGTTAAGGCTAATGACTTGTGTTTGATGATGCTAAAATCTGCTTCTGCCACTGTTTTGGCTGCTTTGACAGGTGACTGACAGCCAACCAGGGAGTGTAGGAGAAGGGAAAACCCACCGCAGCCTGCCTTACCATAAATCTCAGTGCTGAACCGCATACCATGGAATGAAACTGAAGTTGCCTACCTGGTCATAGCATCTTCTGCTCCATGGTCAAGGGGCTGGCAGGACCAAGCCCACAGGCACTGCTGTGAGTGGGTGAAACTGGGTGCTCAGGGTTCAAAAGGTATCTGGGAGAACCAGGAGCCCAACACCTGCCACAGGAGAGCAAATGGGAGGGTCATTTGTCTTTGTGCTAGTTTCAGTCTCTTCCAGGGAATGTGAGAAAATTATTTTTCTGGCCATGTGATGTGAAAACTTCATAGCAGGGAAGCTGATGAGGTCTCTGTAACCTTGACAAAATTTTTCTAGGAATCATTAAAAGTGCATTCTCCTGGCATCTCTTTTCCTAGGGTGAGGTTGAAAAAAGAGTAATCATTCACACATATCTTTGTGGGGTGCAATTTTCTTACATCTCAAGCCTTAAAGATTAGCATGTCACAGATATCTCTGTTACCTAGAAACTCAGATAAAGCCAAGAAAGAGGCCTAAATATCAAATCTTTGCAAGCAGTATAGACTCTAATAGAGTATGCTTTAAACTCTGAGGGAGTTTTCCCTTTATTACTAATGAAACTATCATGCCTTTTCCCAACATAATAAAGAAATTGTCATCTTAATGAATTCTGCTGCTATTGATCTATGTCTATTTTTAAAGCAGCCCTTGTGCTCTTCAAGTATTTTGCCAGCACAGCTTTACACCATAAATCTTTTATGTTAGCCACTGAACATCAAAATTACTTTGGTGACATCTGGTGTGATGAAAGTAAACAAGATAATTCCTTATCTAGAGAAGCCTGAAAACAAATCTCATCTTTGAACAATCTCAGATATTGTGGCAGGATGCAAACCTGGCCCATACCTTGCATTTTGCCTTAGAACTTTCAGCTTTGTGAAGGACGACGCAGTCCTGAGAAAGGTGGGATTAGTAGCAAAACAGGCCTCATTCACTGAGCTCAGCCATAAAGGTATTCACAACAGTTAACAAAGTTTCTACTTCAGCTACTCCAAGAGTCATTACATAGGGAAAGGGATTGCTCATTAAAACAGTGATAGAGGCCAAGTCTCTATCAAGATTTCGGAAAAAAAATGCAGTCCTTTGGGGATAGCAGAACTTGTAGCAAGCTTTGTGGTAATCTTCCAATGGGATGAAAATGACTCTAAATTCCTGTTCCCAGAAGCCAAACATGACCTTCTGATTCACTTCGCTTGCAGGCAGAGCTCATGAGTAACAGTTCTACACAGATGCAATTAAAACCAGAATTTGACCCAAGACTCTTCTGTACTTGAATTGGTTTGTTTACTCTCTAGATGCCAGTAAAGCTTGCCAAGAAGGACAGTTGGAGCAACAGTATTTTCTGAGAAAAATAAACAGATATGAGAGAAGACTGTGAATTAGACTGTAGTCTCCACTCTGCCTTGTGTAATCACTTGCTGTGGAAGCACTATATTTAAAAAGTTCAAACCAAATTCTGCTTTTCGTTTTGATAATTCCACCAGTGTCAACTGCTCACATTATTTGTGTGATGGAGTTAAGCCTAGTCAAGGATGATTCTGCTTAAATTATGTAATAATTGCTTGAATTTGGCAGCACAAGCCACTTTCTTCAACATGTGAACTTCTTCAACACAAATCTTTCTCTCATTGTTGTCATTGTTCATTCTGACCTAAACCAGTAGTAAAAGAAACCTCATACCTGTGAATGTAAGAGTCATGAAAAAAGATAACATAATTTATCAGCACTTACTTAGAAGAGTCTAAGTTTGAATTTCCCTGCTCTTGCTAGCATATATTACAGGACTGAAACTGATTTCAGAATACCAAGCTCTCTCCAGTTATCACCTCTTCTTGAACATGTTTTCACAAACCCACCAAGTTTAACAAAGGACTTCAGCTTAAGGGGCAATGCCTATAACATGTTAAGTACAGTATCTGATTTTTTGTCTATTGTACTAGAAATTGGCAAAGGCTTGTTCTTAATCCCAGCTCAGGGATATCTTGCACACTGCTGAGGCAGTGCCTTAAGCAAGATATGTCCTCTGTGCAGCCACGTTAAGGGAATGAGAAGGAAGAAGAGATCCGAAGCTATTCATATTCTACATGACCTACAATGCTCAATCAATTTTGAGCAGGGAGAACTGGATTTTTTTTTTTTAATTTTCTCCAATTTCCATATATTCCCCTACCAAATCTTCCTTCTTAAGGTTCCATGCAACCATTTGAAAATATAACTGATGGACCCAACACTGGTTGGATATAAGTAGATGTTCAAGTTCCTTTGAAAATAAATTTATTTCACCTTACTTATTTAACTGTCATCTACTTGTACTTCTTGTTTTTGTTAATCTTCCTCCTATATTGTCGTATTTAGGTTCTTGGGGCATAAGGGAAAGAGCATACCCAGTAGTTCTTGCATGGAAAAAGGAAAGCAGTTTTCTACTACTTACAACATTCAGTTCTTTGTAGCTTTTCTATTCAACTCTATTTTGTCATTCATTTGATTAGTATGTTTGTTTTACCTGGTGGCAAACTGGGAAGTTTGAGATCTAGCTGTTTTTGGATTTTTCTGTGAAAACAAGGAAAGTAGAAATTGGTAGTCTGGGGGTAATATTTTCATGCCATTATTCTAAAAATTTTTCCCAGGAACATAATTCTGTGAGTTGAAGTTAAGTCCACCTACAGCTCTGAAACTAGTGTCTCACTTTGTGATGGGAGGGCGGGTTTCCTGCAGATTATAGCTCAGGACAGAATCCACACTTTTTCCCCCCCATACGTATGTAGGAAGTTATGAATCAGCAAGCACAAATCCAGAATGCCTTCTTAAGGCCGGCTATTTCTCATCCTTATGAGTCAGTAGCACCTTTTCCATCCAGTTTGACTGTCTCTCCACCTACTCTTATGGAAAATAAAAATAATGTGAAAAAAAAGGAATTCAAAGGATTTAATTCAAAACCTCCACAAGTACTCCCACACAAAGACTGCCCTTGCCATTTTAGACATACAATCACACATGAGAAAACTCTGAATAAGGCAAAGTCTTGTATACTGTAGTTAGAATGGACATACTGGCTACTTCAGAGAGCTCTGATGTTGCTACAGCAGTCCCATATGTATTAGCTTTCTTCTGCAGGCTGTGTTTTTCTCACCTCTAGCTTAGCAATGAGAATTTTGCCTACATCCAGATTTGGAAATTGTGACAAACAAGCTGACCAACACGCATAGCAAGAAGACTTGAGCAAACTGGAACAGTGGTGAGGCCACCTCTCCTAAGCCCCACAGACACCATTATCACAAAGGCTGAAGTCACTCCAGCACAGAAGTGGTTATGGTAGGAGATGTGGGGTCTGTGGTGTGGGGGTCTGCCAGGAAGTGGTGGTGGAGTAAAGCATCTGTGACATCTACTGCAAACCTACTCAGCATCTCCCCAGATGGGTACCATTATCCAATTGTGCTTGATGTAAATAATAATGAAAATTGATTATTTGTCTGACTTGAGAAATACATGCCTAACACTTTGCCATGCACTGAGTGAGGTCGAAAGAAAACTTTGCCACCAGAGCTACGTAAACTTACAAGCTAACTGGGACAGATAAAATGAAGCAGACCACCCAATGTGAGAACTAGGACGCTTTGGAGCAAGAGGAGTTGCTGTAGATGCTTTGGTATTTTAAATGAGAACAGAATACACTACACGCTATTTGGGAAAGAGTAATAAAACAGAAGTTTCAGATGTGTGTGGGGGTACATATGGTGCAGTGATAAGGTATGTATTAGTCTCGTATTACCTATTAGATTCTTAAAGATTCATCAAAATCATGTTTAATTTAAAAAAAAGTTCATAATTTATATAAGCTCAGAATATAGTTTTGCATTCTTCTACATTTACTTCTGTGAAAAATAAAATAAAGAATCAGTGAGGTGGCAAAGCAGAGTTTTTGTAAGATCAGACAAAACAGAATTAAGGTTGTACGCAGGTCAGTATGATATTGAATTATCAATAATTCCTTTTATTCAGGACTTCTGCCCCAAACAGAATGCAGTGTGAGGTTCTTCTCTAGAAACAGGTCAGCAGTATGAGGTGAGAAATCTGCTCTCACAGATTGCTGCCTGCATTGTGGAGAAATTTAGATGTGTATGACGGAAGCAAAAAAATATCATAAACTGCAAGGCTGGTTTCATGTTTGAGGTACTTACAATTTGGTCACGAAGGAAATATTTGAACTCTTCCTTGCAGTATGGAATTCTTCCTCTGCCTCTGCCAGAGTCCTTACACATGGTGATGAGCCAGACTTTGACAATATGTCTCCAGACTTTTGTTATTTATGTTAATCCACATGAACCTCTGTGCTCTCTAAGATACAGTTAAAGGGAGCTGGGCTTCCCATCCAAGGTTGCTAATTAGTCTAAAAAGCCAAGCTGCAGCTAAGTGCTCCTTACTGGTGGATAGTCTGACCTTACTTGGAGACACAGTCCTAAAATAAATAAGGAACCTCTGGCCCCTTCCCCTCACATATCAGTATATGGAAAAGCAATACTTTGTTTCTAGGATGATGACAGACATAAAAAATCCGTGAGGCAAATAATTATTCTGCTTTCAGAGATGGTGAGTGTTATGCAGTAAATAAGGCTTGAGGAAAATAACTGGAAGAAAAACAAAATATTGAAGACTTACTGATGAAATGGCAGTGGTAGCTCAGGCAAGGATAGATGAGGCATCTTATGCAAATAATATCAATATGTAATCAGCTGGCTATCGTGTTGCTTGTGGCTGCTCAAGCAAATCATCTGGCCCTTCTTAACTTTCTGAGTAGGCTGTTCTGCTTTTTTTCATGTCCTTAGAATATAGTTTTTGTGTTCTTTTGTAGACTGAAAAATGGAAATTCTATCATCTCATATTACATTGGCTTCTACAACAGGAAGATAGACAGATTAGTTCCAGAAGCAGATGTCTGCAGGGCCTCTGGAGCTAATGGAGTGAATAGTATCAAGTGGTTAGCGTTTGAAACAGGTAGTTTTCTCTGGCAAATTAGCTTTGGGAGGGTTGAAATCTGCCCTCTGGTTTCCAGACTGGAGAAGAGATACTAGTCCCAGTGCTTCATTCATACTTCCATGTCAGACACCATTTTGTCAGACTGCCCCTCTGCCATCTGTTGCACAGCAACAGAATGTAAGGGAATATTGGTGGGAAGATTCAACCTCTACTGCCATACCACCAGCGTCTGCCTCTGATGTCTTGGGCTAAAATAATAAAATAGGAGGCATTAGATGACCTCTACAACATAATCTCAGGGCTGCAGAATCTCACTCTTTTTTAAAATTTTTTAATTTTCTCTGTGCAGTCCTAACACACACTGGGACATTCATAAGAAATAATATAAGGAAAGCAGTAGGACAAATAAAGATCCATCAGCATCTTTGCTATTAAACATTTTGATTTAGGGCCCTAGACTGCTTATCTGAGAGCCAAGGCTTGGCACATAAAATGTCAGGTTGGAAACCACTGCTATATAAAAGATGCAAATCTAAACACTTCTGCAAATTTTTAGCCTGTGAAGAGAAAGATTAATATCGTTGATGCTATAGGGAAGTTTCATTCTCAGACAGCTGTTGTCATTCATCCCACTATTGTTAACAATAAAGATTTACCTATATCCCCTAAGAGGAAAAGAGTCTGTTGTATGTACAAGGTAATTAATATCGACGTAATGAAGCGTGTATATCTCTCTTTCTTTTGTGAACTGCGTAAGTACACCTTGGAAGAAATGTGATTTCTCTATCTAGTAACAGATTACGTTTTTTCTGCTAGCTGCCATGGGAAGAAAAATGAGATCCAGTGCTATTAGTATGGATGCCACTGTTCTCTTCTAGAGGCTGGAAAAATGTTAATAATAAACAGGGATGTGTTAGTCTGTACCACAAAATAAAGCAACTGAACACAGTCTTCCTCCCTTAGACAAATAGTGTTTAAAAATGGTTGCAGCCAATGTCAAGAATGATTTCTCAGTGAGTCATTCACCACCGTAAAAAATTAGTTTATCTTACCAAGAAAATGTTTGTTTCCTGTTATAACAAGAATTCAGTATATCAGCAAGAAAATTGAATCATCTCACTTGGCTGTAATGAACAGCTGACTTATACTGAAATCACAACTAAGCACAGCAATCAGGTACCTTGGCAAACTAGAAGTGATGCTTAAGGTGAGTAACGGAAACTAATAAATTCTGAATGAAAAATTGATTTCATCTAACCAAAACCAAGCATAAACGCTCACATCAAGAAATTGCCAGGTAATGGTCTGTGCAATAAAGTGGGTGATGATCTGGAAAAAGCAGACCCATGAGAAGCCTACAGGAACATGATCCCTGATGTATTCTTATTAATACTTCTATAATTGGATGACACCAAAACCTACAGGTTTTGCCCAACTTGTGTTAAGGTCCTGGGGATCAAAGTTAACAAAAGAGGGAAAAAAAACAATGCCTACACAAAATACAAGAGAACAAAAACACAGAGTGTCATCAGTCTATTGATGGTTTTTAAAGCGCTCATTCCTCACACTTGCAACCCTAAGCACTACATGAAGCTATAAGAGAGATAGATAGGGAAAAAAAGAGAAGGAGAAAAGGAAAAAGCCAAAAGGAAATATAAGGGAACTGGAATGCCAATGCCTGCTTTCATTTCTCTTCTTGTGATATCCTTTTCTGGTAAGCTTTTAGGTCTACATGTGTGAACAGTGATGTCAGGGAGAGAGAACAACTACAGAAATCAAATAAAATCAGGGTGCAGGAGTAGGTGAAATTGTCTGAAGCAAAATGGACAGAGATGACTTTTTCTTACAAGGTTTGTGATCTTCCTTAGACCAGATAAATCAGCTGAAGGGCATTATTAGAAAAGACAAGACTAGCTGCCTACAAAAAGAATCCTTGTGTTACCTCCCCACTTTCCAGAGGGAGAGATGATGCTTGGGTGTAATAGTACTGTATGAAATATGAATATATACTTAAGGATAGAGCAAAAAATAAGCAAGAGCAATCCCACCTGAAGGATAGTTAGGGGTTTAACAGTAAGTGTGTCCGTGTTACAGTCTAAGATATCTCCTGGATAGAGTATTGCACAGCTGAGTGCTTCCAGTTTCTTAATGAACTCAACAACACATAACATATTAAGGAATATAATGCTGTACTGAAATGAATAACATAACTATGTGTTCAAGGAAGAAGAAAGAGCTGGATGCAAAGGGACTGGTTAAGACCTGCTCTGATGTGGAAGGAGTATAGAAAACTCTGCTTTTCAATATCTTTTTACAACCCTATATTAAAAAATATTGCCTTTTCTTAGCTGACTGAAAAAACACCTTTAGCAACTTTCACTACCTGTTGCTTCAGACCTTTCTTGTGGGGAAATCTTGGGGACAGCTCTTCCCTCTCTTTCCACTGACCCTGTGCTTTGTTATGGCTCTGCCCCATGCTCCAGCCCTGTGGGTTGTGAGCAGTCAGACAGCTCACCTGAAGAACATCTCTGCTGAAAGGAGAAATCTAGAGGGACTGGAAAGAAAACTATGTGAGCAGAATTAAAGACATGGGAATAAAAATAGATCAGCTCAGGCAAGACTGTTTGGAAGAGGGGAGTAGGGTGGACTTGTGGAGAGATGGATAAACTAGGAAAATCACAGCATGCTGGGTATTATGCAGGTGCATAGGAGGAAAGGGCACATTTTTGGTGTTTGCACGAAGACTATCTTAAACCTCATTATATTCCTGTTAAGTCACACACTGGAAGAGACCAAGAAATCCTCTGTACCCTTTACATAAAAGTTTGCAAAATCACAGTTCAGAGAAGTGCTACAGACAGCAGAGTGACTAATCTCCCCACACCACTTCAAATCTGTCTCATAACCAAATTCCTCTTTTTGAAGGGAGTTCTCATCTCATTGCACGGAAGAGCTTGCCCACATCTGTTATGCTTTCTCTGGAACAAGAGAAACAGAAACAAAGGATGACAAACTAGCCAGAGCATAACCTAACCAGGCAATCAGTTTTGTAAGCACAAGGGTAAATCTGAATCATTCACATGAAAAATGAGCCCCCACTCTTCAATATTAGTCAGTGACTAAGGACACAGCACTGAGACCACTAATGTTCTAAGAGCTGTTAAGCAAGCTGATTTGCACCACGGTCCAATCAGTCTCAAGAAATCTTATTTCATTCTGAAAGACTCCAGGTTATTTCCTTCGCCCTAACCTCCTGTGTCAGAGCAGTTATTACAGATCAGCAGTGGTCCATCTCCAGCAATATCCAATCTATCTCAGGGTTACTCTGGCTTTTACCAAGCAGTTGTCAGAACAGCATATGACATAACACATTGGATTATAGTTTTGTTTGGAGAAGATTTGGAGAAGCTTTTACAGTGGAACAGGCTCATATGTGGGTGAATTGTTTGGCAGCTAGTTAGCATAGATATGACCGAAAATGCCCACAGTTACTGGCCTATAGGCAAATTTTCTTAGTTCTACTGGGTTATGGACAGAGAGCCATGCTTTTAGTTCTTATTTCTGATGTGCTTTACAGTAGCATTATGTAAGACCAGATCTAAAGTGAGCTAACATCATGTGACACTTTAGTTGACTTAACACAACCTGAAAAAATGCCCTAAATTCTTGGGATTATTAAGTAGTTGTGGGACTTTCAAGAAGTGAAAACAATTCGCATTTTAATAGCTGGGTTCTTTGGTGGTGTCTCCTTGGTGAGTAATGTCAGTCAAATCTGTAATGGATTTCATACTTGCTGGGGATTTAACTGGGACCCAGTGTTGTTTCTATGCCCTACCTTAGCACATACTTGCAGTGGAGATAACCTTGCTTTTACTGAAAGGAAGGAAAGTCTAAAGTTTTGCTTTCCCTCAGTGGAGTCGTGCCAATAAAATCAATAGAAATTAATGTAGGCAACTCTCTCTGGATGTTGTCACTTTTTCTTTTGGGGAGCACAGGTCATGAAAGGATCTCAAGGTTCACATCTCCAGTCTCCTCCCTACTTTTTGGTACTCTCTGGCCTCATATACTGTAAGGCTTAGCTCTAGGTCGTTCTGTGATGCATCTTCTGCCCTTTTCTGTAGAAAAGCATGCAGAACTTGAGCTCCTGGAGAGGGTTTCTTCTCTGTCTGTGGGCTTTAGTGAAATGGATGTCCATATTTTGTCAGCAGCTTTCACAAATGTTTGGCAGACAGGAATGCTGAGTTTGAAAACTGTTGTTTCTCTCATACCCTATTGAGGAGGCTTCCTGTTGTGGGCTTCTGATGCACTAAAAATGGGGATCAGTGGGAGCAGCAATGACTTACTTTCTGATCATTCCCTCTTGGAAGCAGTCATTCTAGAAACGTTCTTTTTTTTATTGACTTTGCAGGGGATGGATTACACACAGCCTGGGTATGTAAACCTGTGTTTTATTCACCAGAAGAGAGATTTCTTTTTGCTAAAATTGTTCCAGAATCTACTAAACTAGTCAACTTACAATATGTAAAAAAGATTTTGTCAGTCTTAAAGTGCATCCAAATTTGAGAAGGGGAGGTGCTATTACAAGGATGGATTTGCCACAGATTTGTCCCACATAATTTAAAATAATTTTTACAAAACACTGAGAACTTACAGCTGCCATTAAGGGGGAGATGATAGGGAGAAAGAATTGACAGGAAATGGCCACTTTCTGTCAATCGGTGCCTCAGAGGTAGGTGCTTCATCTTCAAGCATTTGGAAATGTGTACACAATCAGAAAGGATGCTTCTCTTCATTTGACTGTCCATTTGGTAGCAATAAGAAGAATCCAAATGTCTCACTTTCCCGCAGTAACTGCAGATACGTTAAATAAAGCTATAAGATCATTTATGAGGCAGACAGGCTACAAAAGAGAACAGGTTTCTTCCTTGACCTGGGAAGATTTCCCTTTTGACTCTGAATATATTTACTGGCTTAATCCTTAGCATGACATTCCTAGGAGTAGCAAGGAAATTGAATATCTCCATGTGCCTCAGCACTCACTGCCTAATACTACCTCCAGCTTTGGCAAACCTATGATGCTCAGAGAAGGGCTGTCCTCTCCTTCATCCTGCAAAACCCAGGACCAGGTTGGGCACTAAGGATAGGCAGGACTGGAATTCTTTTTCCAGTCTACCGTGGGATGACTGAAGCACAGCACTAAATGCATCAGAAATCAGGTGCAAATAAGTAGCACAAACATCCTTCAAAATACAAGCATGCTGGATGCTCACAGACTCAGGTAACGAACATGAAGTTTCCAGGGGTCATGAGACTGTTATTGCTTTGTGATTTTTGTCTAGTCTGTCTGCTATCTTAGCTTTAGAAATGTTTAATAATATTCTGGAGCTGACAGTGCCTTGATGGAAATTTAAAAATAGAAAGGGCAAGTTATCTCAACCTCAGAATATGCCGGGAGAACTGCACTGCCCACGATCATCTGGTTGTCTATAAAATGTCTTCTATTTCTTTCCATTGATCTTCGTGACCTTTTCTTTGACATGATTTTAGGCTTTCCTTTTCCTTAGATTTTCTTTGACTTCAGACATGTAGTTTTTTAAACTCTTTTGCTGTAAGTTTGCCATTCCCTTCCTCTGGCTTTGCATTTCTATTTCTTTACGGCTCTACTCAGAGATTCCATGTCAGGGAACACATCACAAATACAAGCTTGCAGACCACAGTTACTGCTCCAAATATTATCTTCCACAACAAGATAATGGTTGTGAATAGCAATCCCAAAGCTTCTGTTACAGCTCAGCAGAAAGCGCTAAATAAGGTACTAAAACTTCTAGCCACTCAGAAGGTTAAATTAAATGCAATGGATGCAGACACCAATGTTTTGAACAAGGAAGATTAGTAAGAATCTTTAACACCTTTGCACTGCAGCAGCTAGCTCCCTTTCATCATGCTCAGTTTCAGGCACCTTCAAGTCATAAATCTCCCAGGTTTCAAAAGTGGTTGCTTGTGTTTCATCCTCACCATTTCATTCACCGACATCAATCTGTCTATATCTCCTAAAAAGTGAAGGTCAGGAGAGCCAGGGAGCAGGGGAGTTAAAGTTGTGCTTCAGAGATGGAAAAGCAATTAAGCTTGTCCACATTTATAACTTGTATGAAACATTCTTTTCTTTTCTTTTCTTTTCTTTTCTTTTCTTTTCTTTTCTTTTCTTTTCTTTTCTTTTCTTTTCTTTTCTTTTCTTTTCTTTTCTTTTCTTTT